>VZDJ01000235.1:270992-287498 GCA_008694505.1 Cyanoderma ruficeps
TTTTTTTTTTTTTTCCTTCCCCCCGCGTGTGCATGACCTGTTGAAATGCCTGCACAATCTTTAATGTCAGATTCAGACGACACATGTCTTATGAAAAAGTCTGGGACTCAGCTCTCGGCGGGGCCTCCCAGATCTGTCCCACGTCTTTATGAGAAAGAGGGACAAAACCTTTCTGGTTTTGGCATTTTATATTGGAGTCTGCTTTAAGCTAGGCAAGGGAGAGGAAAAAAAAAAAAAAGAAAGGAGGAAAAAAATCAGCAACGTAGAGTCTAGACAGAAGAGATTGGGTTGAAATCTGGAAGCTATTCAGTGAGGCTACGGCACATGGCAGCTTGACTGCAGAAAGAGATCACATTACGCTGCCTAATTACACATGAAAAATGTACACATCACTTTTCTTAAATGCTTGGAAAAATAGATGTTCAGATGGCAACTGCGAGCCAGTAACTGAGCCAGTCGTACATAGTTGGAACGCCTCACAAATGGCATTTCTAAAGCCTGCATTTTTTTTATTTTTAATTTTTTTTTTTACAACGTAATTATTGTGTGTGTGTGTGTGTGTGTGTTCATAAAACAACTTCTAAAAAAGGCTTTCTAAATTTAGCAGGCGGTTGTGCTGCGGGAGCATGAAAGGTGAAAATCCAGCGTGTAAGCGGGAGGAACGAGGGCCTAATCCTGCCTCCTCATCAACCATTTCAGCCAGCTTTCCTTGGAAGTTTGAGTTGATCCAAACCCAAAACAGGCTCATCTGCTGGTGTGCTGGGAGCAAATGGTGTGGGGTTTAGACCTCCGATGGGAACATCCCATGGGAGCAAAGACAAGCAGATATTGCTGGGTATTTGCAGCACCTATGGCCCTGAGGTTGTGTGTTTATATCCTGCCTAGGAAATGTTTAAAAGAGAAGTTTCTCCTTTCTCGTGGGCAAAGGAGAGGGGGGGAAAAAATGATCTCGTTTATTGTGTTATTTGAGCATGGAACTCTCCTGTCATCGCCTCCTCCTGACCTTGTGGCTCAGGGCTGATGGCTGCTGTTCTGCCCCACTCCTGCCATGCTCCTGCCAGTGATGGGTTAAAAGAACCCAGAGATAAGTTTGATGGAGTTATGCTTTTGTTTCCATCTGTTTGGATGGCATCTGCTCTTCTTTTTTAGCTTAAACACAAATGCTCAAAGACAGGATACATATAAGGTTTGGACTAGATCGTCTCCAAAGGTCCCTTCAACTCTTAAGTACTCTGTGACTCTGTGGCTCTGTGATTTTATGATTTTGTGATTCTGTGACTGCTCCAAGGGAGAAAACAACTTTCCAAGCTATTTCCAAAGATTTGCCGTTTCAATCCTGCTAACGAGACCCGTGGAAGTGGATTTTCCAGGGGGAAACGTCGATATGTCCATCTGCCTCCCAGACTTCACTCTTCCTAGAAGACTCATCAGAGCAAGCTCCTCCAAGAGCAGAAGTGCCCAATCCTGCCCTTGGTGCCAGGCTGGGTGAGCACTGAACGAAAAAAACAATCCCAAAACCCCTCTCTGGTAGCCAGGCTCTTCATGTGACTACTCCCTCAGAGTGCCTTTGAGTCCTCCCCTTCTGGAGCCAGAGACCAGTCAGACCTTGGCTGAACTGTTAATCCTTCCAGACAAAGAGGAAAGAACATCTTGTAAAGTTTTGTTGCTGTTGTTATTGTTAAAACGGACTAAGCACGGAGCAACTGGCCAAGCTATCTGGCAAAAGTGACCCGCAGAAAAGTCTTTCAGAAGAAAGAAAAAAAAAAAGGGCTTTTCTGGATATGGGACTAAGCTTCCCCAGTTCAGGGGGAAGAACTGCACTAATCCAGCCACTTCCAGTTGGAATATGGGTCGTTGTGCTGATTATTTCATCGCCGTGCTCTGCAGGGCCTTCCTCAGCTTCTCCCTTTTAGGACTGGAGAAAGAAAAAAAAAGGTGCTTTGCTGTTTGCACAGCCTGGGCCTGCTGGAGTCCTGCAAGAGAAGCATCAGTCACATGAGAAGTAGGCAGGGGCAGAATTTGGGTTGTCAACTGCTCTGATCTTGCCAGGGGCAGGAGGGAAGGATGGGGGCTCTGCCAGACCCTTCAGAGAGCCAGGTTTGCCATGGTGGAGCTGGGACGTGGGTGAAAGTGGCAGCCACGAGAACATTAAGGCTGTTCCCCTTCAGAACAGGCAGGAACCATTGTGGGCAAGGGCTTCCTTCCCAGGTTAAACCTCTGCAGAGGTTTGGAAGGGATGGATGGACAGGCCCAGCCTGGCCTCTGCTCCTCCGGGTATTTCCCCGTGGTGTGTTTCGCGTCCCGCTGCGGTCAGAGGCAGCACCACCGAGCTCTGAGAGTCCTTCAGCAAAGCAAGGCCTCCTCTTCCAGAAGGGTCAGCCTTGGGTGTAATTTATGAGGGTTGTGGTAGCCCTGCTACCCTCTGGCTGCTTGTGATGAATTTTAAATCAAGTGAATATTTTTGTGCTCGCCGGCGGAGCGGGGAAGGGGGGAGGAATGATCGCAGGAAACAAATCGCTTCCTCTGGTCATTCCTCTCTCCGCAGCCACGCTATTTTTAACAAATCTTATTAAAAATTATACAACCCTGTGTTTTCTGGAATCTGTTTTATTGGACAAGTACAAAACAAACCGAGACGGGGGAAAATGCACCGTTTGGAGCAGCTCCTTTTGCTGCGACTGATTTAGCAAAACAAGCCACGGGGGAACGCAAATGGCTTTCTAGAGCTGCTTCCTGCGGCCATCCCTCCCTCTCTCCATGTGGAAGAGAGGAATATTTTACCAGCTGCATCACTTCATGCAATAGTAAATTATTCTGAGTGTTCTGGTCACCACAAAATACGCTGCCTCGGAGGTTATTCCCATTATCGGAGTTATTTGTTGAATTTCTTGCTGCAGCCAGCTTTAAACAGCGTCTTTTTCCAAAAATATCGTCCAACCCATGGGTGTCTGCTTAGCAGAAGGGATTGAAACTGAAAACAGACCCTCCAGATTTGGGCATTTCCTAGGTCAGGGTCAGCTGGGACAAGATTTTGATGGAGGGAAATTCTTCTTACAAATAACTTTCAAGGTTCCTGGTCTCTAGTGAGTGTTTGCTCTGTTACCATGTAGAAATTATGAATAAATTCGGAATTCTTATGGGTAAAGGTGAAAAATTGCTTCGTCTGCAGCTGCGTCTGGTGGCAAGAGGTGAGGCTGACAATTAGATAATCTTAAATTCTGCTCACTCAGGTGTCTCACCCTCACGGGACTGGTACCATTCCTCACTCACAAAGACTGAATTTTGTACTGAGAGTTTTTGTATAAATGCAGAAGACATCAGAGTTGCAAACAAACGTAGATTTGGGCCCTGACCATTCCAAATATTTACATGCCTAACTTGAAATTGTTTCAATGGGGTTTAGGTGCCAAAAGACCTTGATGAAGCTTTTTCTGGATCAGAAATGAAACTACAAGGTTGCATTATCACAGGCAAAGTATGGCTATTTACCATGATATCCTTGGCACAAGAAAGGGGATCTTCTTTTGAATTTGGTGTCCCCACCCACAACATTTTTGTCTCCATTTGTGAAAGCACACTTTAGGGAGTTTGGCTTGGAGGAATCTCTTTAAAGGTTTGGGACAAGGGGCAGGAAATTTTCTGTATTTCATCTTTTATGTCTTATCACTACCAAGAAGAGCAATGATGTTCATTATGATGGTGGGTTAAGTACTTGCCCTACTCATTTTGTTTAGGCTTCAAAAGAATTGTTAACAAGCATGTCTATTACTGGCTCAGATATAATTATTATGCAATATAATCAAAAGGTTCTATATTCTTTGAGATCTACCAGCATGTATCTCAGTGTGTTCCTCCTGTTAACCCTAAAATGAATGTCTTAAACCAGATGTTTTGTGAGATCTTAGACAAGTATCACTGTAATAATAAATGTATTTATTTATAAATATTTTATTAAATAATAGAATAGCTTCAATCTCTTGGTAAGGGAAACATTTAAAACACCTTGCTCTCACATCTCTGAAGAAGTACCTCAGAAATCTCACCATGACACCTGAACATTTTCAGCGCTGGGTAACAAATCTAAAGTAGAAGTTGTCCCATATTTGTCTCCCTGTGGGAATCACAGGTTGTGTGGCTTTTACTGGTTAGGGCTGATTGATTTTTATTTTAGGGATCACAGGATGAAGAGGCCTTAGATATATTTGTATATCTGTATATCTGTATATCTGTATTTGTTTATTGACAGATATATTTGTGTATTTCTATATCTGTATTTTATCCAGAGTATTTTCCCATTGGTTCCCTTTCCTACAGATCGTTCCAGGACATTTGTGAAACAAGTTATTCCTCTCTCAGAGAGGTTTGCAATTTACAGTGACTTCAAGAGCTGATGGTTTTTTTAGGATATCAAGCTTAATTATCATCCTTGTTGCTTTCAGGCCACATCCTCAGGGGATCACCTCTTCCAGGAGGTCGCTCCATCACCTGTGAGAGTAGCAAACAAGGATCTGTCCTGCACTGGTGATCAGTGATTCCCTGGAATTGTGCCTACAGACTGCAAGATCCTGGATCTCAGATTAGCACCATGGATTAATCCTGTACGAAATCCTGGAGGTCTTAAAATAAATAGCTCCTGTATGAAGAATTTCCCAAAATCTGAGATGCATTTAATGATAAGAGGCACAACATCTGCTGGGAGACACCCGTCCAAAAATAAGGAAATTCTTGAATCCAGATGATCTCAAGCCCGGGCTGAGCTTAAATAGAACTCCTGGCCAGTGTGGGTGTTTTGGGCAACAGAGGCCTGTCTGCTGACAAGGTCTTGACACTGACCTAACTGCAGGCTGGAGGAAAAAAAAAATGACAAAAATCCAATCAAACAAACAAACAAACCCCCCCGCCCCCCGACAGAAGATATAGCACCCTACAGAGCTCAGAGCTTCAAGCGTGAGGCAGAAGGGAAAAGCGATGAGCATTTCAACAGGAAAACTGGTTTGATCTCCACCTAAAGGATTGTTCAGGAGACCTGAGGGTTAGGAAGGAACACTGGCTTTTGCAGAGGCCAAAGAGTGACAGCCCCAGAGCAGAGGGATCCACAGTGCTCGTGGCACAGAGCCCACCAGAGTCAGGGAGCCGATCATCAGCCAAAGGGAGAACAGCAGCAGCAGACTCAGGACCTAAATCCCCTTGGCTGGGAAAGCTGCCTGCTACCAGCAAAGTCCAAGGAAAGGTCAGTGCCCGAGGTCACTGGCAATATTGGAATGACAGAAAACCCCACTTAACTCTTTGCAGGCTGTTGCCACCAAAACTTCCAATAAGAAAATCCTCTTCTTACTAATGCCACCTCTGCAATTTGGGATAAAATTCCCCGTCAGCCCAGGGGAGCACAGGTTCAGAGTGAGCGGAGCATAGCCCTACTCAAATTCTTGTCCCACTATTCCTCCAGCCCCAAAACAAGGAAAATTTTTTTGGTAGTGTTTACTGGAACCAACTTTTTTTGCATTTGGGATATCCCAGGAGGGCTCCACACCTCACAGATGGAGTCCCTAACAGGATGCAGCAAAGGTAAACAGACAGAAAATGAGGAATAGCTTATTTAGCTGAAACTGAAGAAGGGCTGTAGGTCAGGAGGAAAGATCACACAAGCTGGAGTACAGCCAGGACACCAAAGGTGGACCTTTAAAACTTGAGGGGGAAAACCCCAAACCTTTAAAACAAGAGGGGAGAAACCCAAAACCTTTAAGAGCTTCGCTGAATGCAGTTGGGAATTATGAACACACTCAGTTTCTCCTTTTTCCCTGCCCTGTGGCAACTCCACAGCCAGAGAAAAGAAAGTGAGGACTTCTGAATTTCTGTGGAACATGATCCAAACTGCCCAGACCCCTGCAGGATTCCATTTGTGCATCCCCCTGTGAGAGGTGACAGCACTGAGGTGTGAGGCAGGCTGGGGGTTCAACACAAACAGGGTCTTTTTCATTAATCCTTTCCAAAATCTCCATATGGATATGCCCTGAAGGAACACACAATTTCTCCCTGGCAGTGGCTACTTATAAAAGCCTGATACATTTAATTCTGGAAGGAAGGTGTCTTTGGGTTCAATAAAATAAAATAAAAACAGCCCACCTCAAAATCCTAGTTCCAACTGTGGGAACCCTGTTAAAAAGTGTCACTGTATTAAGTTGTGCAGTTGGGTTTCCTTCTAATTTCTGTGTTCTTTTGTCACAATTTAAAGTGAGGACAAGAATGTTTCTTAAGCCAGCATTGTGCTGACATTGGACAATTCAGGGTATACGTCCTCGGAATTTTTATAAAGTGCAATTCTTAAATATTATTTTTCCAAAATACTGCCCAGAGGACCCATTCTGGCTGATCAAACAGCCCTTGGAGCTGCAGTAAATGCTCACACAGCATTTCTCCAAACAGGGCCTCGTATGAAAACGAAAACACCGCAGGGGCACCGTGAAACACCAGTTAGCACCTTTATAAAACCCTGCTCCCGAGGTTAACTGCACTGCAGCCCTGGGAGATCACAGAGCTGCGAGTCTTGTACGAGCACAGGGTGGAATTGTGTTAATTTGTCTCAGAGGGTGCAATTGCAATGGTCCTTTCTTGTCTTCAGAGGAATCCAGCTCGGAGACGGCGCACGCCGGGAGGGTTTTTTACGGGAACCTGCTTCTGCAGGGGGGGGGGTGCTCTTGCTTTCACACAGCTGCTCTTATGCCCTTCAATCTGCACCAGTCTGTCTGAAGAGGAAATACAAAAGTCTACACTGAAATGTAGTGTAGACCTCTCTGTGATCAAGCGATCCAAGCGATGTTTCGTCCTTACGCCGCGCCGGGTCTTTGGCACGGCGAGATGCCTTCGCCTGTTTGGGAAGAGACGAGGCAAACAGTAAAAGGGCTGAAATACATGCTGCTTCCTTCCTCTCTCGTGTTTTCTTTTGCCAGCTACACAATATTCTCTCAGAGAAATCTGCAAGCCATCAAGTGCAGCAGGCAGCGTTCGCTGGGAGCTGAGCCGTGCGCTCGGCACGACCCCGTCCCCAGCGGGGCTGGGACCCCCCTGCAGTGCTGCACACACAGAGAGCTGCTGCAGGGCAGGTTAACACAACACTCAGACTGATCCAGCAGCTTGAGGCTGTCAAAAGGTGTGATCCCGCTCCCAGATCTGCTCTGGAATGGGGCCTCAATGCTGTTTTGGAGGGTGAGATTCTTTTTGTCCTTAAAGCAGGGCAGCCGTGTGTGCTGGAGCCCAGAAAACAACCCTGGCCTGGGCTGGTCCCACAGACTGTGCAGCAGGAAAGGGATTGGGATTGTGTCCCTGTGCCCAGCTCAGGTGAGAGCCCACCTGCAGAGCTGCCCCAGCCCTGGAGCCCAGCACAGGGAGGACGTGGAGCTGCTGGAGAGAGCCCAGAGGAGGCTCCAGGATGAGCAGAGGGATGGAGCAGCTCTGCTGGGAGGAAAGGCTGGCACAGCTGGGATTGTTCAGCCTGGACAGGAGAAGCTTTGGGCTGAGCTCAGGGTGGCCTTGCAGGGCCTGAAGGAGCTGACAAAAAAGATGGAAAGAGAATATTTCCAAGGGATGGAGTGACAGGACAAGGGCGGCTGAGAGAAAGGGAAAGAGAGTAGGATTAGATTAAATATTAGGAAGAAATCCTTTACTATGAGGGTGGGCAGGCCCTAGCACAGGGTGCCCAGATTTGCTGTGGCTGCCCCTGGATCCCTGGCAGTGCCCAAGGCCAGGTTGGACACTGGGGCTTGGAGCAGCCTGGGATAGTGGAAGGTGTCATTGCCCATAGCAGGGTGGTGAAACCAGCTGATCTTTAATGTCCCTTTCAACTGAGGCCATGCTGTGATTCTATAATTCTCTAATTTGTGTTTCTTTGATTCATGGCAGTAGTATGACCTGCTCAGTGGTGACAGCCTGGGATGATCTCACACTGTCTTTGCTCCAAAATTCACTCCTTCCTTGTGGTCAGTGCATCAGGGTCCCCTGGCACAGAGGTGCTCACGCTCCATCAGCGAGGTACCCACAGAGCGCATGAAGGCTGAGGCAAAAGGAGGAGCTGACCCCAATTTTCATAGTCCAAGCAACGTATCCTAACCCCTGGAATATTATTCCCCTCAAGAACAAAACCCTCCGCCTCACCTCCTCCTCCTCTTTTCACCTTTCTGGCCCCTCATCCTTGCAAGGCTTTTGGAATTTTCAGTTCAAATGGGAACCCTGGAGCAATTCCTGCCCTTAGTAAATAACACACAAGCTGATAAACTGCTAAAAAAACAGCGAGGCCTTGCCAAGAGGCTTCGGCGAGACGTTTGTTTTTTGGGAAACCCTCAGCGCGGAGCAGGCCGCGCGCACACTTAATCATGCCGAGAAAACGTTTACTGTAGGATATATTTTTAGGCAGTTTTTCAAGTGGCTGATTTCCACGGGGGTACAGCACTTGTCCTGTGGTAATTAACTGCACAGAAAATATTAGTCTGGAGCTGGCCTGGCTGGTGGTGGAGGGAAGGTGTTACACCCAAGTTCAGGAGAGGAGCAGGGTCTCTCTCTCTGTGTGGGCTGGAGAAGACTTTAAGCACATTACACACATATTTGGCCGCCACCAGCAAGAAAGGCCACGAGCTTCCCTCACGCTGTGGAGGGAGCTGAACAGCTTTCAGCCGAGCAGGATGCTGCTTGGCTGCTCCTAGAGAGGGAAAAGAACATTTAGGAGTCAGTCACAGGTTGCATTTAAAAGGGGATTCGTGTGACAGCCAGGGATCTGAGGGGTGGTGGAAAACCTGATGGAGCCAAGCTGCACAGATTGGAGTGTGACACATCTCCCAGCTTCGATCTCCAGTGACTCCAGGGCGGGAAGCTGCTCCTCCATCCATGAGGAACCAGCTCCTGGCAGGGCAGCCTCCACCTCCTCCTTTTGCTTTGGGTGTTGGTGGGGGTTTGGAACAAAACCAAGGGTGGCTGCTGAGGTGAGTCCTCCAGCAGGGAACCTCTCTCTCCCACTGTCCCCTCTCCTTGGCCTTGTGGATGGGGAGCCTGAGCATCCCAAAAGTGCAGGCAGGGCTGGTCCCTTGCTCCTTAAAACACATTTTGGAGTCACCAGGGATGGGATTTCAGCAGGTACCAGTGGGCTTTGCTGAGTGAGAGGCTCACGGAACAGGATGGGAAGTCATCCACAGCAAAGCTACTTGGAATTTGGTGTTTTTTTAACAGGGGGAATGTTGTTGGCTTGGAAAGATCCTTCCCACACATCCTCAATAAGGGAAGAGTTGGAGTAGGCATTTGTCATGGGTTGACACTGGTCGAATGCCAATGCACCTATGAGTGTATATTTTTCTTAATAAACTACTGTGAGATGTGGTCAAAAACTCAAGAACAGAGCAGGGCAGGCCTAAAACTTGAAATAAAGAAAAGAAAATTTATTAACTTACATAGCAGCAAACAATAGACAATAGGAAAAAGAAAACCCAAACACCCAAAGGCAGGGAAAAAAAACCTCCCAAAACACTTCTTCCCCTCCCCCCAATTTCTATCTTTTCATGCTTTTAACAGTTGACACCAGTAACATTACTTTCATCTACTTGCTTAAACCTTCCACAACTCTAGGTTCCCAATCCAAATCATCATCCCTTAAAAAAAACAATCTTCAATCTACCCAAGGAGAGAGGAGTCTTTTTCACACCACCGACGTCCCAGAGGGAACACAGGTCCATCTTCCCATGTTCCCATGTCACCCATGGCCCCACCCGGAAAATCTACCAGGGTGACACCCTCCTTTCCATGTCTAGTGCTCTCACCACCGTCCATGGACTCAAAACCAGATAGGGCTCTTTTAAGGATGTTTAGCCAAGTACCAAAACCAGCCATTTTCTCTCATCGGGACCAGCAGTCCCCCCCACATTTACCCCTGGGGCGGAGGGTCTCAGAAACAAGTCACAAAGTCTTTGGCTTCGAACCAGACAAACATCCACCCAAAATACAGTCTTATTTATATTCAGGAGAGTCAGGGTCTGTCGATGGCCAAATTATGCAAGAAAAGTCTAAGTCATAAGGCCACTCCTCTTCATCTCTGGCAATCAGAAGAGATTCTTCTCATCTTCCTTTACCATCATAGTCCTGGGCTGTCCTCTTTCTCTAAAACTATCAACTATGAGAAATCAGTGTATGGAACAGTTTTTTTCTGCCTTAAAAAGAGTTAAAAGTCTTTGTTTCTCCGCAAGACCACAAGCTCAGGCAACAGCAGGCAGGCTCCGCAGGCTCCGGCAACTCCCACACACCAGCTCGCAGCTTCGGCACCGTCTCCTTGGGGGAGGGGACGGGCCGAGGAGGGGGGGNACATCCAAATCGGGCCACTGATTGGTTTGACCTCAGCTTCCTAAAAAACTCACTTCCCCTCAAACCATGACACTAAAGGCAAACCAAGTGGAATTCAGCCTTTAAAAGTTGTAATTCCTTGAAGAATTCTTGCCCTTTTTTTCAGTTCTCTGGGCTAGTAAAGGGCCAGACGCAGCTTTAGCAGCATTCCAGGGGCTGTGCTGAGTCACTGGTGTGGCACTGGCCTGTGTAACACACCAAACACCATCATATCTGCTGTGTCCCCTACACAGGCACAATCCATGGGCTGCAACAGGATGGTGAGAGAAGTCTTTATCATTTCTTGACCAAATTCAGTAATTTTACAGGAGAAGTGTTCATGGGCTTAGTGATGGCGAGAACTGCTTAAACTTCCACCTTGTCCTATCAGACATGTCCACTTTCTCTGGTTTTGTTGATCAGAAGTCACGTAGATTTATCTGGGTGCATGTCCACATGTAGATTTATCTGGGTGCATGTCCACACAATGTGAGATAGACCAGGAGCCAGAAACTCGTTTATGAAATTGGGTAACATTTTGAAATTGGGTAATATTTTTGAATTGTGATATTTTCCCACCAAGTTGGGAAACTCCCCATCCCTGGAAGGGATCCCAGGCTGGATAGGGCTTTGAGAAACTTGGTCTGGAGGAAGGTTCCCTGCCCATGGCAAAAGGTGAAATGAGATGATCTTTAAGGTCCTTTCCAACCCAGACCATTCTATGAGTCCGTGATTATCACTTCATTTATATTTCTCCTCCTCTGACAAGTATTGTTTGGGATTAACTATTTTCCTTCCTTATTCTTTATAGTCTTTTTGTCACTGATATTTTTTTCTTTTATCTTTTAACTAACTGAATCTTTAACACATTTTACAAAGATGTTGAGAATATCATTTATGATTTATCACATCTGAGCATCCTTTACTCCACTGTGCTTCAGGTTCATTATACACAGAACACATTTATGCAATTGATAACTCCTCAGGTGAAATGTACCTGCCAAAACCAAAAAAAGCTCTTTTCACGTCTAATTTCCTTATTCCATTTTCAGTATTTTACACACATGCTGCTAGGATGATACTTTAAAAAAATAGAAATTAAAACCCAGCCTATCATGATTTGCATAAACAGAGGATGTTTTCTATTTTCTTTAAGTTACGTTGTTCAAATTCACAAGGCTGAGCTGTGAATAAATATTTCAATGTGTCCAAAAATGAAAATAAATCCTACATAGGCAGCATACATAGGATTATCTTCTCTTGCTGGTGCTGATGACTCCACTGGGAAGTTATATGGAAGTTGTATTCCTGAAATTTAAATGGCAAAACACTATCCCACTGCAGAGTATTCCCATAAAATTATTTGATAGATAGCAACATAAAAATGAAATTCAGTCTGTTACAACCTCATACATAAAAACGTAGAGACAAAATGAAGAGATCAGTGTTTGCTCTTCAGTTCTAGCCCTTAGGAATGATGCCACATCCTCAGCCCAGCTGCTGGGGGAGTATTCTGTTGCCGAAAATGTCCAACACACTGAAGAAACCAAGGAAGGCAAACCTCCAGCTCCTGGTCTGCAGGTTGATCAGATCACAAATTGCCAGGACAGAGAGAGAATGAAACCTAGAACAAAACTGCAGAAAGTGCCTCTTCCCCCTCCGTGCCCGGCCAGGAAGGTTTTTTTATTTTCTTTTTTTTTTTGCCCCGTTGTTGTCACAGAAACGCTGCGTAACTCATCACTGCCCCACTTCCCAGAACTGCCATTCTAGACGCCTGAGGGATCCCTGAATGACTCTTGCAGAGCTGCTGGAGGGAAGAGACAGCCGTGGATCGAGGAGAAATCCATGGAAACTGGCGGTGCTGTTGGGCAGCCTCTGTCCCCCGTGTGCTCCGTCAGGCGGTCACCGCCCGGTCACTGGTGCAGCCACGCTGGGCTGTGTGACACCGAGTTTACATCTCAGCCTGCCTCGCCAGGAATCTTGGCAGTGCTGGGAGCCTTCCAGCCTTTCCAGGGTTAGACATCCATGCCGTGCTGTTTCTCGTTTCAGTTCATTTTTTTTCTTTGCTGTGCCTACGCTGTTAAACTGCTGAGGAATCCCTTATCCGCTGGATTATTCCCCCGTCAGGAGTGCAGGACATCAGCAGTTATTCCATGGCTGAAGTTCCCCCTTTAAAATTTACAAGGAGATTATAAGCATTTTATTCATTTTATTCTGCCTTTTTTTTTTCTTTTTTTTGTGCTGAAGCTGATTTATATTTTGCTTACATTTCTCCCTGATAAATTTTCTTCTTGGTTTCCAGTGGGGATAGGTTAGATTTTCTTTTGCCACCATTGCTCCGACACGCTCCACTTCTGTGTCGCAGCCAATCTTGGCTCCACCTGATTTATGTCAGCCTTCAGCAACAACAGGAGCTGAGCTCACAGCAGATCTTTTTTTGGGGCAGAACCACGACTATTTCAGCATTAGTTAAAGGCCAAAGCTCTGGACTGCTAAGGATAAGCATTCCAACAACAGTCATGACAAATAAAGTGGCCAAGAATGTCTAAGAGGCCTTTTAAAATAACAGTTCTGAGCTCTGTCACTTGAATGACTGTGTTTAAAAGCTAAGATAGTTCATAAAAATCATGCCCGTGATTGCTGAGCTATTTTGAAATATCCAAGTGAAGCCATGTCTGCGGAGGATTCTGAAAAGCTAAGGATTCACAAATTGCCTTCAAACTTGATCCTGCTTGGCTTTTCTTATGTTAAATATAAGGGTCTCTCCAAACGCAGCTTGGCACCAAAAGAAATCGCAGTATAGGGAACCAGGAGTGACACATTTTCCCAGTCCTCTCAAATATCCACAGAACTGGCATGAATGTGGAGCAGCTCCCAGCTGAAAAGGAGAGGGAAGAAAGAAAATCAAAATCCCCAAACCCAACGTTGTGACACAGCTCAGCAACAGACAAATCCAAACAGAAGCTTCTCCCAAGTATAGAGTGAATATTAATGCCCCCATTTTTGTATTAAGATCTTGATATTGCAAATATTGCTGTAAAACATCCAAACATGAGTAGATGTGGAGAATGGCCGCTAAAATGGCAAAAAAAAAGAGGTTTTTCACCCAAGGAACTGGAAGAGTCTGGTTTGTTTACTCCAACAAAATTAGATTGAGGGAGAAAAGTGCCTTCCACAAGTAAATTAGGGAGGTATTTGAGCTCCTGAAGCAAAGAATGGATTTGTCAAAAAGAGCAAGCAAACACAAACTGGCCACAAGTAAATTTAACCAGGGAATGAGATTGCCAACCACCAGAGTGAGGTTCTTATTCTGCTCTGGGATGGAAGCTGAGCTGGAAATGGAGTTTTTAGGTGGCTCTCAATCTTCCTGCAACATCAGGCAAAACCTGGTGACTCAAGCAGTCTCTTTGGGTTCTGTTTCATACAATCAGGCAAATAGAAAGAGATTAAAAAAAAAAGAAAAAAAAGCTGAAGGGCAGACTGGACAGCCCCAAACATTTTGAGCAGATATTTGGCTGAATTCAAAGCATGGTATTAAAAAAAAAAAAAAAACTGCTCCTGGCAGGTGGAATGGGAAGAAAAGGTTTCCAGTTTTGTCAGTGAAAAGATCTTGTACTCCCAGTAAGAACTGAGGAGAGGAGACAGGCTCAGGGAATAAGACTGAGGACATGGAAAATGTTCAGGCTCTACCTTAATAACAAAGAAGTCTTTAAGAATTCTTCTGCATGAATTAAAATCTCTGCACAAAATACACCACACGTTTAAACAAACGCTCTCTTATTTTCCATACCTTTTTTTTCCTCTACTACACCTTAAATAAGCACTGGAGGAGTGGACTCTAATCTGGATTGAATGAAAGGGTTGCATTAGGGAAAATACTGAATGTTCCCATTCTTGAGGCTGAGATTATTCATAGATGGAGGTAACAAGGGAAAGGGAATGAACTGCTTAATGCAGCTGCTCTGGGACTGGAAATGCTGGACCAGAAAATATCAAGCACACAGGAATGTCATCTAGAATGTGAGCAAAGGCTGCCTGGTGTCTGAACAAAGCACACCAAGTGCAGAGTGTGTCCCAGTGCGGTGTTCCCAGGTGTGTGCCAGGAATCTGCTTATAGGGACAGAATATGGAAAAAAACAACTCAAAACCCCTCTGTTAAGTGAAGCTGATGAAGTGTTGGAGTCCACGGCATCCCTTTGGATGACCTGGGACCTGAGAAAGGGAGTTCAGAGCCTGGACAGGGGGTGTGGAGCCGGTCCAGGGGGGTTGGAGACCTTGGCACAGAGCCCCAAATGACACCGAGTTTGATTTTAGTCCATGGGAGAAGCTTCCAACACTGAGAGAGGAATTACAAACCTCAAAAGTGTGAAAGTAGTAGTTTAGTACAGCACGGGGTGAGAAATTTTGCAGTTTAGGAATTCTTAGAATAGAGATGAATGGGGGACAAGATGGAGGATTTAGGGTGTTGCCCTAAATCCTTTTCCTTCTTCTTCGTCCTCCATCCTCTGGGGTGGTGATCACACAAAGTAGTTCCAGCCTATTGGATTAGGGTAGAAATGACCCTTTTAGTCTAGATATCACACATTGGTACAAAATAGTAATTAGTGGGCCCGTAATTATCTGTGTAAGAACCAAGCAAGGCCCCATCAGTCACAGTCGCGTCGTGTCCCAGTCGATGTCCAGACCTCAGCTGGGTGCGGAGCAAATTGTGAGACACCAAATAATAAACAACACACGAGAGCTGAGAACAAGGCCTTGAAGGACTCCGCTTCTTTCTGCGACACAACTCAGGGCTTTTAGAGGGCCGGGGACTTTGAACAACCTGGAATCTCGGAAAGGACTGAAACAAACCCGAGAATGGAGGAAGGGAAGTTCCTGCTCAGCCAGTTTGATTTTGAGCATCTCCGAGGAGGGAAAGTCCAAAATCTCTCAGGGAAACCTGATCCCAGAGTTCTTCCCCACAACAGTAAAAGAGTTTTTTATGTTCGAGTTGAATTCCCTTTATTTCAGATCGTGCCCTTTGCCTCTTGTCCTTTTGCTGGGCACCACTGAGGAATAGTGAACTCCATCTTTCAGAGTCATCCTCCATCAGGAATTTTTACACAAGGACCAGATCCTCCTGGGCTTTTCCTTCTTCAGATGCTCTTCTGTCAGATGCTCCAAGCCCATCCCAGTACCCCTAAAGAACAGGTTTGTTCCCCTATTTAGAGCAACTTTTAAAATGCTGTGATAGGAATAACATTAATTTAAATTAGAAGATGGCGTGTCTTGTAATCCACTTTCTAGTAAATGTTTGAGGTTACACAGAGGTTTGGGGCTTCGAAGACACAGCATGTATTTATGATTAAATGTTTCCTGTGTGTTAACCTGTCACTGGAGGAATAAATGTTCTCACAGGCATTGGAGTGAATCAAAACAGAAAAAAACCACCATGTTCAAACTATTGTTTTCCAGAGCAACTTGCCCCTCCACAACCGAGTGGAGGGATCCTTTCTTCTAAGAAATACAGGATTTACAATTAAAAGGTGTTAATGAATCTCTGCTTAGTGTAGTCCGTAAGGAAACATTGCTTTCGTTCTTTGAAGTTTCTCAAGGAGCACTTGTGCAGCCATCACAGGGCTTTGCAGCTAATACAAAACTCCTGAATGGAATAAAGGACAATTTCTGCCATCTGTGGGGGAAGCACATTAAGGGAGACAATGATCACATCCTTCACATTTCTTACGTAATTCTGCAAATGTATGAGGAAATTAACACAGAACAAAGCACAATGGTTTCGAGAGACCACAATGACCAGATTTCAGGGCATCCTGAGCAGCTTCTGAGAAAAACAGCTGATGGGTTTCTCAGAGCTGTGAAGTTTAACCCCAGTAATCAAAGGTAATTTAGTTTAAAAAAAAAACCCAGGTGGGTTGAAAATCACATTCATTTTGGGTAATGAGCTTTAGATGGCATCATCGGAGACATCACTTTGTATTTAGGAAGATTATGGCTTAATAACTCAAAACTTTATTGTGGTGGTTTGAGTCTGTTCTGCTGTGGGGGTATAGATGGAAGCAAAGCCTGGCTGGACACCCAGTGTTCTCTCAAGCCCTTCACAATCTCTCATGGATTAGGATCCCAGGTCTGAACATTCCAGGGAAAAAAAAAAAA
>VZDJ01000235.1:287664-320089 GCA_008694505.1 Cyanoderma ruficeps
AAAAAAAAAAAAAGAAAAAAGGAGACCTGGCAATCAAGCACACCTTTAGGGGAAACTTGTTTGAAATCAATGGGGCAACCTAAAAGAGAAATGATTAGTAAATCTGAAAACTCCCTGATTAGTCAGAAGAGGCAACAGAAATTCATGTTCAGGAGAATTCTGAGGGCCTCCCCTCTGTCACATACCGAGAAATCTGATGGAGCAAAACCAGAAGGGGTCACGTTAGAAGGTGGGAAGCCCCTCCTATCCAGAAAGTTGCTGATGAAAAAAGAAACAAAGGTGGGTTTGTTTTTTTTCTCTCACTGCATGTTACGCATCTGAAAATCTGATCCACACAATCATCACCATCATTATTTCTGAGGAGCAGAAGCACACCTTTGCATCTTTGGTGAGTAACAGTCACAGCAATCAGGCAGTTACAGTGATGATTATGAAATGTACTCGGAAGTTTGGCCTTTTGGAATTTATTTATGGTGGCCTAATAGACAGCCTAATTCAGAATTTTACTGAGTGACATCTGAAGGTGAATTTGGATTTAATTAAGAGAAACCAGAAGGAAAGACTTTGCAAAATTAACTACTGAGTTTCTCTTAGATTCACTGTGACATTGTAGAATCACATCTTTGAGCAAGATCACAACTTCATGTCCATGCACAGTCAAGTATCATATTTTTCTCTAAACCTGCCACTGAATATTTTAAGAAATGTCAAATAATATTGCTCTTCCTGTGAAGAGCTGCTGGCTGCCCAGTAGTAGTTAAAACAAGACTAGCACCTTATCACAGTGAGACAGAACACTGGAGTGAGTCAAAAGACCCAGGCTAAGGGGTTTTTTCCCCCCTTTCTGACACTGAATATCTGACCTGCAGTTTACTGGGGTTTGTGCTGCTGTATGCCCAATTACAACCTGGGAAAAGTCTTTTCCCACATCTACACAGGACTTTCTTCACAATAGATGGAAACCGTGACCTGAGGGCTCTGTGTTTTCATCCCACAGTGTATTTCATTCCACAAGATGTATGGACTGAACATTAAGAACTAAACTACTGCTCAGTCTATAACTGCTGGACAGACGAAAGCCTAATTTCCAATCCACAGAAAGCTTATTAAGTAAATTATAAAGGGTAACAAACTGATGGTTAATGTAGTGAAAGGTTAAACTGTTAACAATTTCCAACCTAACCTATCTTGATTTTTACTTCTCCCTTTTCACTTGTTCTCTGGGAGGGTGGGCAGGCCCTGGCACAGGGTGCCCAGATTTGCTGTGGCTGCCCCTGAAACCCTGGCAGTGCCCAAGGCCAGGTTGGACATTGGAGCAGTCTGGGACAGTAGAAGTTGTCCCTGCCCATGGGAGGGGATGGCACTGGATGAATTTTAAATCCCTTCCAACCCAAATTGTTGTAGGATTCTTTTATTGCTGTTCTGGTGCTTTAGAGAGAAGTGGTTTATACTTTGCAGTTATTGTTGCCTGCCCAGAACACTTGCACCTTGGTGCCTGCACCCCTGTACAATATTGTGCCCTGGCAGCCCTCTGAGTTCTGCTCTTCCTGGGGGAGATAAAAGAAACGTGACATTGGCCCACAAATCACACAATAAATCACAGAGTTGCCCACAAAGCCCCTTATGTCTCAGTCTCCTTCATCCTCTGGTTTCCCCACCAGGAACAACAGGAAGGAATGTGAATAAGACAGCAGAAAATATAATCGTGGATATGAAGTGGATGGAGCCTTTCCCCACCAACATGTTCTACCTTTTTGTTGCATTATCCTCGTGTTTAATTTATTCAGTATTTAGCAAACATACTCATTTTTACTTCCTTTCTCTGCTTTGATCACAGAACATCCTCAAAGAATACCCCGGGTGCACTGCTCACACAAAGTGCCTTCATTTAATTGCTCAGGTAACTCCCCACGTGTGCTCACCAGGCTGGGGGAGCTTTTCTGCCACGGGAAAGAAAAACAGGGAAGTGGCAAATGAAGCCTTTTCTCCTGAGTTTGTGCAACCAGGGGCATGATGAGCACAAGAGTCATAGAATAATTGAGGTTGGGAAAGTCCTCCGAGGTTATTGAGTCCAAGCTGTGGGCTCAATTCATGGCCACCTTGTCCCCAGCCCAGAGCACTGAGTGCCACCTCCAGGCCTTTCTTGGGACACCTCCAGGGATGGGCACTCCAAAGCTCCCTGGGCAGCCCTTCCCAATGTTTACCAACCCTTTTCCATGCAGAAATTCCTCCTGAAATGGCGATGATGTGACACTGCAAAGGAGCTCAACGTGTCAGAGCAGAGCTTTGTCATAAAGGCAGATTGAGCAGCCTCCCCTCCTCAACAGCCCAGAACGGTCTCCAAAGTGCCACTGCTCTTTAGATAACGTTGTGACAGGCCCTTAACAAATTACCCAGAATTTATGGGCTCAGGATGACACCATTACTCATGCTGAAAACCAGTGAACAACTTCAGCAGCCCCGCTGGAGGCAGCACAGCCAGACCCCAAGTCACGAGCGAGGCTTTCTCGGTCTCACTCAGCTCTGTCCCCGCAGGTTTTGCAGCAAAAAAAAAAAATCCGATTAAATGTTTTCCACCAGCAAATTCAGGGAAGAGAGAAAAGATGTAAAGTCTTCTAATGCTTTTTTTAAGAATTCCTGGCTCCAGTGTTTAAAAAATAAGCATTTCAGGGAGTCCAGGAATTTTTTTTCCGCCATCCTTCTCAAGATGAACTATATTTATCTTCAGGAATTATAAAGAGAGCAATGCTAAAGTTGAGAATATTGCCTTATCAGTCAGCTCCATACAAGCAATAGAGGAGTTGTCAGGGCAATGTTAAAGGTTTTAATGATATGCCAGAGCCCCTTTGGGAGGACACAGGCTCTAAATCTTTTTCTGAACATGATACCAAATTACAAATCACCCACATCTCGTTCCTGTGTTCTCCTTTATCTCTTCCTCCACTCTTCCTCCATGATTGCTGTAGTTTTTGTATTTTTATTTTCTTTCTGGAGTTAAGCTCTGATCATACTTGATCCTAGACATAGGAGCTTCTTTCTGTGAAAGGGGAACACTTTTATAACCACAGCAACAAACTTCTTTGTGACAGGATTTATCTCATTCCTTTTTATGGTGATGAGGCTTTTTCCCCCTTTAATTACCCAACAGAAGCAAAGTCTCTCATCCTCTCCTCATCTTTATGAACTTTGCTTTCAACCACTTCCAGATGACAGCATGGAACAAAATTTTCCAGCTCCGTGTAGCCACCTTCTCTTTTGTATTTGGACTGACTTGTGCTACAGAGAGGCTACAGAGTTTGTACTGACCACCCAGCAGAAATGTCTTCTGCTTCAGGAGCTTCTTACAGGATTATTCTTTTCTCCGTGTTAAATTAGCTCTTCACAGATTGTGTGAAGACCCCAGACCTTAACTGTGGAGTGAGGTCTCAGATCTCATCTGTTCATTCCCACTGGAGCTGAGGGGCTGGAAAAGCTGGAAAAGGCCCTGGGGGTGCTGGTGGCAGGGGCTGGACACGAGCCCAGGGGAGCCCAGGGGTGCCCAGGTGGGCAAGAGGCCACTGGCCCCTGGGCTGGCTGAGGAATTGTGTGTCCAGCAGGAGCAGGGCAGGGATTGTCCCTCTGTGCTCCAGGGCTGTGTCCAGCTCTGGCTCCTGCAGGACAGACCTGGAGGGGCTGGAGCGTGTCCAGGGCAGGGAAGGGAGCTGGGGAAGGGGCTGGAGCCCCAGGAGGGGCTGAGGGAGCTGGGAAAGGGGCTGAGCCTGGAGCTGCTTTCTGTCCTCACCTGAACCCTACCCTGCCACCCCCTGCATCCCTGCTGGCACCAGCACTGCTCCTGCCTGTGGAGTGCACTGGGAAACCCAGGGAAGTACCCACCTCCTGCTCCACTCAGAATCCCTGAGGTTGGAAAAGCCCTCCCAGCCCATGGAGTCCCAGCTGTGCCCAATGCCCGCTTTGTCCCCAGCCCAGAGCTCTGAGTGCCACCTCCAGGTCTTCCCTGGACACCTCCAGGGATGGGCACTCCAAACCTCCCTGGGCAGCCCCTGCCAAGGCCTGAGCACCCTTTCCATGGGGAAATTCCTCCTGGTGTCCAACCGGAGCCAAGGGCAGGACCTGTCACTTGGCCTTTATGGATTCTCCCACCTTAGGCCTCAGTCCGTGGGTCCAGAGTGCCCAGAGCTCTCTGCAGAGCCTTCCTGCCCTCCAGCAAATCCACATTAGTGTTATCCGTGGATTTACTGAGCCTGTACCTGATCTCCTCATCCAGATCATCAGTAAAGGTCATGAACAGGAGGGAATCCCACTAATGACTGTCCTCCTGTTGGATGTGGCACCATTCACCACCAGTCACCCTCCCCTGGCACCATTTGTAAACCCTGCCTGGGTCAGGCTGTGTCTGGAGAGGTCTCAGTCGTGCTCTGGTGCTCCATTTCCCCTTTATTTCCTGAAGAATCAAAACCAGGGAATCCCAGACAGTCCAAAATCTCCTTAAAAGCTGAAAATGCCGTGGCTGATCTACTGTAGCCCCTGATGGCACCAGCTCTGGCAGGTTTTGAGTGCTGTGAGTGGTGATTCCCAGCCCTGGGCATCTCTCAGCTGAATGAGGAGACACCAGCACAAACCAAAATATTTCTGGGATGAAGAACTGACTGGCATTTAGCGGTGCAAAGCCTTTTGTGCAGCGAGGGGAATGTCACCAGGAATTTCCTTTCCAGGGGAACGTGCGGGCCGCACTTTGCAAACAGACCTTGCAGAACAGAGAGGGACCCCGGGGAAGGGACCTTCTCTTTGTTGGCAGCAAACAGAAGCAGAGCTCCACCTTTTTAGGGGAAGGTAAATAAGTCAAAGCGCTGACATCAGAGGGGAAGCTCCCTCCCTCTGCGCCCGTCTTCACCTGGCCTGCGTTGCTGCGGCAAAGCCAGAGGTTGCGGGAAAACACATGGGATGAAAAATAAAATAGCCCATAACTCTGCAACAATCAGGAGGGAGTTTTAGCTCATTCTTCATCCCTTTCACGTGCTGTGTTGAAATATGAGGCCAAGAAGGAGGCCAAAAGACTTAAAACGCCTATCATGAGGTAATTCAGCCACAAACCCCGAGCAGGGGAACACAATGATGGCAGTGTGCTCGCTGTTTGCACAGAACTTGCAAATATCAGAGCCCCACAGACCCTAAAACACACAATTAAAAATGGAACAACTCCTCGGGGCCTGGAGATTACCCACATCTCCCCCTCTGAAAACATTTCACTCGAGTATCCCATAAAATTGGTAATTGCTTGTGGCACCTGCACAACGTGGCTGTTGAGGAGGAGCCCATGGAAGGCCTCAGGTCACACCCCTGGGTTTGTGTCCTCCAGTGACCACCTCTTTGTGCTCTGTGCAAAGGACAGAAGGTCCAAGCAACCCCTAAATGCTTTTCCCAGCTTTGGGAGAGGCAGCAGAACATTGCCAGCCCATCCCATAGGAGAACCGAGTTGTCTAGTAGGACCCTACAAGGGAATTATTCACCAAGAAAAGGGGGTCAGAGGAATGGACTGCAGGTCCTGCTCCTGCATTTGCCTCCTCTTTGAGGCTCTCCAAAGGTGAAGGCAGAGCCCAAGGGAGCAGCAGGCAGTGTTATGCCTCTTGGCCTCAGGACAAAGGTGGGTTTAAATCACTTTTGTACCCCCACAACTTCTCTGAAATCAGGTTTAAGCCACTTTTATACCCTCACAACTTCCCTGAGCATTGTGGACCAACCCCTCTCAGCTGCTGGAGGGGTTCTGGGTGACTTCAGGCATCTGGTGAAGATGGAATGGAGGTGATACCAGCAGGGAAGAGGCAGTGAAATCCCCAAATCCAGTGCTGAGCACTGGGAAATCCCAGCTGGCAGCAGGTGGATTCCAACATGGGCGGCACAGCAGGCCCAGACCTGGCCTTTACCAACTGCATCGTGCTTGTGGTACCCACAGGATGGCAAACCTGTCCAAAAAATAGATGGAATTACAAAGCCAAGAGGGCTACCTGCCCACAAATCATGCTCTGTCAGACCCATCTGACTGAATGGTGTCAAAAAAAACCATTTTCTTATTTTGCAGCCTTGCTCCCATAATCATCGTTAATGTGGCTTTTACAGCTGCAGGATCAGACCGGAAACTCAAAAATAAAATTTAAAAAAAATCAGCTGCAGTAATTTCCTTGCCCTGTTCAACTGAATCAGTGAAGCACAGGGAAAAATAGGGCATTTTTGGAATGGTTAAATACACACAGAAGGATTTTGTACTGTAGAATCGTCAAGGTTGGAAAAGATCTGGAAGATCATCCAGTCCCATCATCACTCCAGCACCACCATCATGATCCCTAAACCATACCCCCAGGATATTAAATAAAGATCAAAACACAGACCAATTTAAAAACTGGGAACTCTATCCTAAATTAATGGCATAGATGAATAATCACAGTTTTCAAAGTGGAGAAATTAAATTATTCATGCCCCATAATGGTGATAGAAATCCTTCTCCAGTCCCAGTCATTTTAGCATTTCTGTTCTCAACGGCTGAAAACGAGAGAGAGGGGTGTTAGAAATAACACAAAACTGGCTTGGATTTTCTCGTGGTAGTAGGAAAAAGTTCATTTAAAGATAAAATGTGAGCGTGGAGACAGCAACGGGCTCAACCAGACGGTGGCACTATAAGCACTTGCTATCATGAGGGCAGGATTAAATAGGGAAAATAATTATAATATAAAGAAATAATTAAGAGGAAAGCAAACCAGGCTAACAACGTTTTACACCGTTGCATCTTCTAATTTGTGAGAGATCTTTGCATAAGTGATGGCTAAATAGAAATGAATTGCCTGCGTTGCCCAAACCTTTAGCTGTGAATGAATGGGGTGTGAATAGAAATGGAGTAAGAGTGTCCTGTGGCATCTTTTAAAAAGCTTTCAAAACCAAAGCCAAAAGCCAAAAAAAATAAATAAATAAAAGAGCCTGAAACAGCAGGGGATGATCCCAGTGGGCTGCCAGATCACACCAGTTACACCAGCACATGGATCTCAAAATATATCAAAATACATCAGACACAAAGCCCTGAGCTCAACCCCAAACTAAAGCACGGATGTGACAAATTCAGGAGGAAAGTCTGGCTGCTCTGCTGGCAGTGGCACCTGTGTGGCCAAGATTTCCCCTTTAGGGTCACAGCAAAAAGTTCAGGGCCTGACTTTTCACAAAAGTGGGAATCTGTGTGCAGGGGCAGAACTGTTCCTGGTGTACAGGGAAAATCAACCCAAAAATGTGTCTGAAGGCACAGTGGGTGCTCTGGCTGTTGGAGGGAAAAAGGAAGCATGAAGTCCTCTGGACAACACCCTACCCAAATCCCCTGGCTAACAACAGAGTTTCTTAACAATTTTTTCCTCCTTTAATTGCATTTTCTGTTGTTTTTCTGCAGATTTTTATTCCCTTCCTTCTTGCAGCGCTTTGTAGGATTATTCCTTTTTAAGAATTCTTTCTCTCTTTCCCAGGTTAACCTCTGAAATGTCCTATTTTACCATTCTTGTGGAAATGGAAAATACCAATTGTTGCTGGCCAGCGTTCCTCCTCTTCCCTGACATCAACAAATGATAAATTCATAACTACTGCTTTCAATTAATTGGTTTCAGAGGGTTTTCCAAATGAATCCTGCACCATTGCTGGCTTACAGATGGGGGAACATGAGAGAACTCAGAATTAGAACAATGGTCCTGCAAACACTTGTTCAGATAAAGAACTTTATGAGACCTTTTGATGTGGCTGCTTAGATATCTCAAGTTGCTTGTGTGCAAAAGTGTTTGAGGACCAGGTCCTCATCCACTCGCAGCAGCTGCTCTTCTCCTTCTTCAACTACCTGGATAAAAAATTGTCATTTTCAAGCCAAACATTGTTTTTAGCAATAGCTCCTCAGGATGGGAAGAAGGGGGAGGGAAAAAAAAGAAACTATTCTGATTTGAAAAACGGTCCTGACTAAAAAGAAAAAAAGAAATACAAAATCTTCCTTTTTTTTTTTTTTTNCTTTTCTTTTTTTTTTAATCCTGGACTAATGGACACATGGGAAGTTACCCAGCCTTAGATTTACAAGAGGTAAAATTATTGCCGTTTTCAGTTCCCTCTCTGAAATGAAAATGCTCTGAACTAAGATGAGAGAAAGCCCACAGATTTGGAAAAATATATATAAATATATATAGAGAGAGATATGTGTGTGTGTGCGTCTGTGTATGTACATGAACACACGAAACACACGCTTTATTTATTTCTTTGTCAGATTTTCCTTCCTAGAATGCAAAGAAAGCTGAGGATATGTCTCACAGTGAATAATCAGACTGACTAAATGCTTCCTGGAGGAAACAAAAAGGAGGAAATGCAACCACGGTTTGCTTCTTGCTTTTCTCAGAAAAAAAAATATATATATTTTTACTTCTGGTTTCCCAGTGAAGAAAATAAAAAAAACAGAGACAAAACCCCCCATCCTCATGGGGACATGAGCTCACTTTTGCACACTTCAACGTGTTACTCATGCCCACTTGGTTCCTCTTGTTTAATGGCTTATCCTTGCTCAACTCAGGGAAAATTAATTCAGTGAGGCTTTATCAGGTCAGCAGAGCAGGAGGGAAATTGGTTCCACTTATTGTACTGCTCGTTGAGCCAGAGCACCCGACAGGAGCCACCAGAAATCCCACAGGAGAGGCTCCAACACCACACTGGGGCCAAATGAGGAATTTGCATCCTCAGAACTCAGGGACATCCCACAGGCAACCCCTGAGCTCCTTGTGCAGCAAAGCACCACACAAAACCCCTCTGATTTAATACACAGGTCAAGCCTTTTTGGTGCCAGGCTCACTTCACAGAATCCCAGAATCATTTAGGTTGGAAAAGGCCTCCAAGGTTATCGAGTCCAACCTTTGAGCGATTTTTCTCCGTCTCTTTAATTTCTCTGCCACATCTTTTCCCTTTCCCAGCAGGGATCTGATGAAAACAGGGGCCCATAAGGAAGAATCAAACAGGGCTCTGGCCCTTTCCATAGAATTCTTGAGGCTGGAAAAGACTTTTAATATCACCGAGTCCAACCCTCAACCCAGCAGCAGCACCACGTTCACCATTAAACCACGTCCTCAAGTGCCACATCCACCCATCTCTGAACACTTCAGGGATGGTGGCTTCCATTTGCTAGGACTGCAAGGAGGATGTTTAAGAATGTGTGGTCCCTCCCAGCCCGTGGTTCTGTGATCACAGAATTAAACCAAGGTTTGCTCTGTCAGCCAAGCCTGCTCACCTGTCTGATCTTCCCTGAAGGATTCCCCCGTGTTCTCACTGCTGGCAGGAGCAGGATCTGCCCCCAGGTGAGATCACACCCTGCCAGGCTTCTTTTGTAAGTGCTGACAAGAGGAGCACCAGATCTCTCTTTTCAAACCCACTATCACTTGCTAATTTTGGCTTATCAGCACTATTTAAAAAAAAAAAAAAGGCAATTTCTTTTCCCGGATTTGGTCATTGCCTTCCTCCTCTTACCACAGCTTATAGCTCAGGATAATCTACGTGCTGTGATATAAAACAGAATAACAAGCTCAACAGTTTCCTCTTAAAATGCTTCAGCGCTGTTTCCTCTGAGTTAAGTTTTCCTCTCTGCTCAGGCCAAGCTCTGTCCCCACGCAGAGCTGGGATCCGAGCAGATGAAGCAAACTCTGATTATCTGCCCAGTAAATGATCCTGACAAGCATCAAGCTGGTCAAAGGGTCCTTCCCCCTGTGCCAGGCAGGGAGCAGCATTCCTCCTGCAGGGACAGCAGGGTCACCCTGCCTGGAGCCCAAATGAGTGCGTGATCTTCAACCATCACCAAGAAAAAAAGATAAAAAATAATGTTGCAATGGACTCACTCCACAGGCCCACTTGTGAAACAGAGTCTGCAAAGCCTCAGAAGATGCCCCCAGCCAGCCCCCAAATCCCTGGTGCTTCATTCCAGCACGGTGCAGAGCACACCCAGCGTTGAACTGCCTCAAAATCAGGTGATCTGGGGGCTTTAGGAGCTCACGACGTGAGGAGCTTCAAGCCACGAATTTCTTCAGGCTTTATTTCGCCACATCTGTCTGGAGTGCAGTCTCAGCACAGAATTGCATCCCCAAGCAGGGCCCAATTCGCCCTGAGGGTTCCAGAGGAGTGCCACGATGTCAGGGAGAGACCCTCGGGGAAAACTGCTCAGCCTCAAACCCCCTGTTCGCTCAGCCTCTGGTTCAAAGGGTTTTCATCAGCATCACAATTCCTGGCCTGTCCTCCTTGGAGTCAGGATTCTTTAAAATTACAGAGCTCCCTGGCCACAGGGAACAAGGATTCTTTGATGGCTGATGACTCCCTGAAGTCCTGGCAATGCTGAGCATCTTTGCCAAAGTGCCATCCTTGTAATGCAGCTGCACATGGCACATTTTTCCCTGATTTATTAGGGATTTCAGAGAGGGAGAAGAATCAATTCTGCCCACCCTAGATGCAAATCCAACTTTAGAATGATTTTTTTTTTTGGTGAATTAGGAAAGAAGACTGGTTTTTGGCTAGCTTTGTACATAAATACTAAAATACTAAAACTCCCTAAGCAACAGCTCTAAAACGGAGCTGGGATAATTCACTGAAGTCATCAACACTCAGGAAATCGTACACATCTTTTAGTGGCACCTCAGACACAAAACCAAACTCTCCCCGGTGCTGTAAAACACGGAAACCGAATCTAGATTAAAAATACATGCTGCTTTTATGTACCATCATTGCCAGGCTTCAGCAGAACTCAATCATCCTCCAGCTAACACAGAAAGCAACCTCAGCTAAAGCCGGCGAGAATAACTGCAGCAGAAATCAAGAGTGGAGCCACAAGCAGCCACTGCAGAGGGAAGATAAAAGCCACTGACAAGAACAAGCCAGGTTGTGACACAGCTCTTCGTGAGCTGCCTCATTACAGGAAAGGCTGCCAGGGCCAGGCAGGCTCTCAGTGTTGATAAATGAGAAGCAAAAAATGGAAAGATAAGGCCGTAAAACCAAAGGGGAACGAGTAGGTGGCTGTGCTGAGGGGGAAGAGGCTGCTCCCAAGAGCTGCTTTCTGGCTGAACACTGAAAGTGTGAAGGAGGCCAAGGCAAAGTCATTCAAGATGTCTGGGGGGAAAAAGAAAAAAAAAATATATAAAATGACAGGCCTCTAATTAAAAAGTTTGTGTGTGGGAAAGCTGCATGTGGTCCTGGGCAGTGGGGAAGACAGCAAACTTCTTGCTGGATCAGCGGCCTCATGGCAATTGGAGACTCAGGGACTGACAGAGGATGCAATCCCAGTGTGAATGGATGAGTTTGATCCCCTGACAGATAAATCTGGCAGCTATTTGAGGGTAGTTGCCTTTCATACTTTGGCAGCAGTAGCAGAACTGAAGCCAGAACTGAGGCCTTCACACACAGTGTGGGTCTGCACAGCCTGGGCCACAGCCCTGCCTCCCCTGCCACGCCACCTCAGCTCCTTTGGCTCAAAGGCTCTTTAATTATATTATTATGATCCCTTTTCATTGCAGATGTAGGTCACCAATCCCAAAGGAGGGCTTTAAGCAAGCCTGGATTTGACAATCTTGATCCAACATCAGTCTTCACTCTGATGTTGCTGCTGGCAGCTGGGACAGAGGTGAGACATTTCCAAAGGGCCCTCATGCCCCTGGTGGCTCCCTGGAAAAGACAAACCTGGAGCACTGGCACAGGGTGCCCAGAGAAGCTGTGGCTGCCCCTGGATCCCTGGAAGTGTCCAAGGATGGACAGGGAACAACCTGGGACAGTGGAAAGTGTCCTGGCCATGGCACAGGGTGGAATGAGATGATCTTTACAGTCCCTTCCTGTTGTGACAGGTAGAAGAATTATAAAAGAAAGCCCTTATAAAATCAGGCCTGCTCTATTAAATTAATAGCTACCCTGTCATTTTTTCTAAGTGCAGCTAACAAGCAATTTGTAAGGTCACATATGATGCTATTTTGAGAATGAGAAGTTCCTTTAACACAACAATCTATTCTGAGGGTGAAAAATAAGTGCACCTGTGATAACAAGGGATTTGTCCCATGAGAATCAGCAAAGAAAATAGGTAAACAATCCGAGAATGGATAGATTTGATGGACAAGTAAAATACCTTTTACTAACCAATGGAATAATTAACAAGAAAGCTATTAACCAATTAGAAGTTGCCCTCGAGGTTTGTAAAAACTGTATAAAAGACAGTATGGGGCCATAATAAAGAGTTTTCTGAAGGTTCTGTTGTGTCACTCTATATGTCATGTCCGCCCTAACAATGGATACCTTCCAACCCAAAGAATTCCATGAAACCCTTCCCACTGTGGAAGAGGGAGATCACACTGATCACTGGAGATCCTACTGATCTCACCCCAATCTTGCAGTGGTCAGGAAAAGTTCCCATGTCACACTGACAACTGAGGACATCCCAGGAAATCCGGGGGGGAAAAACTTACTGGAAGCAATCCAGACAGAAGGAGGCAGAGGAAAATTCAAAGATGTTTCCTTCTGAAAAGAGTGAATTGAATGATGACAGTTCTTCAAAGGGAGCCTCCCTCCAGGGATAGAAACCTGAAAGATTAAGAACAAGACTCACCTAAGGTAGAGTCAGGAGTGAAATGAGAATTTATTCTGTACGTTTTTGACTGATTTTCAAACAGGTACGAAAAAAATCCTTCATTTCAAAACTGGCTGAAGCCACACCTTCCATCACAGATACACTCTGCCAGTTAATCCCATCAAGGCCAAATACTGCTTAGCTTGTTTGCCACACAGAGACCAGAGACTGATTCCAAACCACCATTTCCCTCTTCAATTCATCACCTTCAGGAAGGAAACGCTCTTCTGGAATGCACATGCATTATTATCCCCACACAAATTCATTTAAAAGGCTTAAAAGTGCCCCCAACTTTGCCCTCGAGTCACATATGGCAGTGACTAAAACCTCCTTTAATGCAAGAGCAACATTAAATATTTGCAATAAGAATCTGACAGTAACCAGCAGAAGCTCCAATCAAGATAAGAGGCTGTGGTGTGATTTATTGACTGTCAGGAAGCTCTTGGTAGCTGGACTGGGCTGGAAAACCTCTCTGCATCATGTGGAGGAGGCACAAGTTAACAGGCAAAGGTCAGAGGAGCTTTCTTGCCTCTCCCACAGACTCATAACTGCTCGTAGAAAGAGGGAGGGAGAAAATCAAATGGAGCTGCTGGGAACAGCTCTGAGCTGTTCCAAAAGTATTCTGCTCCCTGAAAGTCAGGAGGCAGAGGAGACAAAATTAACATCTTAGGATTATACATTAAAGAAAAATGTATTAAGGCATATGAGGTCTAAAATATTATGGGAATGGGACAGAGTAACCCCCTTTTAGGGTACCTGTACCAAAAAAAGATGTGGGCGTTGTGTCTAGTGGCTTGTCACTGTCACACACACTGTAGGGAGCAGTACAAGGTCAGATTTGATGAGAGAGAGTGATGAGGAAATGTGATGGTTATGGTTGGACAATCACACAGTAAGGCAGGAGGAGATCAGAGAATTTACGCTCGGAAAGCGCCACGCCAGAGCTTTGTTTACTTGGCCCCACGAGTGTGTTGTACTTTTCCTAAGTGACTGGGCAGCCAAAACAAAGGCAGGGATTTCCTGTGACCTACCTGTGCATGCCAGCAGGTGAGATACCTGCACAGAGAGCGTCACCCGGGCCCCACTCACTGCCAGGGGACAGCAGGGAGCAGGAGCTGCTTCATCTGCCCTGCTCCACACCTGCAGGAGAAGGAGGTGAATCACGTCCTCCAGGTGTCTGAACCTCCCCACTGACTGCAGGTGGAGCCTGGGTGACTAACTCTGACACAGATATCAAGGACACTGCTTTTGGGGACAGTAATCCCTTCCCACTCCTGTCCATCCCATCTGTGTGTGTGTGTGTCCAAGCATCCGTGTGCCTCAGCAAAGGTGTGGTGGGTGCTTTAATTCCTTTGGAGAGTACAAATCACACTTGCTGGTTCTGGCCCAGGAGTTCAATCCACAGACCCACCTGGAAGGATTTTTGGGGTTCTAAATCATAAAAGTATAGAAGCACAGAATGGTTTGGGATGGAAGGGACCTTAAAGATCATCCAGTGCCACCCCTGCCATGAGCAGGGACACCTCCCACTGTCCCAGGCTGCTCCAAGCCCCAATGTCCAACCTGGCCTTGGGCACTGCCAGGGATCCAGGGGCAGCCACAGCAAAACTGGGAATTCCATCCCAGCCCCTCCCCACCCTTCCAGAGAACAATTCCTGCCCAAGATCCCATCTAACCCTGCCCTCTGTCATTTTGAACACATTGCCCTCTTGTCCTGTCACTAGAGGCTCGTGTCAACCAAGGCTTTCATTTGTCTTCACCTCCCAGAAATTAGTGCTGTCTGGCCATGCCATGTGACAAGGGACATGCCCCTGCCATGCAGGACATGTCACCCTCCCTGCTCACAGCCTCAGCCAAGCTCTCTCACCTGAAGCTCACCAAAGCAGAGGAGGCCCAGCAAAATTCTGCTCCTTCCAGGTGAGGTGTCAAAAGAGGCAAGTTCAGTTAAAATAAATTTTAAAAATTAGCACACCCCCCCAAAAAGAAAAAGAAAATAAGAAAAAAATAAATTTTAAAAGCCTTGTTGTAGCTTAGAAATTCAAACTTTTCTAGAGTGTCAGGCTAATCAGCCTCAGGGTCAGTGGAGCAGAGAAGTGCAGGTTTGGTTTCAGGCAGACATTGACCAAGGAGGGACTGAAGCAATTTTGCTGACAGGAGACCTGCACAGAGCATCAGAGCCCCTGCACAGCCCTCCAGCTGTAAACACCTGCCCCTCCTCGAGTCAGCAGCAAAGCTGCTACTTCTTCCACTGCCACCAGAACTTCACCCTGGTCATCATCTCTTTGTTTGTGTACGGGCAAATATTACAGCTTGAAGGCAGAAACTTTATTATCCTGTAAACAAGGTTTTGATAAGCCATCCCCTTGCCCTTCCCTGTTCCGAGTTGAAAGACTAACTTTCTTTTACTGCCCAAACAACCCTCCCATATCAGGTTCAGTTTCTTTCTTACCACTTCATCACAATGTTTGTTCTCCTTTATCACCCGGATCAATATTTATCCTTGTGGGTGGAAACTGCTCTCCCTGCTCACCACGCTCTTATCGCGTTAAAGTTTAACGCCACTAAAGAGGCAGTAAATGACAACTGAGCCTGCATAACCAGAAAGGCTTTATTTATTTCATTAAATAATGAATTTTTACTGAGAGTGCCGACCATATCATTCCCAGACAGGATCCTAAACACATTTTTCACAGTAATGAGCCTCCACTGACTGCCTGTGTTTTGATAATGTAACTCCACCTTAAGAAGTGTCCGGCACAGTCTGGTCCCATTCCGGCTTCACATCACTCCAACAGGTAACTCCATAGTTATGCTGTTGACTTACAAAGGACTGGAATCAGACCTGTCACCTCTATGTTTATCAAATCCTATTTTTTGTTTTTGTTTTGTTGGTTGGTTGTTTTTTTTTTTAGCTGCAGTTTCCTAACCAGTTTTTAAACCAGAGGAGAATTTGTAATACTTTGGTTTTTTTCAAAGGTTTTTCTTGACCGTCCGCTGAGAGAAATGCCTGTTCCAAACTCCTGTGCCAGCATGGTTTAAATGACAGGGTTTGTTTATGTCCTTTTGTGGATTCATTCATTATTGAGATTACTTTCCAATTTTAACAAGCTTTCTAGTAATTATTAGCCACTGCTCAGCAAACTCTGCAGTGGCTCGGAGTTCGAGTTCAGTTCAGATAAACACACAAAAGTTCAGATGCTTATCCAACTGCTTGCACTTCTTCAGTCTGCAGAACACGTCTGGAAGCCTATCAAGCTCCCCATCTCTCTGCTCCCACATGCCAAGTCATGCCAAGAATGCTCCAGTTGCATTTTTTTTCCTGGTGCTTTTGCATGTCTGTGTTTGGTGCCGTGCAGAACCAAAGGTTCGTGAAAGGGGAGATGGTGGGTGAGGCCCTGAGGATGTTCCCTCCCTCAGAGCACAGGCTGCCCTCAAAAGCTCTGGAGTGACCCAGTTCTTGCCAAAGGGCTGCCATCACAAAGAATTTAAACCCACCTGAACCTCATGGGTAATAATAACCTTCCTCCACACCTCTACACCCTTCCTCCTTCAGATGGGCTTTGGTTGTCCAAATTGATTTTAAATTTCTTTGCGCCCCCTGCTCCAACCACTGCCTCTCTCTTTGCCTTCAACTCCCTCTTAGACACCAGTGGTGTCAAGACACTGAGCTGAAATCCCCTGGATTCAGGACTTTCCCTGGATTCAAGGACTTTCCCTGGATTCAGGAGCTCCTGACAAGGATGCTGGCAGCACGCCTCGAGCAGGCCCGGGTTCCTCACCAAAGGTACTCAGAAGGATTTAATTTTAAATAATGCCAAAGCACATCCATACCTGCTAAGGAAATGAAAGGGCTGGAAACAGCACCCTGCAGCCTGTGGGGAGTCCAAAGAGCACTGTGATATCTAGAGATTAATAAGAAAATTATATTCAACCTGCAGTAGTACTGGAGCATTTTTCAAAATGCTCTAATTTAGGCTTTCTTTACATGTGTTTTTTCATAAAATCCAAGAGTCATGGGATGGTTTGGGCTGGAAGGGACCTTAAAATCTTCTTTTTCCACCCACTGCCATGGGCAGGGACACCTTCCACTGTCCCAGGCTGCTCCAACCCAAATGTCCAACCTGGCCTTGGACACTGCCAGAGATCCAGGGGCAGCCACAGCAAATGTGGGCACCCTGTGCCAGGGCCTGCCCACCCTGCCAGGGAACAATTCCTGCCCAATCTCACATTTAAATCTTCCTTTCTTCCTTCATCTTAAAGTCCTGCCACTCCAGGCCTTTGTAAATATTCCCTCTCCAGGTTCTTGTAGGGTTCCTTCAGGCCCCAACTAGAGCTCTCCTGGTTCCAAGGAATAGCTTGAAAAGATAAAGCAAATTCATGTCACACATTTTGAAAACAAACAGAAGAACTCTTATCTTACATAAGCCAAAAAAAAAAAAAATCATAATTTTAAGGCCACCTGTACTCCTGTGTGGCTCTGCACTGTTTTCTCTCTCCTCTAACATAACACATGGCCATTTTGCACTAATGAATTATCACATTCACCTCTGCAAAATATGTTGAAATATTTCCAGGGAGCTGCTAAGTGAAATCTGGTTTTTTGTCACAGCTCTTTGCTAGCCACAACTCCATATGGAAACTGAAGGTTTTAAAGTTTAGTTTGTTAAAGGCTCCCTCACGTAAGATGGTCCCTCCTTTGCCCATGAGATGGAGAGAACAGACTGTAGATGTTTTGCACCAGGGAAGGTTGGACATCAGCAGGAATTTCTCTCTGGAAAGGGTGGTGTAGCGGTTTCAAGGTCACTAATTTCTATTTCCCAAAATTAATGTAGTGGTTTGAGTGTCCGTTGGAATTATTTACTCTTTTTTTTGCTGTGAGATAGGATTAGGGGAAAAGCAAAGCAGGCTCAAAACTTAAAAGGGTATAAAGACCGGTTTATTAACTAAAACTAGGAGAAAAAATTAATAAGAATCAGAATAAAACCTTCAAAACACTTCTCCTCTCCCCCAACTGCTTCTTTTCTTTCTCATGGAAAAAACTTGGAACTCTAGGTCATTTTACCATTTATAAAATAGTCTTTCATCAGTTCATTTAGAGAGAGCAATCTCTTTTGGTCTGCCATGGAACTTCCCACAAGACAAGAACAGTCTTGGCAGGGGCTGCCCAGGGAGGTTTGGAGTCCCCCATCCCTGGAGGTGTCACCTGGAGGTGGCACTCAGTGCTCTGGGCTGGGTGACAAGCTGGGCACAGCTGGGACTCGGTCAAGATCTTTTCCAATTCTGGGATTCTGTCTGTGAAGAACAAGACAATTAAAACAGGAGGAAAAAAAAGAAAAAAAAATAGGTAGGGGACTATGGGAGGCTTAATCCCATTGCATTACAACTTTTCTGATTTAGTGAAAAGGAAATACAATTAGGAGGAAGGTATTAAACACACCTACACTGATATCTAAATATCTCCCTGGTGCACTCATACTCCTGCCTGTGGAGGAAACAGGCAGGCGCCGCTTCCTTAATCAAATTAGAAAACTAAACTTAAAATTATCCCCCTCCAGAGAGATATTTACACCTCCAAACATATTCAGCAAAGTAGAATATGAAGCTGAAAGGAAATCACTGAATTATTTATTATCGTTTTCTAATGTTCCAGGCTTACAATTCCAGACAGTAAAACGTACAGAGGAAAATGACTGATTACAGTGTACACCGGAAATTTTGGGGAATTAAAAGATAGCTGCTTTGCATAATAATTGCACACTTCCATTTCTGGGGGAAAATTAAAAAGCCGTTGCTCCTCGCTAAAAAAGACTGCAATTGCAAATATGGGAGTTTGGAGATGGGGGAGGGAAAAAGAAAGGAGAGGGGGGAGAGAAAGAATGATGGCAAAAGATTCACGTGGAGAGTAACAGTGAATTTGGCAATGCTCCATTAAAAAAGCTTAGTGGCTTCCAAATTTCAACCAGGAAGGAAATGAGATTTGCACCTTTTTGTTACACAATCATGGCATTGGTGTGCTACGATGTCCAGCAGCACAGTGGAAAACTTGTAACTGGAAGGGTTTTTCAAAGCAAATTTTCCCAAGGAATGAGTAAATCTGTAGCCTGGGAATAGTCCCACACAAGCCTGTGCATGAATCCCACTGAAATTGTTCCCCCGGCCTTCTGTCATTATGATTTTTTCCTGCAGCTGTGACATAAGTCTTCACTTGCACAAACCAAAAGCCTTCAGTGTGTTTGTACAAAAATCGCACGGTGACAGACTTTGGTGGCCTTTTGAGGGAGTTCACTGAGGTGCAGCTGAGGCAGCTCATGAGCAGGCAGCAGGTTCCTGCATCCCATCCCTTCTGAAATGGTGAAAAGCTGGGAAATCTTTGCTGGGTGTCCTGTAGGATGCAGCTTATCCTGCCCATCCCACACAGTCATGTAGCCCCTGGTTCCGTGCCTGAAGTGTTTTGGTTTTCTGAAATGCTTTTCCCAGGGAATTTTCTGTAAACAGGAGAAATGTTTTTGTAACTGTAACTTTGTTATTCATTCCTTTTCCTAGGAGGGACTTCTTCTTGATGTCCCTCTGCTCTGACCAGTGTGATTGAGGAGGTTTGCCTTTGTTTCACCGATCAAATTAGTCTGTGTAAAATAGTATAAAAAAGGAACACATCCCAAAACTAAAGGAGTCATTTTCAGCCCTCTGAATCTTGGAGTCTGTGTCATTGTGGTGTAAAACAGCGTCACAGTCACACTGGCTGACCCAGGGATTGCTTCCAGATGTGGCCAGGAGCTCAGGAAGCTGCTGGCACATCACAATGTACACAGAAGGCCAAGATTTATGATTTAAAACATGCATCCTGAAAAGTTCCTCAAGACTGTTAGGCGTGAACTAAAAATAAATATACTAATAAATTGATTAATGCCCAGTAGCTGACATCCAGCAAAGCCAAGCAAAGCTCCTCTGAAACACAAGCAGAGCAAAACTGAGGTGTCAGAGGGAAGGAAGCAGAGCAAGTCTCTGTGGAGAGCTGGGAAAAGGCCTTTGGGGATGTAAGACGTTCCTCTGGTGAGACCCCTCCTGGAACGTGGCATCCTGGTGTTCCCAACAGAATTTAGAAGGAACTGATGGAGCAATTCCAAAGCTGGTGAGGGAACTGGAACACCTGCCCAGTGGAGACAGGATGGGAGAGCTGGGGATGTTCAGCCTGGAGAAGAAAAGGTTTTGTGGAGACCTCAGAGCAACTTCTAGTGCCTGAAGGGGCTACAGGGAAGTTGGAGGGGGACAGTTCATCAGGAACTGGAGTGACAGGACAAGGGGGAATGGTTTCAAACTGAGATAGGGGAAATTTTGGTTAGATATATGAAGGAATTGTTCTCTGGGAGGGTGGGCAGGCCCTGGCACAGGGTGCCCAGATTTGCTGTGGCTGCCCCTGGATCCCTGGCAGTGCCCAAGGCCAGGTTGGACACTGGAGCTTGGAGCAGCCTGGGACAGTGGAAGGTGTCCCTGCCCATGGCAGGGGTTGCACTGGATGACTTTTAAGGTCCTTTCCAACCCAAACCATTCCATGATTTTAAATACCTTTTCCTAGACATGAGAGCTGTGACACTGATGCATTTTCCCCAAGAAAACCCATCTGCAAGTGACTGACAGTTACACAGAGATAATCCCAGTGTGAGCAGTCAGTACAAAACCAAATTACACAGCAGATGTGCACTAAGTGCCAGCCTAATGGGAGGTTTTTGGTTTGGGGTCAGCTGGGAAATTTCGATATTTTTTTCTTTGTTCAACTTCCAGTCACCCAAAAACATGCCAGCTCAGCTTTCTGACCATAGATTATGTAAGTGGCTTCACTCATAACTCAACAAAAGCTGTTTCTTAACTGTGGGAAAGGGATAGCAGAGACTTTCCCCCCTCTGAACAAAGCACTTTGCTCCCACGGCTTTCTTGTCTTGGCTGGAGAGGAGCAAACTCAGCACATAAAGGAGAGACTTCCCTCAAGCCTGCCTTGCATTTCCAGAGCTGTAATTCCAAGGTGGCTCTTAAAAGAGCAGAGAATTTACATTATCAGGGGGAAAAAATGGCATAGACCAAAAAAAAAAGCACAGCTCCATTGTAAAGTAACATGGCTACTGTGGTAATGCAAAACAGGGCATGTTAATCTAAATAATTAACATCAGAAATGTTAATTGATATAGTTTATTTTTGTATTATATATTTTTATATCTGTTATGTGACACATGTATGTTATAGATGTTGTGGTGGTATATGTTATATATTAATATATATTTAATATATAATTAATAATGTTATATATGTTATAACATTATTATATGTAATGTTATATATAATATTAATGGGATATAGTGTTATATATGTTATATCATATATATGTCATAATATTTTAATATTTATATAATATATGTTCATATGAATATTATAAATTTAATACATAATATTTAATATAGAATATAGAATGTTTAAATGTATATTGTATTTTAAATTATATATAATATTATATATATATGTTAATATAAATAATATAAACACACCCATAACTTCAGTTTTGCAACAGGAGAACTGGAGAAGTTCAGCTTCTATGCAAATGGGGTAAAAATAGCTCTCAGGAGATGGGAAGCCCTTGGTTTGCACAAGACACAGCACGAGTAATTCGAGTGCGACAGCGTGACCTGAGTGATTGGGAAAGGGCAAAACCAGGATGTTTCTCCTTTGTTTCTCACTCTGCAAGACGTGGAGAGAAGAGGAAATGGGATAAAACAGGCACACACACACACTTTTTCACAAAGCACACAGCCACACCGTGAGATCCTTTACCATCGGATGTCACAGGAGCCAGAAATACAACTGGAAAGCTCAGCTCAGTTCGTGGAAGAAAAGTCCACGGTGAGCTGTAAAACACAGGAACACAAATCCGGCCTCTGGGCCAGGAATTCCCCGTGCAGGGAGTGCCAGGAGTGGGGAGCTTTGCTCTGGAGGAAACGTGAGGATGGGCCTGTCCCTCCTTGCAGCCTGCTCTGGGTGTCCCTGCACAGATTTGGGACAGGCAAGTGGCTGCTTTGTGTCCCCTTGCAGTGGAGTTTCTTTTCTACAAGGCACCAAATGCTTTGGTCAAAACATTCAGTTCTCAGGAATTCAAGTCATAAACATCCTCTGGTCACCTCAGTGAGAAATTTCTGTGAGCGTTCAGGCAATTTCTTTCCAACTCTATAATTTTTACCGAGAATCTTGGCTTTGCTGCATCTGAGGGTAAAGAAATAAGTGTCAAAACCTCCCAAAGTGAGTACAGTGCCCTGGGGAAGATGGTCAGGCTGGAACAGTGGAACCCCCGTCTCCACCCACCCATCCTGTGATCAGGTCTGATCATCTGGCCTGCCCAAAATTCTGAAATATCCACATACATCCAGAAATACAGGATTTGTGCATGGTCAGGAGTGTCTGGGGGGACTTCCAGGTGGATTACTCCCAAAAGTTACAGTATAGATCTGTCTCAGCCTGGAAAAAAATGAATAATATTTGTCCTTCCACTTTTCCTCCTAACTTAACGTTTTCTACATCCACTTTTGGCAACTAAATATTTAAAGATACGAATTTTGAAATCTCCAGGAATGCAAATATCTGGGATTACCCAGAAGATTAAACAACTGAAGCCAGCCTCTCACCATCCCACGTGTCACCAATCCCATTCCTGAAGAGGCCACGGGAATGGATTTTGTTAGCAGTTTTTATGGAATATTCCAAATATCATTTGTTAAGGGGAAGCAGCCATTGCTCAAGAAGGGAAGAGATCTGTGCCTGTTATGTAACTCGCTGAATCTCTTTTTTTTTTCCCTCTTGTTTTTGCCAAGATCCTCTTGATAATGGTGTGAATTGTTTAGGCAAGCTCCTGCAGCCTACAGACATATGTACATACAATCTCTGAAAGAACTTTCTGTTCCTCGTTCCCAGGTACACACCACACCATGCTGCATATTTTAAAAAACCTGCTATAGCCTGTTAATAGAGTGTGGAAATAACCCTGGAGGATAAGGCACACGGAGTTTATTACATAACTTTGGAAATTTTGGCCAGGAAAAAAAATGTCGATCCTATTAAAGAGCTTTTAATGAAGTCAAGATTTAGTGATTTTTATGGTAATATCTTCATTCCAGTGGCTGTTCCAGCATGCCAAGTCCTGTGTCACACTAGCCCCTTACCAAAAAACAAGCTGTTATTGGTGGACTTTATTTTTAATTTTTATTTGTAAAGGACAGGATGGGAGGTTGCTTATGTTGCCTTTTTCTTGGTACTATTATTCCCCTAAAATCTGATTATAAAGGGAATTCCAGTGAAGCAATTAATAAATAAAACAAAAATAAATAGTTTGGAAAGAAATACTCAGGGATTGTCCTCGATGCAGGACATGGACCCTGAGTGGTGCCTTTTGGCTGAGACCCACAGAGATATAAAGATCTTCACTTGCATTTTGTACCTCTTAAACCAATCTTGGCCAAAAGAAACACAGGCTGAAGTTTTATTTAATACGATTTCAATTGCTCACAGGACAATTTCTTCTTCTTTTTGGTTGCAGCTGGTCACAGACCTGTTGGAAAGAATCCAGAGGAGGCTCCAGGATGAGCAGAGGGATGGAGCAGCTCTGCTGGGAGGAAAGGCTGGCACAGCTGGGATTGTTCAGCCTGGACAGGAGAAGCTTTGGGCTGAGCTCAGGGTGGCCTTGCAGGGCCTGAAGGAGCCCCAGGAAACCTGGAGAGAGACAATTCCCAAGGGCTGCAGGGACAGGACACAGGGAATGGCTTCACACTGAGAAATGACAAGTTTAGGTGGGATGTTGGGGAAAAATCCTTTCCTGGGAGGGTGGGGAGGCCCTGAGGGTGCCCAGATTTGCTGTGGCTGTCCCTGGATCCCTGGCAGTGCCCAAGGCCAGGTTGGCCATTGGGGCTTGGAGCAGCCTGGGATAGTGGAAGGTGTCCCTGCACATGGCAGGGGTGGCACTGGGTGACTTTTAAGGCCCCTTCCAACCCAAATCATTCCATGATTCTGTAACTCTCTGATAATTGACTTCCCCCAGCTCCCCTGTGTGCTGAGATAATACAACTGTAAAAATTCAGAAAATGAGTCAAATTCCTGCAGAGGAATCCCCAGGATAATCCCTCAGCATCCTCAGCAGAGCCACCCCTGAGTCCAGGACCAGCCTGTACTGAACTGCCCACATTTTATTTCAAGGAGAGGCTGCTTTATTCATGGTATTTATCCACATTAACATAACTTGGGAGGGGAGAATATCAAACCAAACGAAACTTTAGCTAATTGCAGCGCATTTAATCAGCAATGAAGACATATCCTTTCTTTGACAGCAAACTGGAAAAGCCCTTAAGCCGTGTCATCGGTGGTAGGACAAAAAATTTGCATTTTTATCCTGGAGGGATTTTGTTGCTTCATAGCAGAAGTTCTGGACTATTTTGTGTTGTGGTTTGAAGAAGCAAACTGAGCTGCATGTTCTCTGCTGCAATTGACTTTGAGGAAGTGTTAAAATGGAAATGTTAAATGAATTGCTTTGAAAGCCTTGATTTTCCATTGAAAGTAGTTCACTGTATACCGTGGCTGAAACCTCAGTGCATTTATGTGTCATCTAAATGTCTTCATCCTTTTCACAGCCTTTGATGAGGTATCGCTTCAGTTGGGATGTTTATGCTATTTACTGAATGCGCTTAACTGTAAGAAAAATGAAACCATGCCTCAAATTCCTGGAGAGAAGTGGAGGAAAATCCCCTCTTCCTCTGTGTGCACCCACCCTAAACCATGAGCAAAGTGGATTCTATTTTTCTACAGAGTCTGCTACAGATTCCACCCACTTCCTCAGGTTTTCCATGGCTGCTGGACTTCCAAGGACCGGGATGGGACCCACAGCAGAGCTCATAAATGAGCACCAAGACACATCTCCCGGTGCCTCCACCCCACAGTCTCTCATCTGAAGAGAATTTCCATGGGCCACATTAGCATAATCAATCAAGCACAATCCATCCTCTTACTTCTGGAAGTAAGAGGCTGAACTACTGGATGCTTGAAGTTTTTTGACTTGTAAATCAGCCATCTGGTACCAGCATCACTAGAAAAGAAGAAATACATAAAAAACCCACTCAGTCTGCTAAGTTCACAAAGACAACACAGCCTACAGCCCTTCCTTAATATTTTTCCCCTTTTTTTTTTTTTTCAGCTTCTTCGACATGGGCTGTTCTGATCCTCACACTTTGTGAGCATCAAAAGAACCCCATAACCCCTACAAAAATAACCCCCATACAAATAAAGAAAGCGTACGGAGGTGGATATTGCGTAGATTGCCCGAGATGGGCACGTAGCAGTGTTGGAAAAGAACCACAATGAATGTCATAATGAGCATGTTCGAGACTGGGTAAGATCAATTACACCCTCAGCAGTAAAACTGATGTCACAGAAGAGGTTGCAAGAGCTCCAGGTAAATGTTGTGGGGCAGGATGCCAAGAGCTGTGAGTTCTTCAGCTGAAGAAATTCAAAGCCACATTAGCATCAAGATTAAAAAAAAAAAGGCATTAAAGGAGGCAGAGCTACAGCAGCCATGACATCACCAATCTGCCTGGAGAGTAGAGTGCAAAAACACACACATTTGCTTCTTGTTGCAAGTTCCACTTCTGATTTTACTTAGACTGGGAAACAACTCTGTCAAGGTCACTGAAACCACAGATGTGCAAACACCGATCCCTCCAAGCCTGGCGTTGCGCAAGGTTCAGTTTAATGATAATCTCTCAAGGGTGGCTTTTCAAACTCATCCTTCCACATGACACTGGAGAGGGTTTCACATGTGATGCTTGCTTCCAGGCCTCAAAGGGTTATTTTTTTTTTCGTGTGAGATCAGCTATATTCAGAAGAAAACTTCCTTCGCCATCGGCACAGCGAGCGTGTCAGGATATTGCTGCTGCTGCTGCGGCAGCAACAAAACCTCCTCCTGTGTTTAATGTAGAAAAAGAAACACTTCCCGAGCAGCAGGCCCCATCCATTGTGTCCCAGGTCCCATTTTTTTTGAAGGATGGGGAAGTGCAACAGGCACAACTTTTTCAATAAAGGGAACAATGGGTAATGACAGGCTCCAGAATGGGCTCGGACACCCCAGTTTTGCTCTGCTTGTGTTTCAGAGGAGCTTTGCTTGGCTTTGCTGGATGTCAGCTACTGGGCATTAATTAATTTATTAATAGTTTTAGTTTTAGTTCATGCCTAACAGTCTTGAGGAACTTTTCAGGATGCATGTTTTAAATCATAAATCTTGGCCTTCTGTGTACATTGTGATGTGCCAGCAGCTTCCTGAGCTGCTGGCCACGTCTGGAAGCAATCCCTGGGTCAGCCAGTGTGACTGTGTGGGATGGGCAGGATAAGCCCCAGTGCTGTGGGTTTCTTATCACCCCATCAGGCTGGCTCACCCTCCTGCTGGAGATGGCCACAGCCTGCAGCTCCAAATGAGCTTGTTTCCCAGGAAAGAGGGGTGATGTGAAGGGTGGGAAGCAGAGCATGATCCCACATTCCCTTCTGCTGGCACCATTTTGGGACCAGGAGCTTCTGTCCCAGGGGTGGGAGAGGCAAGGACCTCCTAAACCACCACAGCTGTTTTCTCAGGGAGCATGGCTTTATTACAGCCTTTGTGACTTGTCATTACACTTTGGCTTCACCCTGGTCCTGCTGAAAACCAGCAAAGCCCTTGGAGATGGCTCCAGATGGAGCTGGACTCTGATCTGTGCTGTGAACCACAGGAGAAAGGACACTAAAACTGTGGACTTGGTGCTGTTTTCCCTGCCTTCTTTTCCCACAGCTAAACAGAAGCCCCCTTGATGCTTGCCAGCCATCCTGAAATGAGTAGCAGTGACCAGAGTGAGCTTAGGAAGGCTTTATGGCCAGCTTTGGAATGTCTGGTGAACACTCACTTCAGCATGAACAGCAGCCAGCTGGTTCTGGGCTCCCCTAATCTGGTATTTGCAGCTTTTCCTCGCTGCCAGATGACATTTTAGGCCTTGGATGGTTTCACTCCTTTTGCTTGGTTTGGTTTCAAGTTTACACATAAACAGCCACTACAGGAGACGCCAACAAACCTCGACTCAATTCCTCATCAGAAAACAATTTTGTACTCCCACACCAATCCCACAAATGCCTCTGACTCTCTAATAAAGCAGCATTAAAAATGTACTCCCTGACGTGACTTAGGGCTAAGATATGGTCAGGGCTGGAGGATCCCTCTGGAAGGAGAGGGTGAAAAAGGACCCTGAAACAAGTGCCTGCTGTTGCTGCTCTGTTCTCTTGGGACATCCCCTTTGAGGAGCTTTCTGGGGCAAATGAAACCCCAGTGTCGGCTCCTGTGCAACACCTGCCATTCCACCTTTTCCAACCCCACAAATTAATCCTTACACACTACAGGACTACTCAGAGACCCATGAGCGTTGCCACACGCTTGATTGGTACAAGTGTAATTACAGCTGAGGTGGTGTTGATGATCTAAAAATAAAGCCATGACTTAAAACTACAGGAGATTTCGGACCAGGAAATTACTGCTCCGGAGTGTTGGGGACCAGTTCAGGGATTTGAGCGTTTTCAGATTTGGGGTGGCAAATTTGGGGTAGCAGATTTGTGTGGAGGGTTCCTGGAGGGTACTAGAAGGAGGTACAGGCTCATTCCTCACCCTCTTGGCCTCAGTTTCTCATCTGGAAACAACACAAGCCATGACCTTTCTCTGGCTTGATTATTTGGAGCTCTTCTGGGCAGGGTCTCTTTGTCCCCATGTGTTTACGTGGTACACAGGACACAGGGACAAAAATTTTCCATTGGGACTCTGCGGGTGACAGTACCCCACAAAAACAACATGTGACAAAACAGGCCCAGCAGGACGGCCCTGTAGGGAGCAGTTGGGAGGCTGAGGATGTCAATCCACCCAGCACAGCCATCAAGGGGGTGGCCACAGCACTGATCATGGAATCATGGAATATCCTGAGTGGGAAGGGACCACAGGGATCATCCAGAACAACTCCTGTCCCTGCTCAGACCCCCCAACAATCCCAGCCTGGGCATCCCTGGCAGTGCTGTCCAAAGGCTTCCTGGAGCTCTGGCAGCCTCAGGGCCGTGCCCATTCCCTGGGGAGCCTGGGCAGTGCCTGAACCCTCTGGGGGAAGAATTTCCCTGATCTCCAGCCTGATCCTCCCCTGAAGCAGCTTCAATCTGCCTTTCAGAGTTCATCTGCAAGGAAAGTTGAGGCATGAAAGTGTCAGGTCACCAAACTCAGTATGAAACTTTTCGAGGCTCTTGGAGAGCAAGGCAGACCTTCCTTGAGGACTTCATGACTCCAGTTAGCAAAGACCTCCTGTGGGTTGTGCAAGGCGACCTGCTCATTTTGACTAAAACTGGTTTTAGCCCTCCCATCCCCACCCCTGGCCAAGGAACAGGTCCTCCAGGAGATGCAGGGAGGGATAATTTTGGATGGGGAAAGCATTGATCCACTTGGCAGAGCTGCAGCCAGGACAAGGAGTGCATCCACAGCCCAAGGCTTCAGCCAGGGGTTTAGGATTCTCATTTTCCCCACAGAAATTATAAATCCTCACATCACTCATTCGGATGGGTTTGTTTTGCTCTGGCTTTGTCTGAGCAGCTCCAGCTCCAGCAAACCGGGTCCCTCCTTCTACCCCTTTGAATTTTCCTGCTGAAAAGAAGCAAACCAGGCAAAACCAGCAGCTGAACTGGGTAGGAAGGAGCAGGGACTGGAACTGGCCTCTCCCGGGATCCACAGAAACCATCAGAATGATTTTTGTGACCTGAGTGCTCTACCCGGGGGGAGGTGGAACGCTGATATTTCCAAAACCTAATGCTCATTCCAGCAGCACAGATTGCTGGCCAGGAACTGAGCGTGTGATTCTCAGAAATATCAGGAATGTCGAGCCCTTTCCTTCTTCCAACTCCCAACTCCCTGTTAGCTCAGAGAAGTGTCCTGGATGCTCTCTCTGCTCCTGGAGGGGCAGCACTGAAACAGGAGCTGAGGGCAGGAGATCAGCTGCTAAATCTCCCCTGTTCCTCCAGGATGAGCAGGGAGCTGCAGGCATTCAGGGAATGCCACCAACAACGAACACCGGGAGCTTTCCAGGCTGCCTTTACACATTTGGAAAACAAACAAACAAGAAAGGCATTCAGACATCCCCTCTGCGTTTGACAGAGCACTTTAACGCCAACACTAATAAATCCCAGGGGCTGTCAGAGGACAGAAAAAGCACGAGTTTTGTCTGTGATCTGAACATCAAACTGCAGCTCACGCTACATCTGTGCACCTCGATAGCTGAAGTCTTCCCAGCCCAGGAAGCTGAAGAGCTGACCCCTGTCCAGATGTTTCCACAGGACATTATCTGTTGTTCACAGAGAGAGCCCTTAGAGAAGCTGAAAAAATACCTGATAAAGCTGAGAGGCAGCGGGGTTGCACCCACCCTGTGCCAGGCAGCATTCCCAGAGCCGGCCTGGGAAGCAATCATCCCCTCGGTTTAACACCTTGGCTCAGGGAACAAAAGGAGAGCAGCAGTCTGAATTGAAATGGAAGGAAGCTAGGCAAGAAAACAATTATCAAAACTGGAATTCCGCCAGGACTGCCTGGATGAATAGTCCGACATAAAAACCACCACGGGGTAGGGATGAAGGCTGAGCAGTGAAAAAAAAATCTCAGTTTCCCAAAAGGCTGCAGAGTTCTACCAGGGCTTCGATGGGACCAGAGTTTCATGAATGGTTGAGAGCAAGAGTGTCAACTGCTTAATCACCAAACTGCTTCCGGCAGCACCCACGGGCTCCGTGATGAAACCTCCCCAATTATTGATTGGACTCAGCCCTTTTGAACATGCAAGATCAGATAAGGTCACAGCCTGAAGTGATTCACTGCTAACCTGGAATAAAAATAATAATAAAATAATAATAATAATAAAAAAAGGTTTCATTACAAACAGCAGCACTCATTAGCCACACTGCTTAATGGAAAATATGCATTTTAAAAGGGAAGAAAAACCCTTGCCAGGATTGCTGTTCTAAATCCAGTTACACATAGCTGAGCATGAGTGAGTGCTAACACACGGCTTTAAAGTTGTTTCCAATTTGGAAAAAGGAAAAAAAAAATTAAAAAAAAAAACCCAACCAAGCATACCAAAATCTCTACCTGGAAGATCTGAAAGATGTATTCCTCCAGAACTGTGGCACTGAAAGAAAGGGCTTCCAAAGATTCCTTAGGCCTTTAATTAGTATTTGAAAAATTCGTTTACCATGAATACATGTAGAAAATTTCATTGGATTACTCAGGTGTTTATACAAGGTGTTTTTCTTTGAGAGCATCAGACACCACTTCCACTGACTCACCCATCTGCATTGTCTTCACCCAGACTGCAAGCAACAAAGAACAGTGACTTGGAGCAGAAAATTTCCACTTCAGCTTTTGTTTTCCCCCCCAACACAACATTCACCAGCCGTCACAACGACAAAGAATTGCCTCGTTGAAAGTTCTCCGGTGATGATCAAAACAAGTGAAATGCAGAAAAAGAGTGATGGGCTGCATCAGGCAGCAGGAATAGAACAGCATTTGAGTGAAGTGCAGCCTGGATGGATCCCAAAGAAGGGATGTGCTGGGATTGTTTACAAATACAGAGATGTGAGTGCTCGGGCCGGAGTTTCTCGGAATCAGGAGGAATTTTTCTGCTTTGCTGTGGCAGATGCCCTTCACTGCATCACTGGGAAAAGGGCAAGCTGCAAGAAATGTGAAAGTCTCTCTCAAAACAGGCAAGCTTCTCCCAGCTTTTATTCCCAGTCTGCGTTTTCCTGTCATCCCAGAGCTTCACTGTTGATCATCAAGGAGAACTGAGGCAGCCACATTGCTCTGCTGGGAGGCTGGGCCTCTCCTACTTTTGGGATGATTCCCTAATTTAAATCAGTCTGTCTTCTGCCACTGCTGCAGCCCCTTTTCACTTCTTGAAGAACACAGAGAGTCCATAATAGTCACCACTCTGCTCCCTGGAAATTCTTCTTCTATATCTGGGATCTTTGTAGGGTGGCACATCTGCACCGTTGGGTTTGTAACCCCAGAATATCTCTGTTTTTTTCTGGAAGGATGTGTGAATGAGGGAAGCTGCATCCAGGTAAATTCTCTGAGCTATCTTACAGGCCACCATTCCCCAGCTTTCTTCCAGGAGTTGAATTCCCTCTCTGAGCAAGCTGCTTACACAGGAATATCACCCTTACGCTTTCATCCTTTTTGCTGAGGCTCCACAGAGCTCTGGGGATGAGTGTGAATCTCCCTGGCTGAGCATTTCACATGGAGTCAGAACCTCAGAGCGTCCCTTCTGGGGTCAATGGGAAGGAAAAAACAAACTTGTGGATTTATCCCAGCTCCTTTCCACCCTGAAAAACCCACATCCTAAAGGGGAATCTGCTGAGTATCATAATCTCTCCCCATGGTGATCTGCAAGCTGCCACACTGAGCAGGGAATATCGTATTTTGCTGGACTTCCCTGCAGGTTTAATTCATGGAGAAGCAAAAGTTTCAGGTGAAAGAATTTTAATTCTTTCCCTTCTTTGTGAGTGTAAGTGATGCCAAAAAAAATATCTGAGCTAACATTGACCTAAGATACCTTTAACTGAAGGGCTGAGCGGGTCCTGTCCTGGGACATCAGGAAAATGAAAAAAAATGAAATTTAAAAAAAACTAAAGTGAAATTTAAAAAAAATAATAAAATAAAAAAAGAGCAATAAATTTATCCACAGGGCCAGAATTTTGACTGTGTGGAGTGGTAAAATTCAGTGGACACACCAATTCAGAATAGGCAGACTCAGCTGTTTTGAGTATTCAGTGCAGAAGATGATGAAATCTTGCTTTAATTTTACACCTGTGCCTTTCTGTAGGTTTCAGTAGCCCAACACCCCAAGACCCTATTCCCACTTGCACTGATTTATTTCCACAAAAACTGGACTTCTGTTTTGCCTTGAGAAAGGTATTCCTTTAGGAGCAGAGGGCTCATCCTCCCTCCTCGGCTCAGCATGCAGATATTTATGGGTCAATACCACAAATGGGAATATTTCAGTCCCAGAAAGATGAAATTTCAGTGGATTCCATGAGGAGAAGACAGGTTTCCAGTCTCTCCTTGGGATGGGCACTCCAAACCTCCCTGGGAAGCCCCTTTCAATGCTTGACCACCCTTTCCATGGGGAAATTCCTGCTGCTGACCAAGCTGAGCCTCCCCTGGCACAACCTGAGGCAGTTCCTTGTCCTCCTGTCCCTGTTTCCTGACAGACACCACTGCCAGGGCAGCTCTGTGGCCCAAAACACCATCCCCAAGGCTGGCCACAGCTGCAAATGGTAACTCAGGAGCAAAAGCTGTGCCTCTGAGCCATAAAATGACCGCATTAAATAGGAAGGAAGTTAAACAATTATTCCCGTTGCTTAAGGTATGGGCTGACAACATCAAAAGGGCTGATAATTAAAAATACAGTAATGTTTTCCCAAAGTCTCTCCACTCTTATTTCCTCTGTCGAGCTGCCTGATCGGTGTTTTATGAAGTGTCATTTTATCAAGCTCTAAAAATACCTCCAGACTTGTTAGGAGCTGTCCCTGTCACGTACAGGACATTGAATCACTCTCTTTGCTTTAAAGGCACAAACCCAGCTTGGGCAAAGCCCTGGGGCAGGGAGATGGGTTTGCTGCATGTGCTCAGTGTGAACCGTGCAAAAATTCCACACGAGCCACAGTCTTGGAGTGCCTCATTCA
>VZDJ01000235.1:320139-330932 GCA_008694505.1 Cyanoderma ruficeps
AAAACCCCAAACAAACAAACAAAAAACCAAAAACAAAAACCAAAAAACAACCCCAGACGTAGGAAAACATAGAGAGCAATTATCCAAGTTCTGGAAAATGCATGCGTGTTCCTGAGAGGAGAATTTGGCAATATTCTCTTAACTTTCTGGAGGTATAAACACAAAACCTAAAATAATTTTAAAAGCCATAAATTATTTAACTGAGCTTGCAGTGAAATAATTGAACCAACTTGTCTCGTAGCATGGTCCCCACTACCAGAAGCTCAACAGGTCTTTAAAAAGGCAACAAAAATGTGTGTAAAATCCAGATTGTTGGACGGTGAGCTCACCTCAGTGGATGTCACACCTGCCTGACAACACAGACACAAAACCACTAATCCTGGGGTGACTTTGTGATGTTTGTATCCCCAATTGCCTGTTCTGTTTATGCTGTATATTAAGTTCTACACCTTTAACCTAAACTGGGACACCAAGTTATGCCTCAGGCTCACAGAGATGAGAAACTGGAAGCACAAAAAGCAGCAGGATGATAAAAAAACCAAAAAAAACAGGACAAAACCCCAGCCCATGGAAACCCCTCCATCCCTGTGCTGAGCTTGGTGTCCCCACAACCCTCACAAGTCCCCAGCTCTTTCTCTCAAAGCTCCCCATTGATACTGGTGGGTATCATGACACATTTTCTCAGCTCCTGGATTGGGAAAGGCACTGATAACATCATCCAGCAGCACCTGATGCTGGCACTGAGCGAGGCAGCCAGGCCAGCTCTGCTCTGCCAGCTTGGACACCTTCCCATTGACACTCTGCCTTGAGTCACCCGCCCGCCTTTTCCCCCAGCTGCAGGCACATCAGGCCCATGCCAGCTCCTCCAGGGCACCCAACCCCATCCAGGCCATCTCCTTGGAAGTGGAATGCCACCAGGCAGGGCTGGGAAGGCTGGCTCTGGTTTCTCCGTGCTCTGCTTGATTTCTCCCACACGTGACGTGCCGGCTCCTGGCTCTGAGTTTGCCCAGTGTGGGTGTCCCCATCCCCTGACGCCTTCCTGGGATAAAAGAATCAACAGGGAGCTGGTTCAGGGAAACCTGGAGTTTGTATAAATCTACAGGGACAAGCATCAGCAGCAGACCGAGGACTGTTACTCTCCCGACCACACAAATTAAGGATTATAAATAAAAATTATGAAAGCCAAGAGGAGGGAATTTTTTTTAATAGCTTGAGGATTCATCCGGACACCCTGAACTTCCCTGGAGTAATCCGTTGTGTCACTCACTCAGTTTATTAACTCTGGAAATTTGGACCAAAAAAAAAAAAATAAGGAATTCCATACTTGCACCACCTCACTTAATTTGTATTTACAGAATTAAATACCAGGCTGGTGTTCTGGCCATCTCTGCCTAGAAGATTAGCAATTATTCCACATTTTCAAGAAGCCATATTGCAAATAGTCAGTTCTGCTAATTGCCTTAATTATTCAACCCCTGATTTAAATGCAAGTTTTTCAGCATACTGTTGGCGACTTAATTAATTATAATTACGTCCAGGTCACGTTTCAGATCTGTAATCTTTATAAATGATAGACGGATGAGTAAGGATAGGAATCCAGATCTCCAAACGCAAGTTCAGCCCCCAATTAAAGAACCGTGCGCATCCCGAATTTAAACGCTGCATAATAACTATTTCTATAAATAATAGTATCTAGAGAAGGAGCTGATGACAGAGCTGTATCCCAATAATTAGGAATGACTCCAACTTTGTTTACTATTCCCTAGAGGTGCATGCCTCTTGATTTTGTTTTTAAATGACCAGTTCATCCCCACACCTCCGTGTGTGCTATCAAACATTCAAACTGTTCTCTTCAGCCACCTGCTCTGCAGCATTAACACCATCCACCAGAGAAGTCATTCCTGGGGTGGAAATCGTTTGTTGTCCCAGCAAGGAAACCAAAATATCAGCCAACAGCGTGATACATTTATTCTCAGACCTTTTCTCTTGATTTTTGGTTCACCAAAAGCCACTTTTAGAATGTTTTAAGCTAAAAAAAAAAAAGAAAAAAGAAAAAAGAAAGTTAAATATGCTGCATTTTTAAGTGAAACATACAGCATGTAACTCACTAAGGTGCATTCAACAGAGGTTTAAAAGCTGATTCAGGTGATTCAGATATTTTGGTATTTTAATCACATTTTTATAAGGAAATATGTGATCATATGTGATCATCTCACATGATTGGCTGTTTTCCTATGATAAATTTTGATCCCTTACCCAACTGCAGTCCCATTTGGCAGATAACAGGAGGTCAGGAATGAATCATGTTCTTACCTCTACTGAAAATGAGCAACTGGGTAGAGGAGAGGGACCTTGTCAGAGTCCTCACAGAAAGAGAGATTTGAAGTAACCAGGAATCCAGCAGGGAGTGACCCAGGGAAACAAGCTGCCAGGAACTATTGCTGGCCTTTAAACCAGTATCCCACAGAGGAAGAACAGGAGACACGATTCTCCAGATTTCTTTTCCCTTTGGAATGTTCCAATCTTCCCTCTGTCTCTCCCACCTTCGACCCTTCCCTCAGAGCTGAGCCGAAAACGCTGCCGCTGAAATCACCCGCGTGGTTTGTCCCTCCGACACCCTTTTCCCCGAGGCTTTTCATCACATCAGCCACAGGGATGTGACTCAGGAGGCTCATTCCTTCCTCCATCCCCGCTTTCGTACCTCCCCACCTGCTCCCTCACTGCGCTCCTGTGTGGCTTTGCTGCTTTTTCCACCTGAAAAAATGCAAAGCAGCCGGTGATCCACTGGGTTTCTTGTGGAGAGCGCAGAAAATGGGTTTAAATAAAGGAGTCAGACAGCAGGCTGATGTTCTGTGCTAATTAATTCTCTTCTCCTGTAAACCTTGGCTCAAAACCTGCCACTTACAGGTTACCAAGCTATTCTTTCACTCCTCTGCTTTTTTTGAAACTCCATGGCAGCTCTTTGGAAAAGGAAGGGATTGTTTTTCTTGGATAAAACCCGACCTAAGAGCCTCACAGAGCCCCCCAGCAGCAAAAGCAAGCATGAAAATTGAGATCCAGAGGCCAAAAACAAACACGGGCCATAATTGGTAATTCGACCTTCGGAGCTTCTAGGGAAGATTAGGGTTAAGAGCTTTACAAAGTTTGCTCTTGAATTCACTGTTTACAAAAGATGTCAGAGAGATAAGCAGGGCAGATTTATTTTTGGAAACCCAGAGACAAGAGATGTGCAGGTTCCCAAGTTCAACATTGCTGAGCTCATGCTTGAGATCATCACCTGCACGATGAGTGCCCCAAATATCCCAAAACTGAACGAATCTCCTGTCCCATCACGAATGGGCATGGAAGGTAAATCACAGCCCTATAAAGATATGATTGACCACCCATACTGAAACACCAGAAACATGGGAAAACTGGCAGGATTTAGGAGGAAGCCCTGAAAACCTGTCACAGCAGGGAGAAAGAGTGTCACTTTTCCCACTGGGGTGTCAAGCGTGAAGCCTCCACNTGGTATTCCTGAAATAAGGTGTGTGAGTCACACATCTCTAGGGATGGATGGGTGCCCATTTTCCATGCCTGATCACTCATTCCTGGGAAGATCTGGCAAAGCTCAGTATCGATAGCTGTGGCTATTTGCCAAATAAGCTCCCGAGTGAAACTGCCACCTCACTCATCGATGGCATTGGAACGGCCTCCAGACAGTCACGACTCCCAGTCATTGCTTATCTCCTCTGGGGAAAGGCTTGTCATCAAAGCTTGTAGTGACATGACAAGGGGGAATGGGCTCAGGATAAAGGAGGGCAGAGTTGGATTAGATATTAGGACAAAAATCTTTATTGTAAGATTGGGGAAGCCTTGTCACAGGGTGCCTGGAGAAGCTGGGGACTCCCCACCCCTAGAAGTGTCCAGGTGCAGTTTGGACATGGCTTGGAGCAGCCTGGGACAGTGGAAGGTGTCCCTGCCCACGGCAGGGGGTGAAAAAGACCCTTCCAACTTTAACCATTCCACAGTTCTCTACTTCTGTGATTCTAGGAATGTTTCCACTTGGCACCTCCCGGTGAAGCCTGGGAGTGACCCAGCCCCATCACTTGCAAGCTTGGAGTAGATTTTAGGCTGGTCCTCATGAATGTGCTCTTCAGGCAACACTGAGACTGCAACACAGGTCTCTCACACCTCAGCAATCATCCCCACAGGAGAACAGGCTCGGGCAGAGCCCAAGGAGGGCTGAGCAACCACTGAATTGAGGTAAATGTGACATTTCACCACAGCAGCGCGTCCTTCTGCCAGCAGGAGAGCAAATGATGCTGCTCTCCCGTGCCTTGGGTCTGAGAGGGCCTTATCTCATCTCCAATAACACACAAATTCTTATCTCAAGGCTGGTAAGATGTGAGCCCTGATCAAAGGTTCCTGTTAATAGCATTTATTCCTTGTGTGATTCTCTGGAAACAAATACAGTCGGCCCCACATTTCTTGCCTTTATCTCTGTGGGGGCACAAGGTCTGGTGTCTTTTATCTGCTCTGCTGCCTCTTATTTCTGAGACGTGTAAGAACTTTATTTCCCTCAGATCAGGAGATCCTTCCCTGCTTCGGTGAAATTTGACCAAATGGTTCAAAAGTTGTTTGGGGGAAACAGGAAACCAGAAGGAAAAAAAAAAAAAGGCTGAGTGACTCCATGACTCCCATTTCCTTAAGCTCAATCCAAGCTAAAACACATCCTTGCAGAGAAAGCAAGAATCCCTGGAATAATCACGTGGTAAACAAACTTTTTCTTTAGGGACGTGCTCTTTTCAAGGGAATACATGCAAAGGTGGGAGAAGGGAATATCCTAGAAAAACTAAATTCCTTTAGGTGTTTCTCAAATGCCTGAGAACAGCAAAAGGAGTGGAGTCTGCTTGTTTAAAATCCCTTCAACCTCTTCCTCGGTAACTAAACTCTCCACTGGAGCATGTAACAACACAGGATACAGAGCCCTAAGGAAAATGAGGGAAGGTTTTAATGGCAGACTATCAGCTGTGGAAAGCTAATGCATTGCTAAGGATTTATGGAATAATTTCTATACAATCCTTAATATTTTTTAATTTTATTTTATTTTTTTCATCAGGATGGTGTTACTATATAAGTGCTGGGCGTTCTGGGTTAGAGTCCAGCAAGTCCCATTCTGGAGGCATCATCTGTCCCTCTGTGCTGGGCATTGAGAGGCCCCTCCAGGGCTGTGTCCAGTTGTGGCTCCTGCAGGACAGACCTGGAGGGGCTGGAGCGTGTCTAGGGCAGGGAAGGGAGCTGGGGAAGGGGCTGGAGCCCCAGGAGGGGCTGAGGGAGCTGGGCAAGGGGCTGAGCCTGGAGAAAAGGAGGCTCAGGGGGGACCTTGTGGCTCTGCACAAGTCCCTGCCAGGAGGGGACAGCCGGGGGGGTCGGGCTCTGCTCCCAGGGAACAGGGATAGGAGGAGAGGGAACGGCCTCAGGCTGGGCCAGGGGAGGCTCAGCTTGGGCAGCAGCAGGAATTTCCCCATGGAAAGGGTGCTCAGGCCTTGGAACTGCCCAGGGAGCTTTGGAGTGCCCATCCCTGGAGGTGTCACCTGGAGGTGGCACTCAGTGCTCTGGGCTGGGGACAAGGTGGGCATTGGGCACTGCTGGGACTCCATGGGCTGGGAGGGCTTTTCCAACCTCAGGGATCCTGGGATTCTGTGATTCACAACTCTGCCCCAAAATGTATTTGGTGTTCGGGAGCTGCAGCAAAAGCTCAACCAGCCTGAGGCAGGGCTGCAAACTGCAAAAACATTGGGAAGAGACAAAGGGTCCAAGTCTGAGAAATGGGTATTTAAAGATGATTGCCAACCATAAACCTTGGCACGCGCTTGGTGTGGGTTCCCAGAAATGCCAGGCGATTGGGAAAGCACAGTAGGAATTTAAAGAAGGTGAGATCAAAATCCGGGTCTTTTAAAATCTGTTCAGTTTCTTTCCTGCCTGGCCAAAGTGTGCATTCCCCTGAGATAAGAGCTCCACACAACTCCAGTTTCTCCTGGGTTTACTCGGGAGCACTGAAAGCAATCCAGGTTCTCCTTAAAGAGATCCAATGAGAATCAGCAGAGCTCACCTGCACAGGACCTGCTTCCAAAGTTCAATTTCCATGCACAGTGAAAGCTGGGATGTGAGGGGCAATCACTTATCACATTGATAAAAAAGAAACTGAATTATTACCATAACGATCATAGTAAAAATCTATATTCTCATTGAAAGACTTCTGGGCAACCCTCAGCTTAGTTTCCGAATCAGCCACGTTAAGAAAACCAGATTGCGCTGAGACAAAGGAAAGAGACTGCACAGCAGGAAAGAAAGAAACAATGTGGACAGTTTATTTCTTTCCTAATTAAAATATTTCCAGTGCTGGGAGAAGCAGCAACAAAGTCCTGTGGGTGCTTATCTGCCCCAGGCCGGAGAGCAATCCACTTCACACCTGGGAGTGAGCAGCGACTCCAGAAATCTCGGTGCTGTCAGCAGGACAGCTCAGCTATGGAAACACTCATCTCCTGTGAGGAGAAAAGCACATCTGGCCCACAGAGAGGAATTCATGCCAGTGGGGGAAAAGCTACATGGAGATCTGTGTGGAGAGGAACTGCTTACAGCACTCCCTCTCCCTTTGCTCGGTGTGTCCAAAACCCACTGTTTGTAAAAAAGACAGTTCAAAGTAATAAACTTTATGTTTTAAAATAAAATTTTAAAAGAGCAAAAAGAATACAAGGCCTTGATCAATCACGGCTTGGATTTACTTTGTTTGAGTTTTTTTCCAAAATATAGTTCACAAAGGGTTGTTTTCTTGAGACTGACTTTGTTGTTCCCAGGGGAGGAAAAAGGCCCAATGCTTAAGGTCCAGCAGATTCTCGTGGGCTCAGAAAATGATTCCCCCTTGTTTTATGCCAGCCTAGCACAGCCTGTCCCCCTCAGAGTGTTTGGTGGCCAGTGCCATCAGTCCTGTGTGTCACCAAGCCCCTGCTGAGTGCTTGCAGCATCTGGGCTTCACACAGGACCAGGAGGCCACAGGGGACAGGACAGGGACATGTGGCCACAGGAGTGGCCCTGTCACATCCTGCAGGAATGTCTGTTCTGCTGAGAACACGAGCAAGGCAAGGGGACCACAGCGCTCTGGGGCTTCTGACACTGACACAGCTGCACATGGGGTGGAGCAAGACTTATGGGTGGACACTGGTGTGGAATATCACACCCTATAACCCAGCCCCTCACAAAAAAAGTGAATTATTTCACACTCCAAATATAGAATTTGCGTCCTAGGGTTGATCAACACAACTAAGTTCACTTTTTTGCTCTGCTAATAATAGTCTGTGAAACCAGGATTGCCCTCAAGATCCTTGGTACACAGCATATGTCTTATGTTCTCCACAAATATTAAACATACCCCCGCCCATCCCTTCCATACTTCACCCTCATTTGCTGCTGTGACAAAGATATTCTTTAATGAATCTTAATGACTCACCCCAAATGTTGTTTTCTTTTTTTGAATTGTGATAAGCACTAGACGGGGTGACTAATGGACTGTGTGCAACACCTAGACAACGTGAGCAATTCCTTGTTTGCTCAAACCATATTAGATACTGATAACAGATACAGGCATTGCACCTGCTCCATTGTAAAAAAAAAAAAGGAAAGAGCAACCAGGACAGATACAGCAACTGCTACTTGTATTTGTGTAACGTGAATTTATCTTGTCACAGAACGTTTGTTGGGGCTGCTATAAAGCTCCCCGCTCTTGTAAAAATGACTAATTTGACATTGTGCCCCTGGGGGAGTAAAAGCAAAAAGACAAGCACCTTGGCTAGGATGGAACAGAGATTCCCAGAGGTGGCTGTGAATGAAACGTGGGCAGTTTTTCCAAGCCCACCAAAGTCTGCACCAGTGGACACAACCATCTACTCATCCACTTACAGCTCAATCTGGCATCTGCTTTTCCTACTTCTGTGGGAGAAGGGTTGAATTCCTTGATGGAAAGGCCTGAACAGCCTTCCAGCAGGAGAGGAAGTCACTAAAACAGGATGTAGATCTTACATTTGGGTTATTTGAGTCAAAGTCACTCAAGAGATGAATTTTTGCTCCAGACACTTCAGGCTGAGATCCTCAACACGGAGTAGGGTGGATGCTCCTGACTAAAATGCTCTACTCCAGAATTTTTGCTTAGGTCAGGAGAGAAGCCATTGACTTCCCCTCACTCTTAGAACTGAAAAACTTGTCCCAGTAGAATCCCAGGATCATTTGTTGGAAAAGACCTCTGAAGTCATTGACCTATCCCCACCTTGTCACCCAGCCCAGAGCACTGAGTGCCACGTCCTGGCCTTCCTTGGACACCTCCAGGGATGGGCACTCCAAACCTCCAAAGCTTAACAGCCCTTCAGTGCAGAAATTCCTCCTGATGTCCAGCCTGAGCCTCCCCTGGGACAGCCTGAGGCCATTTCCTCTTGTCCTGTCTCTTACTTCCTGGGAGCAGAGCCTGATTCCCCCCGGCTGTCTCCTCCTGTCAGGGATTTGTGCAGAGCCACAAGATCCCCCCCTGAGCCTCCTTTTCTCCAGGCTGAACAACCCCAGCTCCCTCAGGTCCCAACACACAGCACCTGCCCAGAATGAATTTCAAAATAATTGTGTAAACAGAGATATTCTTATTCACTGACCACAGTGAGAGTCACTGCTGTGCTTTTTTGTCTATATGCACACGCAGTAAGAGGGATCCATGGATGAAATCATGGCATGCACACGCCAAAAGGAATCAAGTGATTAGAAGTGACTCCGTTCTCACTTTCAGTGCCACGAGTTCTCCACTACCCAGCACTTGGCTTGCACAGCTCACTCCACACACAAAAAGTCTATGAGGTGAAAAACAGAGCTGGGAGTTTGCTCTGGGAGGTGAGGGATTAATCATGGAATATCCTGAGTGGGAAGGGACCCACAAGGAATATCAAAGTCCAGCTTCTGGCCCTGCATGGATACCCCAACAATCCCAGCCTGGGCATCCCTGGCAGAGCTGTCCAAAGGCTCCTGGAGCTCTGGCAGCCTCGGGGCCGTGCCCATTCCCTGGGGAGCCTGGGCAGTGCCCAGCACCCTCTGGGGGAAGAATTTCCCTGATCTCCAGCCTGAGCCTGCCCTGGTCCAGCTCCAGTCGTGCCCTGGGTGCTGTCCCTATGCCAGGAGCAGAGATGGGAGCTCTCCCTCAGGAGGAGCTGCAGCCCCCTCTGACCTCAGTGTCCTCTGCTCCAGCTGAATGAGAATGAAGTCAGTTGAGAATAATGAAGAAGGTAAAAGAAAACATGAAAGATGAACAAATTCTATGATGCCAAGGCCTGAGCCCTGACACACAGTAGAATATGTCAGCATGAAAAATATAATCTTAAGTCATTGTTCCAAAAATATTCCCAGTGCTCACACGGACAGTTCTCACTTAGAGAGGCACAAGAGCAGCAGTGACAGAGCTCCAAGCCATGGCTTCCCTCACTCTGTGCTGTGAACATTGTTATCTACACACCTAGGACTGAGGCAAAGTTTTCAAACAGCTGTCACACCTCACCAAAGTGCCAGCACACAACTTTTACAGCCACGGACCAACCATGCCAAACTCTGCTACCTTTTGGTGAAGGGGTAAGAAAAGAGGGGCCCATACCCAGCAAGATGAATTCCTACCCTCACTGCACTGAAAGGCACAGCACAGTGATTAGTGAGCAGACCAGCAGAATCACAAGCTTGTGCACAAGCAAATTCCTAAATGAAACCAGCAGGGAATAAAAGAAAAAGCTCTGCTGCTAAAGGAAGCTCAAACATACTTTTTTGAGCCCAGTCATCCAAGAGCAATTACTAAGCTCTGTTGTTTCTGAATACACTTGGCCTTAAAATATTAACATGTGCTTTTTGTTTTATGCCTCAGACTGCATGAAATGAATTGAATACACCCAGAATGGTATGAGCAATCTCTCAAGCACTAGCTAGTTTAACAACTAATTTTCTGCTTTAGTATGAAAGGTAAGAAGGTTTGGGTTTTTCAATCCTATGAGGCATCATTCTACAGTTCATGTGTTAGGCATCTCTCCTGTCCACCACTGGCAACATTATTTGAAGCATGCCTGCAACATCTTCACTTAATTAAAAAAAAAAAGCATAACCACTTCAAATTTTTATACTTTATGCAGCTGGGAGTTTACTTGACTTCTCTGAGAGTTACGAAGGTGAAACGCCGCACTTTACAGGCAAAAAATGTAGCAATATCTGCTGCAGCTCAAACTTTGACACAGTGTTGGTTGTTTTTTTTTTGTTTGTTTCTGGGCAGTAATTAGCCTTGTTGGTTTGCATGTGCTCAGAGTAATGACACACACACACACACACACAAATAACTCACTNCCTTGTTTGAAGTTGCTATTTCAAGCTGGGAGAGCTGGGCCTTTATTTTCCAAAGATGTTATTTCCTGAGACCCTTTACTCTGTGAACTTACAGCTGGCCAGCCACCACTGGAGCTTCATTGTTAATTGTCTTTTTAGGGGCACAAATATACAGCCTTTCCTTTCAAATTTAGGACGGCTCCGTTTATTCACGCTGCTGAATGCAAAACTCCCTTTGGAGGAGGCATCCCTGGTGCTGCAGGGATGCCAGGAGCAGTGGGAAGAGGTGCAAGGCTCTACTGGACCCCTGAGAACCAACCAGACATTTTTGGGACTCCCAGGAAAGGGCTGCTCCAGCGCAGCCCTCCCTACAGCATCTGGAGGAGGAGTAGGAGAAGGAGGAAGAAGAGGAGGAGCAGGAGGAG
>VZDJ01000235.1:330939-348468 GCA_008694505.1 Cyanoderma ruficeps
AGGAGGAGGAGAAGAAACACGTGCACCCCAAACCTCCCCAGGCAGAGGAGCTGAGCCAACATGCAGATGAGGGTGCCACGCACACCGGGACAGCACGACAGGGATTTTCACTCCTGTGTGTGTCCTCTTGCCCCTGTGGCGCAAGAGGAATTCTGGAGGAGTTAAGTCACAGCTGCTCCGGAGCTGCAATGCAGCCCTGCTGCATACCTGCCTCCTCACATTCCCTCTCCACGCTCTCAACATCGGCATTTTTAGGATCTTATTCCCCCTCTTTCTTTTTGTCCCCCGGTGGGAATATGGTGTGCAGAAGCCCTTCCCTGGGATGCCCTGACCATCAGCTGCTGCCCTTCTCTCCCTCCAGCGAGCTCACAATTCAGCCCTGCAGCTGCTCAGATCAGAAACACGGGGCCAAATAATCCCCTTGGGCAGCCAAGCATTGCCAGGTAATTCCAAAACATCTGACTGGTTCTTTTAATTCACTACAGGAAAGTAACTCCTCTGCTTATTTCTGTTGCAGAGAAAGGCAGTTTAAAAAAAACCCTGAAATAACTCCTTAGTGCTCACTTTCAGCATAGGTCCTCATTCAAACAAAAAAGTATTGATCAAGAAGGACTGAAAAAAAAAAATCTTACCTATCTGGACTACCACAGAAAAGAGAATTTTGCAATGCTTTTTTCTTTATTCTTTACCAGTTATCTTTCCTTTTCCCTTTTTAGCTACTTCACTCTTGAGCACCACAGCTATTTTTCCCTCACTCCTACAAAAAAAANAGGGGCAAAAATATCAGAAAAAAATTATCTCAGAAGTCTGCAGCTAGATGCTGATTCAATTATTCTTAATTTGATACATAACTCCCCTCTTTTGTCTCTGGCTCACAGAGTGCCAACACACGCAGGAATAAAACCACAGAAAGTTGTGAGGAGGACGGACAATTCCTAAAATAGAACCAAACACACGGGCACAATACAAAAACCAACCCAGGCCTATTTTTCCTTCCACTCTCTAAGTTAATGATGCTACATTTTGAAAACGCAGAGGGATCATGGAATTAAAGGGAAACTTGGGCTGGAGAGGAAAGTTTCAGGTCTCTTACTCTGACCTTCTGCTGGGCTTGCTCTGAGCTTTGGCCACTCCAGATCAGAGACTCTCCCCACACGAAGCTTTCACTCACACTGGGAACATTCGTTCCCAAATATCGAGTTGGCATTTTCCCCTGCTGCCTCTGTGCACCTCTGGAGGAGTCTGGCTCTCCCTTTGCTCCATCCTCCCATTAAGGAGCTGAAATTAGCCATGAGACTCCCCATTAGCCTGCTTTTCTCCAAACTAATGAAACCCAGCTCCCCCAGCCCCTCCTCGTACATCATCCAGCCCACTAAGCACAAACCACTTCTAATGAAGCCCATTTCTATACTAACAATAAGTAAAATTTAATGATCTTAAATACCCTTACATAAGAAGAACTGCCCTAAAAATAAGACCTTTCAATAGAGCAAAATATGGCCAGGTTAATAATTTCGCTCTGGGTCCCAGAATGTTAATTTAGCGAGAAATAAATAACTCCCAGCCTTTCATCTTATCTTTCTGACAGATGTTTCCCCTATAAAAAGGGTGTCATAATTGTTTTTGTCAGTGTTATAATTAAAATTGCTATGCAGCTGACATACAGTTTTTAATGGTTTCCCCTAGGATTATAGCAGATGTTGCCTTATTAGATCAGGGCTCTCCTGGAGGATGAAATGTCACTGGCATAATCAAGACACTTCTTTAAGCCTCTCAAAGTAGACTGTCACAATTTTCCCAGTAACATTTGACCCTTAGGGATGAAATATATCCTGCTTTTCTAAGGAGAAAGTTTTCTGAGGAGTTTGAAAGAAAAACTTAAAAAAAAAAAAACAACCAGTTTTTGCCACAGCCAGAAATAGCTGGAAGATACAGGAGGGAGCCCTGACAACTGCACCAGTAAGGCCAAAGAAACTGTGGCTTTTTAACAGCAAAAAATATTCACAGGAAAAGGTAGAGGATCTGGTGAGGAGCTGAGAAATAGCAGTTAGTGGGCTCTTATAGTAAGTTACAACCCTATGATACAAGTGTTAATTTGAAAGGGGAGTTAGTTTAAATAGAGCAAAGTGTTTAGGGCAAAGGCAAAGGGCAAGCTGCTCTCTAAGTGCAATTTGGGTCCCTGGTGTTCACTGAAAATCCAGGGAAGTCAAGGGGGAAGCAAGAAAAAAGGGTGGCTCCAATGGTCAGCCAGGCTGGGGAGATGGGAAGGGAACATGGATCCCTTAGTCTGAATGCACACAAAGTGTTTTAATATCATTATAAATCATTTGTAGGTGATTTGGCAAGAGAAGAAGGCAAGTGAGGTGGCTCCAACCTAAGAAAATCCACCCAGGCCCCTGCCTGCCTGTCCACAAAATCCATCCATCCCCTCAGGGGGGAATTCAGTTGGACGAGATTAATTCAGCAGAAATTGACTTTACATTTTGGTGTCAACTGAGCTCCTTGCAACTTTCCAAGGGCCACCAAATTTTTTTCCCCCAAGGTGTGAGGAACGCCAACTCTGTTTCACAGGCAGGATCTGAGATTCGCAGGCTGCAGCTTTTCCGCGTCGCTTTATATTAAGAACTCCCCAAAATAATTGTGGAAGGTGCGACATGACATAATCGCTGAAGCTCCACAGCACCGAGTGTCGCAGTTGACTTATGAAAAATCACAGAACCAGGTTGGAAAAGATCTCTTGAGAGCATCGAGCCCAACTTTTGACAGGCCACCAAAACCGTGGCACTCCAACACCTCCAGGGATGGCGACTCCACCATCTCCCTGGGCAGTTCTGGTGCCTAATCAGCTTTGCTGTGAAGAAATGTCCAAACGGACTATTTCCATTTGGAATTTTAGTGGTTAGCTCTCCTCATCTCACCCATGCCGATGAGAAAAAGGCATTAATTAAAAAACAAGCACGGAGAACGTCCAGCATGAATTATCTCACGCATAACCGGGGGAGGGGGGGGAGTAAAAAAAAATTTTAAAAAAAAAATCCGTCTCTCCGTCTCTCGGAACGACATAAAACAGCTTCTTTTTCACCCCCTTTGCCTCCCCGAGCCGCGCTCAGCATCCCCGGCGCTCGGCGGCTGTGCCGGTACCAGCGACGACAACAAGAGGAGGGGCCGGGCTTGAGGGAGGCGGGTCCGGCCGCCTCCCCCCGCCCGCTGAAGAGCGCCTGCGAGGGCGGGCAGGCGGCACAGCGAGGAGCGGAGCCGAAAGGCATCGGAGACGGCGCGGAACCAGCGCAGAACCACCGCGGAACCAGCACAGCATCGCCGCGGGCCGCCCGCACCCGCGCCCCGGCCGCCAGCGCCCACACACCGCGGGCACCCGCCTGCCCTTTGCCCGCCGCATCCCGCCCCTTCTGTGCCCCCCTCCTTTGGCCGGGACTCTCCGCCGGGATTCAGCGCTGTTTTGTTGTTGTTGGCCGGCGCGGCCGCATCGAGGATATTTTGGCTCGCCCAGAGACAGCGGCGCCTCCGATCCCTTGGACGCCGAGTGTGGGGCCGGGGCTGCCGCCGGGGAGGGACCGCAGGAGCGACGGCATCGGGGGCCAGGTGAGGCCGGGGGCGGCGGCGGGGATGGAGGGAGAGAAGGGGGGGAGAAAAGGAGAAAAAGCTCATCGGTGCTCCGGGACCCCTCCTCGCTGGTTCTGCCCGGAGCCCTCCTCGCTGATGCCCCCCGAGCGGGGATTCTCGTCGGCGATGCCGATCCCAGAGCCCCCGCTCAGCCCCCTCAGGGGTTGAGGAGAGCGGCCAGGGGCTCATCCCCCCCGGGGATGCCGTGGCCCCGACAGGAAGGGGTTAATGGGCAGCGCGCTCTGGATTTGGTTAGGACTTTAAAGGGACATTAAAAAAAAAAAAAGAAAGCCAACCAAACGCTGGGCTGTGTGATCTGCCCACCGAAGTTTTTTTTCTTAACGTGGGCGAAGCGTGTGTCATGTGTGTGAGAAGCCGGGCAGGCTCCCGGCGGAGCTCGGGGAGCTCAGGGACTGCACGGGGCACGCCGTTCTCTCCTACCCTCTTCCTAACGAGGCTGGTTTTTGCCCTGAAAAAACCTACCATTTAAAAGCAAAAACAACAACCATAATATATATCCCCCTGCTGTCTCTCTCTCCCTAAAATACACCCCCTAAAAGCCAAGGAAAAATAACATCGGAGGTGGATCAGATCCATCGGGGACGCCATGTGGATGCTGCCCAGCTGCGCCCAGCTGTGGGCAGGCACCTGGCTGTTGCTGAAAAGAAGGCGATCAGAACTCAGGAGTATTAGTTAATAAGTGCCTGATCCTGTTGACCCTGTTCTGGTTCACCCACTCAGCTATGCGGGGGTGTTGAGGAAGGTGTCCTGCCAGTTAAACCAATTATAGCTGGCAAGTCGCAGTCATCAGCATTAGTGGAGGGCTTGGAGGTGAGGCCCAGTCGCACCGTGTTGGGCCGTAGTGGTTTTTTCTGAACTTAAAACTTGAAAACAGCAGCTTTCTAAGTCCAGCAGAAAGGCAGATTTAACCCTCTGTGCCGCGGAAACCCGCGTTCCCTTTCCATCTGTTTGTCTTGTGGGTATCTCTGTAAGGGTTTCCTATCTCAGGGCTGGGAAATTTGTGCTGCAGATGGGGGGAAAGCTGCTGCGGGATGAGCAGAGGGTATAGAAATTCCTCTGCTTGAGATATTCGGCTGGAATGTTGCAAAACATGCTGAGGATCTCCCCATGTGTTTTTCAGCCAGAGCTCGGTGTCTCATTTTTCCAAAGCTTTCCTTCGGAACAAACCCAGCATGGAGACACGGGGGCTTGGGTTAATGAGCAATGCCGTGTAATCAACACTTGGTATAAACCTTTTGTCTTAGGGCCCTAAACACCTCTAAAGAAACCAACAACAACAAAAAAAAGGACAGGAAGGAGAGAATCTCAGCCCTTTTAGTGGACGGGGAAGTGCCTAACAGGATTTGTGGAGAGGTCAGAATTGCACACAAGTGCCAGGAATCTTTATTTGTACTCCCAACCAGGGATCAGACCTCAACTTACAGAATATACATACAATATTTTCACAGATACTCAAACCCCCTAAGCCAGTTATCCCTGGGCACCAGAGCAGAATTCAAAGGCAAAACAAAGGGTGTTGGAAATTGCCGTATACTTTTTCAAAAGCCCAGCCAAATGCAAGGGTAAACAGTTGTTTAAACTGTGGCAAATTTAATGAACAGATTAGGATGCTTGCTGAGTGAGGCTCACGCTGTGTGAAATTCTTTGCTGCTCAATGAGATGTGTAATTTAGACCAAATATTTGTACGTGATGTTTGAGGGAAAAAACATCGTTCAGTAGATTGCACTTTTTGAGTAACATTAATGAATATTCTTTTCAGTGCCAGTTGATTTACTTTGCTTCAATTATCAGGCCCAGTCAAGTCGAAATAGGCCTTCCATGTTAAGGACTCTTGCTATTTATTTTTTTTTTAATATTTTTAAGTGATCAGCTATTTAAGAGGATGAAAGGGTTCCTTGTCTTTGGCTGTTGCATGTTTTTATTTTCCTTTGTGTTTATATGGACGGCTTTTGAATGTATTGCCATTTTTAACAAGCTTATTTTGTCAAGATTCTACTTTACAATTTTCTTTCTGAATTTTAAAGTGATTTTCTTTTTTTCTTGTGTTGACATGGTGAGTGATAGATTTGGCTTGTAATAAGTGATCACAGTTTTCTGGATATCTTGATAGTGTCCTCTGTGGCTATTTAAGTACAAGTGCATGTTTTCAGGCAGTTGCTGTGGAGTCAGGGAATTCAGCCCAACGCTGTGAAAAAAGGGAAGGAAAATTCAGAGTGTAGCTTGATAAGGTATCGTTCACTGACACCTGAATTGCAGCATCACGATAAACCTGAACAATGGCCATAAAACTGGCTTTATTCCTGATGTTTGATCTTTTCCATAGAATATGAATCTTATCACTCTTCTCCTTAAGTGATATATAGGAGGAAAGTCACACAGGCCTCACACAACTCTGTTCCTGGTAATAAAGGCAATATGATAAAGGTTTGACCTCAGTGGCATGAGCATATTGAAAGTGGTCCCATTATCAGCCCTTTAAAAAGGATATTTGACTACATAAACCCCTTTTCAATTAAAACTCTAAAGCTTTATAAATGGGTTAGTCCTGTGTTTAGAAAATGTACGGGATTAATGTGGTTTGGAGTGAAGTAGTAAAGGCGGGAGATTGGAGACACTGGGAACTGGCTTTTCTGATTATTCATGAAGGGGTGAATGTAGGAGGTGAAGGTGTATCACGGTGTCACTCTGTCACTCCTCTTCCTCTGAAAGCCAAACTCTGAAGTGAATCACGGCCCGTGAGAGGGCACAGAGTAAGCAAAAAATAACACAAAGCTGATTACCCAAGATAATGGGTGAAAAGTTGGACAATACCCCAAAGACACAGGTACTCTGTGGGCAAGGGGTTTCTGTGGGCTTTCCAGGCAAACACAAATTTGGTGAAATTCTTCAATTCTTTAATTCTCCAGTTCTCCCAAGCCATCAGAAAACATTGTGAAAAACAAGGTGGGAACTGCTGGGATGTTGGAAAAGCTTTCCCTGTGTCTCATATCCAGAGCTGCTCCACACCCTGTGCTGGGGCAGTGGGGTACATCAGTTAACATCTGCTCCCTCCTCCTTTGGCAGTGTTTTTAATGTGACCCCTCTCGTTTTTCAGATGAGTGACTTTGGGATCAGGAACATGGATCAAGTAGCTCCTGTGTCCAACATGTACAGAGGAATGCTCAAGGTGAGTACCCTGGAGCTGGCATCTCCCAAACCCAGCTGGGGCAGCTCCCAAACAGTGCTTGTGTTGTGTTCCTGCAGTGCTAGAACAGGAATTGGATAAGCCAAGTGAACACAGGTTTAATTGCTTCCCTGTAAGCTTCTGCCAGAGTATTCCCATTTAGTTCCACGGAGATGGGAAAAGCAGGACTGAAATAGGAAGGTGCAAATCTTGCACCTTCAAGCCTCTCCCCCAACAAGGCTCCCTCTCTCCATTCCCTGAAACCTGAGAATTTAGAAAAGATAGACAAGAACTGGACTCAAATTTGCTGGTGTTGGTGGAACTTTCTGCCAAAATAAAGGTTAAAGGATTGGGCAGCAGGAGAGGGTTTGTATCTTTAGTTTGATGAGACTGGCAGAGGCCTGTCCTGATAAGACTGGTCCTTTTGTACCTTCCTGAATATTGTTGGGAATAAAAGTAGGTTACTCACTTACAACTGTTATTAATGGAAGCCAAATACATTGTAATAACTCCAAAAATCATTACGTTTATTTTATCTTTAGGTAGACTGTGTCTGTTGCCTTGTTTTGAAAGGAATTGACAAACCGAGGTCAGCAGACTGTAAAGGCTCAGTCTTAAAGGGCTTCCCCCCTCCCCATTCATGAAAGTTGCTTTTTAATCCCAGTATCAATTTTTTTTTACACAGCATTGATTAATGTAAGACAATTAAAGATTAGTTATATATCTCTGCTCTCAGTGGCTTTGAGGAATGGCCATGGTTTGGAGGGTCAGCGAGGCTGTGGGATGCTGACTGCTCTGACTCTTTCTGTCCCCTCTTAGCTTTTTTTCTCCTCACAAATAAATCCAAGAGATTCCCCCAACTTAACATCTGTGTGCTCTTAACAGGGTGGTTGCCCTGAGCAGTTACTCAGTGTTCAGTTGTCACAGAATTAAGTCAGAGGCTTGTGTTCTGCTGTGCTGTAGCTGTTCACGTTCTGTTTTATTTCGCTCTGCAATAATTACATGTATGGAAAAGCCAAACAGAGTGGTTGTGTAACTGATAGGACGAGCAGAATTCATTCTGCATTGTGTTTTTCCTCTTCTTACTACTGTTAAATGAAGAGCATGCTTACACATTAATTCTCTCCCTTTTGAAATATGAAACTAGCACGGTATGGATTTTACTCATTCACATGCCACAGCATTTTTTCCAGTGACTCAGGATAAGGGTCAGCTATTTACACAAAATGCAGGAGTTTCCAGATTGTGTTGAAAGAACTTGTCCTTTCTTTTAGGTGCTAGAGATGAGTCAGAGCTTTTATCTAGTAACGTATAAAGAATCTTTTACCAGCAGATTTGGCAGCTGTTGCTAACTTGTTTTATTCAGACACGAGCCTTTCCAAGAGCTGGCTTTGACTTGAATTGGGGAGTACCTGAGCCAGAGGTCCACAATTTGGCCCTGCTGGCCAGGAGATTTCTGAAGCCACTAAATGAGGAATGATAGTGTTTGTGGTGACATGAAGAGTTAGGGAATGTGAGGGGAAATTCATCTTAAATCGCTGCTCCAGGAGCATAGTTTAGGTTGCTTTTTGCATTGCACGTGAATCCTGCCCTGAAAAATGCTTGCCTTGTCCTCAGCTAAATCCGCTCCTTTGGCACAAGCTGGCAAATCAATGTTTGCCTAAACCAAATAAACATTTGCTAGTTGCCTTTGTCTCCAGCTCCCTGAAGGGCAGGAGCTGCCATGAGCCAGCTGCAGCTTTCCAGAGCAATATTCCATCCTCAGGTGCCTTTCAAAAAAATCTCAGGGGCAACTTTCATCCATCTTTGCCTCAAGATATTGCAGCTATTCCCTGTGACTAACGAGCAAGTTTCATAAGCTGTTTTTGAAGTTATTTCCTCCTCTGCTCACATTCCTTCTGCCCCTCAAAGACTAAAGTGGTTGGGGGAAATTTAGTAAATTCATACCAGTATTCCTGGCATACACAGTTGGCACAAGTCAAGCTTGAAAGGAGTTAGGCTTTCAAAATAGAACAATATTTCTTAAATGTCAGTATATCAGTAGAATCCACTTTTATCTGGAACATTTTTATCAGTCTTGTTTATCCCTTGCTGTAAAATGAAAGTAGAAGTGTTTCGCTGAGCATCTGAGCACTTGAAAGACTTCAAAAATGTGGCTGCTGGCAAATGCAGTAAGGCAGAAGTATAAAAGTTGCTGCAACATCCTTCCTCAAGTCCTGTAAAGCTGGCTGTGTAGCTTCAAGTGATGTGGTTCAGATGAGTTTTATCTTTTAAAAAAAAAACAAAAACCAGAAAACCTTCATAAATCTCCTGTAGGTTTTGCACTGGCAGTTTTCCCTTAATTTACTGATCTGCCATCAAACCCTCATCGAGTGGATAATCAATTTCGAGGCTTAAGGAAATGAGGATTTTTTTAAAACGTACCTGGAAATAAATATGTTTTTACATGCTCACACATGTATTCTCTATTGTTAAAAGCCTCAATTACAGGAAAAAACTAAGAATATCCTGATTTGGCTTTACTGTAAGCTGCAGAACATCCCCCACCTCGCCCTTATCAGTGGGTTTTATTCACGTAGCAGAAGCTGTGCCCTCGTTGTGGTTACGTTTCAAAGCTGGCTCGTTCAAGACAGTGCTTGTGCATGATCTCTAGATCTAGGAAACCAAACCCAGACACTTCCTAGCAGTGGAGTTCACAGCTCTCCAGCAAAATGCTTACGTTGTTCCGTGTTTATTCTGCTCCTTTGCAGCGTCAGCCAGCGTTTGACACCTTTGACAGCTCAAACTCGCTTTTCGCTGGATATTTTTTCTCACTCAGTGAAGACCAAACGCTTCAGGAAGTGCCAACAGGATTTGACTCCACTTCTTATGGTAAATCTTCACTGTGCTCCTTAGTCCAGTCAGCAGATGAGAAATTTTGGGGGTCTAACTAACATCTCCAGGGTGTGCAATATGGATTTCTCTAAAAAGATGTGGTTTAATATGCAGACTTCTGTGTACGTGCTTGGTTTTATTCATGTGAGTTTCATCATGGATGGTTGTTGTTTTCTCTACTGAAAAGAAATAGGAACTGGGGTGCAGTAGCCTAATAGACTGATTTTTCATGGAAGAAGCCCTAGTAGGAGTTTAAGCAGAGCTAGGAGTTCAAAAATCTTGAAAAAGAGGGGTTTGTATATTTAAATTTGCAGCATCTCAACCATAATTGAAGTGCAAATATTCTGGAAAGCTTTTTTTGATTCTCTGGTGTTAAATCTCAGTCTGTTTTATTCCATACCTTAAAAAACAGGGTGAGGATGCTTTAAGATTTTTATGATTTTATTTTTTGTGTGTGTGTGTAGGTCAGTATCCCACCAAGAGTACCCTACAAATCCTTGCCTAAAATCCCTGACAAAATGTAGATATTTTACCTGATGCTGCTTTTATCTCCCCTTAGGGGAAGAAAAAAAAAAAAAACCTTCAGCCTTCAAACCCAGAAAACCACAGGTTCTTTGTTCTAGTGTGATTCTAATCAGTCACCTGCTCTGGTCAGCAAAGCAAGTCCTTGCAGATATTAGGAAGGGCGTGGTAAAAAGCAGAAGTGGAGCCTGTAGATAGTCTGGGAGAGCAAGAAGAGCTGCACAGCTTTGAACTGATTTGGAATGTGCCAAGAGCAGCTGGGGTAGAGGAAGGTGTCCCATGGCAGGAGGTGGCACTGGATGGGCTTTGAGCTCCTTTCCAGCCCAAGCCATTCTGTGATGAAATGAGGCATCTTCTGGTAAAAATCGACAGATAAGAAAAGCTGAGTGGGAGCCGAATTTATCCTTAAAATAGAACCTTGTTGTAAATTTGAAAGTCACTGAGGTAGATCAGTGGTTTGTGCTGACACAGAATGGTGCCAGCTTTGTGGTTTGGTGCATTATTCACCCCCCAGCTTGTTACCAGTCACACTTGTTTGGTCCAGATGATGGAATAATCCCTTGCAGCCCGTGCTTGGCTGATGAGATCTGGTAAGGTCTGAAATGCAGCGTTGAATAGAGCAAGCAGGTTCTTCACAACCCTGCTGTCAGTTACTTAGCTCTCAAATTAAACAAAGATCCTCTGGAGATGCAAAGGAGTCTCAGGGCAAATTATAGGTGGTAAAATAAGAATAAGCAGTCTCATTTCCCTTAAAAAAAAAAAATAATGAAGTTTCCCTGCAACAAAGGCACTTAATGTAACTACTGAGAGTAAATAAGGATCTATGCATGGAAAGCTGCAAAGCTCTAATTAGTGATGCAATCTTACCAAACGAGTAGCACAGAGATTTTAGAGCATGGTGGTCTCTGGTTTTTTAAAACACCAACTTTCTAGCATCTTTTTATTTATTTTTTTTTAGTTCATCAAATAGCAAAACCCAGTCACTCCTTTCAGTGGCCTGAAGTTAATGTGTGTTCTTCCTCCCCCCCCACACCTCTTTTTCTTTTCTTGCAGAGTCGAACAACTGTGAATTGCCTCTGTTAACCCCGTGCAGCAAGGCTGTGATGAGTCAGGCCCTGAAAGATACTTTCAGTGGTTTCACAAAGGAACAGTGTCGGCTGGGTATCCCATATAGTAAGTGTTTGCTATTTATAAGCTTTTTTTTTTTGCTTTTTTTTTAATGCTAAGGAGGAGGCTGAATAGCAGCTCTTTGAAAAGGAAAGAATGATGTCAGTAGGAAATACAAGAATGGATCCTATGTGAATCTGGCACAGCTTGCCTTGGAAAGGCCAGACTTGCTGGTGTTAAAAATGGGTGCATGGAGAGCTCATGCTTTGGCAGCATGAGAGAGAATCCAGCAAGCTGAGGACATCTCTGGTTGCAAGTGAATGCAGGAAGAAAAGAGAGGACTGGGTTTTTGTTGGTTTTGGTTTTTTTTTAATTCAAGAATACATTCATTCTGAATTCATTCAGAACTCAATAACTTGGCTAAACGATTTTTTTTTTTTTTTAATTCACTGCTTTCTAAGGAATATTATTTGACAAGGGCCAGGAGTTATCTCTGAATGTTGGCTCCTTCCTTTCTTGCAGATCCCTGGCTGTGGACTGAACAGCAAGTTTGCCAGTGGCTTTCATGGGCTACCAATGAGTTCAGCTTGGCAAATGTGAACTTCCATCAGTTTCTTATGAGTGGCCAAGACTTGTGCAACCTGGGCAAGGAACGCTTCCTGGAGCTGGCACCCGACTATGTGGGTGATATTCTGTGGGAGCACCTGGAGCAGATGATAAAAGGTAATTAGAGAGCCAGAAAAAGCTTTTGGTTTGGGGCTCTCCTGACAGAAACAGAAATGGCACTCGATTTCAACACTGGTTTCGCTGTGAAGGGCTTTATTGCATATGAAAACTCGAAAATGAAAACTTTAAAACTTGGTTAATAAAAGCATTATCAGCACTGTCAGTACATCCTTGGTATGCAAAGCACAGATGCAGATAGCTGCAGACATTCTGTGTGCAGGCTGAGTACATTTGTGGGCAGGTTTTATTTGGGAAGATCCCTGGAATAAATGAGATTGGGCTACGACCACTGTAAATACCCCCTGAATAAAACAGTTAACCCCATAAATGCAAAGTTAACCAACACTTGGACCTTAAAGGACACTGTAATTATTGTTGGTGTTAAGTTTTATGTGAAAATTCAATTGGTGCCATGATTTTAAAGCCTGTTGGAAGTTGGTTGGGGTTTTTTTGGTGTGATTTCTATCATGAGAGAGAATGCAATACAAATAGAGTGCGATACTAAAATTTTTGTTAATGGTGACCCCAAAATACTCCCAAGAGTCTGAAGCTTTCCATGGCATACAAGTCAGATGTTTAAAACTATAAACCCAAATTTTCTCTTTTTCTCCTCCCCCCAGACAGCCAAGAGAAAACACAGGATCAATACGTGGAGAACTCTCACCTCACCTCAGTTCCTCACTGGGTCAATAACAATTCCTTAAGTGAGTATTTTTAAAAATTCGTATTTTTGCGTCGCTCAGTTTATCCTAAGCATGTCACAGATTCCAGGGTAGAAACAAAAAGCACCAGAATAGTTACTGTGCTTGAGGAGAACATTTGACTTCAGCTGCTCCAGCCTCCTTTCCTTGTATTGTTCAATTGTCACCTAATTTATATCGGAAATCGTTTGAAGAGCAAAGGCTTTGAGAAAATGAAATTTCCTCTTGCTGTGCCAAACCCTCCGTCTGTGGAGCAGAATGACCACTCCCATCTCCAGCAAACTGAGGCAAAAACTGGGAAGCAAGCAAGAGTTCTGTTCAGGCCTTTTTAAAGGCTCTGGAAGTGTGCTAGAGCTGTTGGAAGTGTGTGGGATGCAGTGCTGGCTCCCTCGGATTGCTTGATTGATGGCGTGTTTTATTCTACCACAGTCAGGCTTCAGCTCAGCCTGATTACACCACTTAATGGGGGGAGCCTTGCTCAAAACCTCTTAAACTTCCCCATTTTTTTTTTCTGTAGTTTCCTTGAGGAATGAACAATGGGCATTTGTGGCTGGCAAGTTGCAGAGGGAGGATTTGCGGAATCTGATTTGGTGTGTTTAGTGTATTAGTTTGTTTAAGGGTCTCCAGGGGAAAATCATCTAATTCTTTGGTTTCTTTTTTCAGCTGTTAACGTAGATCAGAATTCCTATGGAATGCAAATGCCTGGATACCCTAAACCCCTCAGTTATCCCAAACCCAGTCTCCTGACTGACGTCTGTCAGACTTCCACAGCCCCGAATCTCCTCAACCCAGAACAAGACTTCCCATTGTTCCCTAAAACCCAAGCAGATGCTGTTGGTGTGAACTACTGTGCAGTAAACCAAGATTTCCCAAGGAACAATCTCAACCTGCTGATGGATAACTCTGGTGAGTCGTTATCTGCGTGATAAACACGAGGCCAAGGCCGTGTTCTGAATGTCTCTTCCTCCTCTGCACGATTTATATGGACAGGCTGCATTGAGGAGGAGGGGAAAAAAAAAAACCACACACCAACACTTTCAGTTTTATTTATTTCACTGTTTTATTTGATAAAGGCAAGCTGAGAGAGCACGAGTCCAGTGATAGCGGTGCTGAGAGCTACGAGAGCTCGGATTCCATGCTGCAGTCCTGGAACAGCCAATCCTCCCTGGTGGATTTGCAGCGTGTGCCATCCTACGAGAGCTTCGAGGATGACTGCAGCCAGTCCCTGTGCCTCAGCAAACCTACCATGTCCTTCAAAGACTACATTCAGGAACGGAGTGATCCTGTGGAGCAAGGGAAACCAGTTATACCAGCAGCCATCCTGGCTGGCTTTACTGGTGAGTAGTGAGGCAAAATGGTCACTCCTCTTTTTTTTTTTTATGTGACATCAGTGTTCTTCCCTCTAAGTGTGTGCCACGGGGGTAGAGACCACTAGTCACAAATAATTTTGGTTTTATGTGTTACTAAACAAGAGTCTCGGGGATTATCCACCCAGAGCAAGAACAGGCAGGCACGTCAGATCAAGTAAAAATGAAATGCACTTTTTGATCTGTTTGAAAAAGAGGGGAGCTTGGGCAAAATCTCTCAGACTTGGAAATTCCCGCAGGTGTTGTTAAGGCCTGTTAAAGGCCTTGTTGCTCTAGTCCTTGCTGAAATTGTTTCTTTCCTGTGGGATGTTTGCCAAGCCAAAGACTTCAGGACAAGCCCTGGAGCTCAAAATGCAGCTGTTGGGGAGGTGGGAGTGAGGGTTAAAGGATCTATACGAGAGGGAAAGCCATAACTTTTGTCAAATCCTTTGTTTCCCTGAAAAACCTGACTTCATTTTTACATGGATGGGAGCAGATCTGTGCTATAGAGTAAAACCTTGGGTTTCTTTCTGATCTATGTAAAAGATAAATCAGATTAATTACCAGCTCTGAGATATGAGTCTGATCATGTACGTTGGTTGTGGTTAGAGCTGGCAGAGGTATTAATTTGTGGTTTTTCCACGTCTCCTCTTTCCCAACAGGCAGTGGACCTATCCAGCTGTGGCAATTCCTTCTGGAGTTACTGACTGACAAGTCCTGTCAGTCATTCATTAGTTGGACAGGAGATGGATGGGAATTCAAACTGGCTGACCCAGATGAGGTACGTGGCTAATTGGGGTGAAAACAAAGATTTTGGGGTCTGATCTGGCATCTGTGGGCCCAGTCTTGGATATAGATGTGTGTTTAGCTGCACATCAAATATGGTAGTGCTGCTTTTGAAGTGTTTTGAGAACTTTGCTCATTAAAAGTGATGCATTTTCATTTTTCTGATAATGTTTCCAGTAGGAAAATTATTGTATTAAAAGATGGGGTAAAAAGTCCAGTGGAACTTCTTGATTTAAAAAAAAAAGAAGTGGGGACAGAAATCATGAACTCCAAGGAGCTTCATAGCACTGAACTTGCAGTAAAGAGTTGTCCCCTCTGCCTGATAGCAAATCAGTGGTAAAACTGTTTTTTTGAGAGAGCAGATTGTGCCAGAGCTCCAGGAATGTTTGGACAAAACCCTCAGGCACAGGGTGACATTGTTGGAGTGTCTGTGCAGACACAGGAGTTGGGCTTGGATCCTTGTGGATCCCTTCCAGTTCAGGGTATTCTGTCATTCTTGGGGTTGTCCTGTGCAAGACCAGGAGTTGGACTGGTGGTAGAGTCACTGTCCCTGGGGGTGTTTAAGAAAAGACTGGACGTGGCACTCAGTGCCATGGTCTGGCTGATAAGGTGGTGTTGGGCCATGGGTTGGGCTCAATCTCAAAGCCTGGTTGGTTCTGTGATTCCTTCCAGCTCAGGATATTCTGGGTTTCTTGAGGTTGTCCAGTGCAGGGCCAGGAATTAGACTTTGTTCCCTGTGGGACACTGCTAGCTTGGGATATTCTGTGATTTCTCCATGAACCTGACCTCCTTGAGCGTGTTGAGGTCTCGTGTGGGATCCAACTCTTCTCTTGTGAGCTTTGGCCATCCAAAGCAAATAAAATGCTCTGTCTGAGAAAGGGGTTTTAATCAGCTGCTAAGAAGGAGATGTGTTGGAGCCCTGGGCACTGAGAATTTCAGACTTTCTGTGCTGGCAGGCACTGACCCCCAAGCAAAAATTGCATTTGACCTCAGGCCATGGAAAAAGCTTCCAAAATTGGGTGATAGCACTGGGCTTGTGGGTGTGGAGTTTGAATAGAAGTGTGTGATATCACAGAGTGGAAAAAATTAGAGTTTAATAATTTAATTAAGAGTTTAGAATATAATAATATATAAAGCAAGATGGAGGTTTTAGGGTGTAGGCCAAGTTCTTCTTTTTCATCTTCTTCATGGTTTGGGTGGTATTTTGTAATTGGATAGAAAAATCCACATTGTGGGCTGTGGGTGGTTGCTTCTTGGGTTAAAAGTAAAAATAATTTAGGTGTCATTTCTTAATTGGACAGTTTATCCTTAAAAGCCCTTTGTAGAGAATGAGATGGTGGCCATTTTTTACCTTGCTAGCTAGAAGTGCTGTAGAACTCACAGCTTGTGAGACTGTAACATAGATGAGAATTAATAAACATCTGAGTCCAAATACAAAATACCATCTCGAGCTCTTAATCCTGACCCTGGCAAGAAAAAAAGAAGATAAAAAGCAACAGAGATGAGTTGACTTGTTGGAATTCTGGAAACTTGGATTTTGGGATTTTAGTATATAGTAATACATATGCATTGCCTGGGTCCTTCTTCTTCACCTTCTTCTTCCTTCTTCTTGATGGGTTTGGGTGGTTTTCTGTAATTGGGTGAAAAAAGTCTGCATTGGGGGCCTTGGGGTGGTCATTATTGGGTCAGAAATATAAATAATGTCGGTGTCACCTCGTTATTGGGTAATTAGCACTTAAATAACCTTGGAAAGAGGCAGAGAAAAGAGGTGAAATGGAATCATTCTCTTTCTAGTTAGAGCTCACTTCTCATGAGTCTGTAAATAGATAAGAAATAATAAACATCCAAGTCCCTACACAAAACCCGTGTTTCCCTTGTTTCAATCCCGACCTTGGCAAGGAGGGAAAAAAAAAAGGAAAGCCAGAACCTCCACGCTGACTAACCCTGCCCTTTGCTCCCTGGCAGGTGGCACGGCGGTGGGGCAGGAGGAAGAACAAGCCCAAGATGAACTACGAGAAGCTGAGCCGGGGCTTGCGCTACTACTACGACAAGAACATCATCCACAAGACGTCGGGCAAGCGCTATGTCTACCGCTTCGTCTGCGACCTGCACAACCTGCTGGGCTACACCCCCGAGGAGCTGCACGCCATGCTGGGCGTGCAGCCCGACACCGAGGACTGATCCTGGCCCCGGGGTGGGGAAATCTGGAGCCTCCGGTGTTGTGGGGGGGACGATGCCCAGGAGCTGTAGCGGTCAGGCCCCGCCCTGCTCGGGGAGGGGAAAGCGGGACCTTCATCCATTTTTTGGGAGCTGGATGGAGCCCGGTGGGGGCTCTGTGGGAGTGGGCACAGCCCTGGCTCTGGCGTGGAGACACTGGGGAAGGGGGGGAGATGCTCCTTGGGGTCAGCATTTCAGCTGCCTGCCCTTCCCATAGGAAGCTGCCCCTGGAAGGATGGGTTGGCTTTGAAACCAAAGGTTGGCTGTGAAGAGACCGGCGACGCAGCAGAACTCCGTGCTGGGATGTTTTCCCAACACCGCCGTCCTCCGTGCAGTTTTATTTAAAAGCAAACTAATTTATTCTAAAACGAGCAGTGAGGAGACTGGTATTAGTTTTGTTTTAAAGCACGTTTTATTATTATTATTATTGTTGTTGTTATTGTT
>VZDJ01000235.1:348477-466361 GCA_008694505.1 Cyanoderma ruficeps
TTATTATTGTTGTTGTTATTACTATTGTTACTACTCCAGAAATGCGCTGCATAGGTACATAAACACTCTCGTGTCCAAAACCAGATGTAGCAACTGTTAACAAAAAAACAAACAACCCACTCTTTAAAAGAAGGGAAGGAAAATCATACCATTTCAATATTCAGTTTGTATATATTCTGTGATTCCTTTGGAAACTCCTGATGTTCCTATTTAACAGATACTGTATAGTGTAAATTAAACTAATTGTATGTGTGTTTTGAAATAGGATGAATGTAAACTTCTCAAATGTGGGGTTGGTTTTTTTTTTCCATGTTTGTCTAGGATATACAACCTTCTGCAAATATTTAATTGGCCTGAGAGACAGCAGAAGTTCTATGCTCAGTGTGCATGCATTTTGGGGGGGCGGGGCAGGGAGGGAGGCTGGGCTCAGGATTTTTGCCAAGACTGAAGCTGGCAATTCTTTGTGCATTTTGGCATTTTTACAGGAAACTAATGTTGTATTCTGGGACATAAAAGGGCCTGTTTGTGGTTTCTTCTGTAACTGAAAAATGAAAATATCAATATGGGAAAAATTACCTTTTTTCTTTATAAATGGCATATGTTTTTCAACTTCTATGCATGTACTTTTAAAAAGAATTTATATACAAGCCTTATTTTTTCAGTTCACTTGTCTCTTCCTGCAGTTTATTCTGTATGATTAAAATACGAATTCTATTTTTGGAAATAACTGTGACTCCTTTTCAAAGATCAGGAGGGTTTTATGTAGCAGCTATTTTTACTGCAAAAAAAAAAAAAAGGAAAAAAAATCACTGGAAAAACGTACTTTGTAAGAAAGCTTTATTTTTTATCTGAGCTTGATGTACAGTTAAATGTGTTGTACAGTGTGAGAGGTTTAAAAATATGACTCTTCATTAAAACCTCTTGAAAAGAAAACTTTGTGTGTGCTTTTTGATCTGGAAAGTTTCAGAGGAGTTCCTTTCTTGTTTGCTTGTTGGTTCAGTCCTTGCCCATCCTGCTGCCACCACCCTCAGCAGCTACAGGATGAATAAAAGGAACCCAAAAAGAAAATTAACTAGCTTAGGGCTTATTGGACAGAATACTGCACAGGCTGATGGTCTGGAGCTGAGCTAGGTGGGTGCAACCCCTCTCTCTCTGGATGGAAATTCAAGTTAACACCTTTGTGTTGTGCCTCTGAAAGGAAGCTGGCAGTTCTGTGGTGTGAAAGAGCTTGTAAAGTGGCGGAGGGAAGATAAGGAAAAACAGAGGTGGGAAGATAACTTTAGCTTGAACTCTTCCTATCCTGTGCAGAGGAAACCTTACTGTCTCCATCCTCTTCTTCATCCCTCCACCATCCAGAGAAGCAGCAAATGCAGGATTTCCATGCATTGAAAAAGTAAAAAATACAGATATTAAATAATGCTGGTCCTAAACCTTTTGCTCTTTCTACCCAACTCTGTCTTGCTGGAGTTTTTTGGTGTAGTCACCACGTGAAAAAGTGTGGGCTTGGGGTTTTTTAGGGGAATGTGCCTTTCTAAATGGGAGGAGTTGAGGGGGTCAGTGTGTCTTCACCATGCCCCTGGTCTGCCCTGAACAGCTGCACACTTATTTTTCATTGTCCTTCAGCCTTAGTTTTCCTTGTCCCTGTGAAGGAAAAGAGTCAGAGAATGGTTTGGGTTGGAAGGGACTTTAAAGATCATCCCCTTCCAGCCCCTTGCCATGGACAGGGGTAGTGCCTGTGGCCCTGATCCTGAGGGAGTTACTTATTTTGCATAAAAATAAAGTATGGGCTATCATGATGAATGTGGGATATTTTTTCCCCTTTGTCCCAGCGTGGCTGCAGAGCACTAATTGTCCTCTCAACCTGGTCCAGTCTCTTTTGCAGCCTTTTTTTTCCCCCCTGAACACAAAACTATTTCTTTATTTAGACTGTGAAAACACGGTTGCCTCTTGCGTGGGTGATCATTGAAGGCTCTGAATTAGAGGCTGAAGGGAAGTTGTTTGTTTTCCTCCCCCAGCAGAAAAAAAGAAATTTCATGGTAGTGGAAGTATCCTGATCCGTGCAACCCACACTAGTGTGTCATCCAGAAGTAAAAACGTTCCAGGAAAAGCCTTGGAAGGCACTGCCCAGGGAGGTGGTGGAGTCCTCATCCCTGCACGTGGCACTCAATGATCTGGGCTGGGGATGAGGTGGGGACGGGTCACAGCTTGGACTCGATGATTTTGGAGATCTTTTCCAACCTCACTGATTCCTTGTGATCTATTCCATAAAAACCTGCTCTCCTGCACTGGATTGGGTCCACGCAGGGGTTCAAGCTGCAGCCCAGGGTGACCCAGGAGACAATCGTTAAAGGATATTTTGTCACGGCACACACAGAAAGCCCCACTCTGTGCTCTCAGCCACCCAGCATCAAAGAGGCTGTTGAAAGCAGTCAGGCTGAATTCTTCACCTTCTTCAGGACATGCTCCCAGCTGCCAGCTTTCCTCATGAGACAGCAGTCAAAATAAAGTCTTGCAGTTGGCACCTACCCATGGCTGGCGTATCACCTCTAATAACAGAGTTTGACTTCAAAGACTTCTTTGCTTTTTTTAATTTTTTTTTTTAATTAAAAACAAAAAAAAAAAAAAGGAAAAAGTAGGATTCCATCCCAAGTAAAACACCACCTCTGGGCTGGGAAATCTGTGAGCTACAAATGCTCAGTGTCCAGGGGAGTTTTCTGGGGAACGTCTGTCAGCTGTTCCTTATTCTCACACTCATCTTAGGTCTGGGCTGTGGGCCATAGCCCCAGAGCTGGGTACAGGTGAGGAGTGAGGATGGGGCAGATGATGGATCACTTATCCCAGAACTTTATCCTTTGTCTCCATCAGGGGCAGGAGGATTGAGCAAACCTGGCCACTCTCTGCTGGTGGTTCCCCATCCCCTCATGATGCTTGGCCTCTTGGAAAGGAGCACTCTGCCTGTTTCTTTTCCTTTTAAATTTGGGATTTCCTACCTTCTCCAACCTAAAAGGAAGGAACCCCCTTGGCCACTGTCTACTGGCTTGTCCTCAAGCACTGGAGACCAGCACCTCACGCAGGCTCTGAGGTGAGGGCACACCAACGTCATGCTCAGCAGCAAAACAAAGCTGTTTTTTCTGTACCTTTATGCTTTTTTGGCTTTTTGGAAGTCCCTGCACACTGAGCAACGATTTCAGAGAGTTGTCAGCCATCCATTTCCTGGTAGCTACCATTTCCAAGTTTAGCATCACACACACTCAGGTTGGGTTGTTTTTCCTTGGGTGGATTTCTTTAAATTAACCTTCACTGAGGCTCACCAGCCACCCTTTTTGTGTGTTGTGAGGTCCTCCTGGAGTTCCTCACCAGCACTCTGGCATTTGGCTATTGAAACTACTCTGCATTATCTGCAAACCTGGAGGTTTCTCAGCCCTGGATTTCTGGCCCTGCTGGATGTTAATACACCAAGGACCAAGGGGATGGAATGCAAGATTCAGCCCTTCTGTTTCTAGTTCCCATCTCTTCCACGTTTTTTTTATGCAATTTCCAAGGATGGCCCAAATTTTGAATTGCCAGACCTTGGCCATGTGAGTTTATCTTGTGTCTCATGTTTCTCTTTTTTTTTTCCTCCTCTGTGTGAAGTGGAGCACAAGTTGAACTCCCTGTGTTCGCAGCACCATGTGACTGCAGCAACGTTCATGTGCCAGACACATGAATGCTCAAAAGGCTCAAGAGGGAATAAAAGGTGTCCCTGTAAGGCAGAAGAATGAAAAAAAAAGTCAGCCTAGGGTTCACAGCCTTTGGGAAAGGTAGCCAGGATCTCCAATGCGTGCCATGTGACGTGCACTCTGCAGCCACACAATAAGAGAAGTTATTAAAAATAAATAAGATGTGCTGGTCAGGAACAGCAGAATTTGCTCCGTGCAAATTGAGATTTTCAAGTGATAAGCTTTTAGGTATGAATAAAAGAGTTATTAAGCAATTCTGTGCTTTGGGGAAGAAGCATCAGAGCTCGACGTTTTTCTTCCTTCTGTCTCTTCCTCTCTTGGCATTTACCACGAGGTGAATGATGAACTCAACAAAACATGAGTAGCAAGTATAACAAATGTAATGAAACCTCTGCACATGCAAAATGTGGGAGTGGTTGGAAGATATTTTTTCCCAGATGCTTTGCAGATAGCTAGAAAAATTGTCCAAAATCCCATATATAGAATGTTTACCGTGGTTTTCTGCATCATGACCTAAAATGAGAGAGGAAATGCAAGAGATGCAATTCCTCTAAAGCCTGCATACCCAAAAACGTGTTTGTTCTTTATTTCTATATTTAGTTCTATACTTTATTTATTTCACTATGAGCAGAGCCGTAAGGGAAAACAGGTTTGTCTAGGCATTCCTTGGGCTGTGGAGGGAAATCCAGAGCTCAGAGGGAGATGGGCAAGCTGAGCCAAAATCATGTGGTTTGGAAATGGAGGGAGACCCCACCCTGAGTGTGTATCGGGGCTGGCTCACCCTGCTCTCCTAACCCCATCCCAGGGGCCAAAGGCAACACAGAGAGGGGTAAAACCTGCAATCCCTCTGGAAAGCAGCTGGTCATGTCCTTCCTTTCTGGAAAACCAGGGTTGGACTCATCCTCCTGAGGCCAAGAGAGGTAGTGATGGAGCGACAGCTCCTGACTCCGTGTACAACTCACTCACCTGCCTGGTGAGGTCTGGGGTGGGATTGCTCTGCCACAGGAGGGTTTCCAGAGCCCATCTCCCACCTTAACCATCTGAGTGAAGTGCAGAAAGGAAGGAAAGTGTTTTCCATGAAATGGTTGCAGGTTAAAAGTCAGGTGCACTGAGTATAATTCCCCTTTCTCCTTCATCTGGATGTTGGAACCTGGGATAGCGGAAGGTGTCCCTGCCCATACAGGGGGTTGGAACTGGCTGAGCTTTAAGATCTCTTCACACTCAAATCCTTCTGTGATCCTTAGGCTAAAGAAACCCATTCCTGCTTGGCTGCCTGGTTTTGGCCTGCTGTATCTTGAATCAAACTTCATTTCTTTGTCTAACTTTTTTTTTTTTTTCCCCTGACAGAAGGCAAAGAACAATCCAGCAGATGCAGTTCTCCCATTTAGCTTCCTACCATTCACAGGGAGCTCTTGTTCTCTTGCAGGGTGGGGGATTTTTTTTTCTGCCCTGTGGAAGAAGAGGAGCTCTTCCAAGAGAAATATCATTCCTCCTACATGCCTTTGAACAGACCTGTTTGTTTGTTTTCCCCATCCTGAGTGCCAGCCCTGGGAGATGCCAAGAACACTCATCTTGATGAAGCCAAGAGTGAGTCCCAAATCCCCTTCTCCCACACTGCCCATCCCACAGCCAATCCTCCCTGGAGTCACTGCTGAGCCAGCAGGGACATCTCTGCCTAAGGACGGGCTGGTTTGGAACAGTTTCCCCAATGTCCTGTGCACAAGACTCCTTTTCTTCCTGATCAGGGCTCTACGTCTGCTGGCTTCTCAGTTTTATTTTTTTTTTCTTTTTTTTAAACACATAAAACCATTGTTGTTTATGTAGGGAAAATTCCACTTTCTCCTCAAGGGGCTTTGCCAGGTTCTAAAGGCTTGGGATGTATCTTTTCCACAGGCAGTGCCTTCCAGAATTCACAGGTCTCTCCTTCTCTTTTTCGTGCACATGAGTCCTTTTCATTCCATGTCTTTAAGCAATCTCTAAAATCCCCATCTCAGCCCAGCGCTGTGATTGAGTCCTCATCCCATGACTCTGACAGAGAAGGAGATTCCTGCTAGTCAGGAGTGGACAGTGAGGCTGGTGCCTGCACAGCTCTCCCTGTTTCTCTTCCCAGACTTGAATATCTCCAGCCTGAAGCAGCTCATGAATGGGGGATTTTCCATTCCCCTTGCAGGATCCCTGTGCAGACCTCACCCAGGTACTCAGTCAGTGCTGTTTGGTCTCGTGGTGGCTTCTATGAGGTCACTTCTCCAGGGCTCAGCACGGCCAGTTCTCTGTGGTGGCCTTGCTCCCACCTGGATGTTTCCCAAACCTTGAGGACTCCAGTGCCAACCTGTAGGTTGAGGGAGCTGATCCTCCCCCTCTACTCTGCTCTTGTGACACCCCACCAGCAGTTCTGCATCCTGGTCTGGGCCTCCAACACAAGAAAGAAGTGGACCTGTTGGAATGAGGGTGGAGGAGGGCACTAAGTTGACCCCAGGACAGGACTCCCTCTGCTCTGGAGCCGGGCTGGGAGAGCTGGAGGTGTTCAGCTGGAGAAGAGAAGGCTCCAGGGAGAGCTCAGAGCCCCTTCCAGGGCCTAAAGGGGCTCCAGGAGAGCTCAGAGGGATTTTCAGAAGGGCATGGAGTGATAGGACAAGGGAAAATAGCCTTAAGCTGAAGGAGGACAGGGTTGGGTGGGATATTAGGAAAAAAATTCCTCCCTGGGAGGGTGGGGAGGTGCTGGGATAGAATTCCCAGATTTGCTGTGGCTGCCCCTGGATCCCTGGCAGTGCCCAAGGCCAGGTTGGACACTGGGGCTTGGAGCAGCCTGGGACAGTGGAAGGTGTCCCTGCCCATGGCAGGGGTGGCACTGGATGATGTTTAACATCCCTTCCAACCCAAACCATTCCACGATTCCATGAAATGACCTCCTGCCAGTGGCAACTCCAGCACTTGGGCAATTTTGACCATCATCGTGTGACTTTACCCAGCTCAGCCACGTGCGGTGACTCATCCAAAAAAAACCCCAAAAAACCATCAGTGGAGACCACAGAGGTCCATCTCTGCTCCATCTTCCCATCCTAAGCGAGCAAAGCTTTCTGCCAGCAGGAGAAAAATGTTTATGGGAAGCGGGGTGGTGCTGCCAGCTCTCTGCAGAGCACAGCAACCGGAAAAGCCAGCACAGAACAGCCTCCCAGGGAAGAGCTTTCCACTGCAGAGAGACTGGGCCTGGGATGTTCATGTTTTATTACATCCATTTTTCTCCAAGAAATATTAAAATGCTCTCACTCTTTGAAGGGGGNGGGGGGGGAGGAGGGGAAATAAAGCGCAGGAGGTGCCGAGCTGTCCCTAAGCAACCTATCAAATAAAACAATAAACTGTTTGCAGGCGGAATGGCTTTAAAAGGACCCACAGCACTTTCGGGCTGTCAGGGGAAGGATAGGAATGGAAAAATGATTCTGAAAATTATTAGTAGTACCTTAACAACAGCCCCTTAATAACTCCCACAGAATCTTCTGTCACCGGCACAGGCGAGCTGCTGCTCCATGCCCATTACTGGCCCTGCATTTCCCTCTGCTCCAGCGGGATTTGCAGAGGATCCAGCTGAGATCTGAGTGAGATTTTGCTGCTGTTGCAAGTCCCCACTGCAGGAGCAGAGGTGCTGTTGGGTGGAAGTTCCTCCAGCTCCCCAGAAATAGAGTTTAAACGTGGCTCAGAAAAGGAACTGGGCCCTGCAGCTGCATTCCTGCAGTTTCTTCACCACCGCAGGGAGTGACTTCCCTTGCAGGAGTGTGGAGTGATGGGACATGGGGAGATGGCTTCAAACTGAAAGTAGGATTGGATTGAATACTAGGGGGAAAATCCTTCCCTGGGAGGGTGGGGAGGGGCTGGGATGGAATTCCCAGATTTGCTGTGGCTGCCCCTGGATCCCTGGCAGTGTCCAAGGCCAGGTTGGACATTGGGGCTTGGAGCAGCCTGGAACAGTGGAAGGTGTCCCTGCCATAGCAGGGGTGGCACTGGATGGCCTTTAAGGCCCCTTCCAACCCAAACCATCATGATTTTGTGAGTCTCACATTGCTCATAGACACTCTTTTTACTCTGGTTTCAAGTCCCAGACTGTGCCAGTGGAAGATCTGCAAACACTAAAGGCAGGGAGAAGGGAGAACGTGGCTTCTGCCTCATCACTGCAGCTTGGCAAAGGCTTTCCCTGCCCTGTTGCCACCACTTGACTCCTCATCCTCTACAATGTTTTTTTCCTCCCATTTCTGGACAGCATGGGAGGGGCTGGGAATGCGAGTGGAAAGAGGGTCATGATCTTTATTGTTCCTTGTTCCTGTGTGTGGGAGGCAGGAGAAATAAAGAGAGCTGGTCCTTAGCAGCCTCTTTGGCCTGGCTATAAATCAACTCCATCCAGGAAATACCCAGAGCACCTTATCAGTCCCTGACAGCCAACCCAGCTCCCCCCTGCCCTTCCTGGGGACAGGGACTGCCCTTGGCTGCTCCGAGCTCCCAGAGCTCTTGGAGGACTGTGCAGAGCCTCTGTCTGCAGGGAGGGAAACAATCAGATGCTAAATCAGGGCTTGGACACCAAATGGGACCTGCAATCCTGGAGTAACTCTGCTCTCTGGATGGGATAAACAAAACTAAGGGATGCCACAGGGAATACTGCACCGCTGCTTTTCTGATTCATTCTCCCACGTAGAAAAGCCCAAAGTTAAAATAGCTCCAGCTTTCCTTTTGGGTCTGGAATACGAGGGAAGAGGGAGCATGAACTGGCACATGAAGTGTCCCAGTGGATACTTTTCCTTGCTCTGCCCCTGTGGGACATGAGGTTTTATCTGTGGATGGGACAACCCTTCATAGCCTTGGATTTCAGGGCTGCCTACCAAGCCACCATCACCTGCAGATGGAGAAGAGCAGTGCTGGTCAGCCCTGCCCCCAAAAATAAATAGAGGAACAGAAAGTGGTCCCCGGGTGAAGTCATGGGTGATAACTGTGAACACAGAGTTCTCCACTGGGTTATGAAATCCCAGCTGAGCTGCTAGGAAAGGGAGTTTAATGTTGCAGCATAGCCTCTACACACTCGACAGTGCTGCTTTACTATTAAAAACCAAGGAAGTTTGCAACAGAAAACCACACTTACAAAATGTGGGAGAAGATTACATCACTGTATTGTAAATGTCCTCACTATTCTGGCTTTGGCAGGCTTGCATGTCAGGAACAAGTGCTCAGCTCTTGAGCAACCATGTGTGTCAGCACACAGAAAACCTGGCTAGACATTCAACACTGTCACAAGGAGCAGCTGCTTTAAAACATTCTAAGGTTTTTTAAAATTGTTTTAAGGCTTTTCTTACCTGTAGCGTGAGGCTCTTAAGTTTAGGTGTTTTTAAATGCAGCACTCCCAGGGAAGATGCTTTGTGAGCAGGAGGCCTTTCTTGGTTGAATATTTATCTGTCAAAAAAAACCCAAAAAGCACATGAAACCAGTTTAGATGATTCAGATTTGTGCCAGACTTGTCCCCATTTCAGCTGGGGGAAAAAAAAAACCATAGAGGATGTATTTGTAGTCTTATGTTTCAAAATGTTCTACCGAAAGATCTGCTTTTTCATCTCAACATTTCTGTCCCCACTCCTGACATTGCCCAAAACGAGAACTGAAAACAGAACATCCCATACTTTATGTGGATTTATGAATGAAAGGTTTTATCTGGTCAAAAGGAAACTGTGTGTTTGGGGGTGGGGGAAAAATACCATCAAAACAACACCAAAAAAAAAAAAAATTTTAATGCTAGAGTTTTAAACCAAGAGCATTTGATGTTTATCACCTTTTCATTTGAATTACTTAAGGGTGCTTTAAAACCAAGATAAGGTGGTTTACATATTTCTCTTGCTGGAGATGGGCTGTTTGTGCTTGCAATGTACAAAGCGGTTTAAGCTTTACATTTTAATGCGACATATTTATGGGAAATAAAGAAACAGACTACTCGCATCATCATCATCATCATCATCATCATCATGTCTTCAGTTCTAATGCAAATTGGCTTTCCTACTGAGGGAAAAAACAAATAAAACCAAGGCTCAATCAATCCATGGAAGTCCTGACAGCATCTCCCTTCCTCATCTTTCTGTTCTGTTTCCTTCTGTTCATCTTTCTCCTCTCTCAGGATATAAAATCAGTCCTCGTTACAAGTCCCAAGTCTGGACAAGGCCCGAATTTCTATGGAGAAAGACAAACAAACACGGAAAAATTTCATTTAGGGAAGTAGTCTGTTCTTTGGTTGTTTGCTTATTTCAAAGGAAATAAACAACTGTGTAGCAATTTATAAGAAAACCTCAACAGGTAGCAAGAGAGTTTTAATTGGGTTTTCTCCTTGGATCTGCAGAGTGCTAAATCTGCTTTTTAGCTTTGTGACTCAGGTTTGTGATTATTTTATTATTGGTATCTTCCTATTTGAAGCTTCAGGTGGAATCATAAAAAAATCCTATTATTATCCATTAATTTGATCCCACTAAACAAAGCATTACCAACTGGAAAATTGTCTGTATTTGGATTCAAAGGCAAGGGTGAACTCACAGTTACGAACATTTTTAGCGTTTTCCAGGTTTGGAAAGTTTATCAGCCTGGAAAACATCCCATTCCTGAAATGAAACACCCCGTGACCAAACAGAACTAATTCTCAGAAATATTTGTGAGGTTTGTGTTCTAGCCTGGAACTCAAACTTCTGGATATGGCAGGAGAGGCCACCTCAGGGAGTCCACAAAGCTCAGAGACATCCAAGGTGTTCCCTGGGGAACATCTGAACACCTCCACGAGTGGGGATCCCACCACCTCCCTGGGCAGCCCCTTCCAATGCTTGACCAGCCCTTTCTGTGAAGAAATTGTTCCTGAAATTTCTTTCTTGGGAGGGAAACGAGTCTGGTGCAGAAAACTCAGCCTTGTGGATTGTTTCTGAGAGCTGCTAATCATCCGGGAGGGGAACAGAGAGGACAGATTCCTGATACAGGGACAGCTGGGAAGCTGAACTCCATAAACTCAAGATAACTGAATTTAAAAATATAAAGCTGGGAGGGGAGGGGAAAGTAGGCTAGGGAAGAAAAAACTTTGACCACGGTGTTGTTTCTTTCTAGAATAGCTGTGCATATTCCTAGAATCGTGGAATGGTTTGGGTTGGAAGGGATCCTAAAGATCATCCCGCTCCAGCTGGGTGAAGGGAATCTTCACGAGCCCTGGTTCATCCATCCTGGCCTTGGACCCTTCCAGGGGTCCAGGAGCAGCCACAGCTTCTTGGGGAAACCTCCCCACCCTCACAGGAAACAATTCCTTCCTAAATCCAATCTAACCTTGCTCTCTGTCAGTTTGAAGCCATTCCCCCTCATGTTGTCACTCCAAGCTCTTGGAAATCATCTCTGTTCACAGGATGAACTCCCCATAAACACTCCTGAGCCATATGGTCAAAAGTGTATATCTGGAAAATGCATATCTAATGATAGAGTAGCTGAGGAAGAGTCAACAAAACTCAGTGTCTAAAAATTAAAGCCAGATATGAGTGTTCTATGGAAAATAAGCATTTTTTTTTCGTACTGAAGGCAATTAACCAATGGAAACAACACTTTATGTTGTGTACTGGATTCTTCACCTCTAGAAATGCCATCATCAAGACAGGAAGGGGTTTTTTCAGCTGATGTGCTCAGGCTCAGATGAGAATCAGTTCAAGGAAGATTCAGTTCAAGGAAATCCAAGAGATGATGTGATAGGTCTGACATCAGATTGTAAGATCAGGTTGGCCCATTTCTCTTTCGACAGGAAAAGCCTCCAACCAGCCCTGGGACTGTCTCTGAGCTTTGGCCTTTTCTGGAGTGACAGTGACACAACCTACAACCCTTCAACAGAACCTGAATTTAAGGAGCACTACGATAAAAAGCGAGGCAGAAATACCCCCTCACCCTTTCTTTCGCTGTTCTCTCCCCACACCCAGCACAGCTTCTCTGATTCCCCTAAATTCTCCCTCCTTTTCTCACCAGAGGCTTTAGCTTGGAATGCAACTTAATGGAGCTCTGTTTGTACAAATGCCTGGAAAGACCTTCCATAAACTGTTCCTACCAAACATCCAAAGCAATGCCCAAACACGCAGATCTCTCGCTGTTGCTCAAGATCATTTGACGTCTCATTAAAGAGACGCCGCTGCTTAATCCTCATTCTTTCCATGCCTCGAAAAGCAATGACATTTCAAGAAAAAAGGGGGCAGGTTTTGTTTCTGGAAGTGTCTGCACTCTTTCAGTTTCCTGTCGAGTTTCACGGCAGCCTCACCCCTGAATAGGTGCAACTTCGAGGCTGCGCAACTCTGCCTGCAGCACTGGATTTCTGTGTTTGGGCCATGTATCACACGATTACACCACAACCACTGGGCAGGGGAGTGCTCCTGACACTCTGCCAGGCTGAGACCACACATTCAGTGGCTCCTCTTCCAGGAGTCAGCTGCCTGATCAGCTCAGGAACAAGCTGCAGGGCTTACATTTGTGGACAAAATTGTAAGCGGGATAATGCAAACCCCTGGCCCTAAACCAAAATCAGGCCTCCAGCAAAGCCAAACCCAGCACTTTGGTGCTGGGTGGAAATAAGCAGCTGGTTTTGATGCTCCAGCCTGGCAGGAGGTTGAGCTCAGGGCTGGATGGAGTTTTTTTCTGGGAGCAGTGGAGCTGTCAAGGCACTCAGAGCTGACACAGGGGATGATCAGGGGAAGTTACCAACTGTATGAAATTCAGCAAGGGAAAATGCCAGTTTCCGCACAAATTCTGGGGAATGAGATGCTGAAGAGCAGTGCCATGGAAAGGGAGCTGGGGGTCCTGGTTGATAGCAAGCTGGATCTGAGGCCATCAGTGCCCTGGAAGCCAGGAGGGGCATCCCTGTCCTGAGGGGCACCAGGCCCAGCATCCCTGGCTGGGTCAGGGAGGGATTGTCCCACTCTGCTCTGGGCTGGGATGGCCTCACCTTGGTATGGTGAGCAGGTTTGGGCACTAAAATATAAGAATGACATGAAATTATTCGGCAGTGTCCAAAGAAGGGCAATGGAGGTGGTGAAAGGCCTTGAGGGGAAGCTGTGAGAAGAGCACTTGGTCTGTTCAGCCTGGAGGAGGCTGAGGGGAGACCTCACTGCAGCCACAATTTCCTTGTGAGGGCACAGGAGGGGCAGGCACTGATCTGTGGTGACAGTGACAGGACCCCAGGGAAGGCCTGAGGCTGAGTCAAGGCAGGTTTAGGTTGAATATCAGGAAAAAGTTCTTTACCCAGAGGGTGGTTGGGCTCTAGAACAGGATCCCCCAGAGATAGTCACAGCACCAAAACTCACAGAGCTCATGTTTGGACGACTCTCTCAGGCACAGGCTGTGACTGCTGGGCCTGGTCCTGTGAAGGAACAGGAGCTGGACTTGTGGGTCCCTTCCAACTCAGCCTATTCTGTGATTCTGTAATGTGTGGAAAGCCCCATGCCCATCCATCCCTGTGAATTACTCACCCTCCAGACACTCAGGGAATTTGCAGGTGCTGCAAGGGGCAGGCAGATTGCCAGCTCCAAACCCTCGGGTATGGCACCATTGCCCAACTCCAGAGCAGCCTCACTTGAACAGGCAATATAAAGACAATTAGGATATCTAATCACAGATCAAGCCCTCTGTTTTACTGAGAGTGGGGAGGAGAGAAATACCAGCAGAGGTGGCACTCCCAGGTGAGCACATTTTGCACATTCCTTGTGCTGGGGTCCAGCTGGAAAGGGCAGAGCAGCCAGCAGAAGGCACAACACACGTGGCAGAATTGCTCTTTGCTTTCATTCTTGCACTGGTTTCCAAGCCTGGGACAGCAAAAGAAAGAGCAGGAGCATCTGTGCTGCACTTTGGATCCAAACCCTATGTCAAGAGGGTGCTGGATCATTTCTGTCACAAAATTGAAAGGTGCAGCCAGGTAACAGGATCCCGTGTCCCATAAAAATCTGCTTTTCTCAGAAATGAGCCGTGTGTGTCAACACCTTTCTCTGAATCGGGCCTGGACAGCCACTGTGATCCATCATCCACAGACCCCTGGCAGCCAGGGATTCCGAGGGCTGACAAATCCCTCAGGATAAGGGGATAAATCATAATCAGCTGTTGTTGTGAGGATTGGACACACATTTATGGCAGATGCATCCGCTGGGGCAGCTCACGACGTGCCACGAGCTCTTCTAGTGGTGAAGCCTTGTTGTCTCAAAGAAAACTGGAGAGGACAAGGAAATAAAAAAGGCAGCTTGTGGATTGCATGGTCTGTTTCATTCCGGTTAAGGATCACAAATCAAATGGATTCTCGAGTCACAAGCATTTCCTACAAAGCAAAGGCAGATTTGAATCTCGTGTGTTGAGTCTCGTTTCAGAGCTTCATGGGCCATGTATCAGCACAAGGAACTTGACTGAAATACTGCTGAAGACAAGTAACAGGCCATTTCAAGCCCTGTGTGTTAAAACATTGTGAAACAGGAGTAGTTCACTATGAAATAGCAGGCAAAGAAACCGCCCAGGCCTGGGCCATAAATGTGATGTCTCAAGGAAAGTTACACAAATGTTTTGAACTACAAAAAAGGGGAAAAAAAGCCCAAACCATACACAAACTCTTTAGGAAATACACCTTTTTCCTGTCTCCATGTCCCGCAAGAAGTGTCCTAATCCTCTTTTACACCCACAAGACACACTCTTTAACCTGTGGGGGGATTAGGGTGGCTTTCTTTGTCTAACTCATTCCTCACTGTTATTCCCTAGAGCAACAAAAAACCTACAAGGGACTTTTCTTTGAAACCTGCCCTCAGGTGAAACTAGGCTGTGACTCACCTCTCAGGTAGCCCAGCTTAGGTGGAAGGCAAGAACATCTGAGGTGTCAACCAGAGGTGACCAAGAACCAAGGTCATAAAAATACCAGAAACGCTTTTTTTTTTTTTTGGCATGGAAATTAAACTAAAAGATCTCCAGACCCTTTCAAAAGCTACCTGAGAGTCTGCTTCCCAAAAGGATTCCTGGCACAAACAAGTCCAGCCTCTCTGATCCTGGAAAAACTCCTTCCACTTTCTCCAAGCACTTCCCTCCAAGAGTCCTTGCATGGGCACGGGGGAGGACAAAGCTGAAATCCTTCCCAGACTGCCTGAGAGTAGAGCTACTCGGTCAAGAAAAACCATTAACAAATGCCAAGCTGCTGGGAGTGCAGGAGAGCAACAATAAGAGCCAATGCTTTTATAGTTTTTTCCTACTTGCAATTTGTGTGAATTGCTCTTACTAGGAGTTGCTTCCATGTACTGTGATATGGCCTTACAGAAATGTATGATTTTAGGAGGCAAGTGGTGTTTTGTTTTGTTTTATCTCTTTTTTTCAATCAAGTGATTACTCCAGAAGTAAAAGAATCTTACATAACTCCAAAAAAAAAAAAAATCTGAGAAAATAATGAAATCTAAAGCAAAAGAGGCAGACTTCCTTCTTCTGCCGACTTCGGCTCATTGTACTTTGACACACCCAAGCAGAAGTGAGGGAAAATGTTCCTTCATTTGTAGTGCTCAGTGGATTCTGTTGACACATGAGTTAGGGGGTAAAATGTGCTGTGCAGTTCAGCTGCAGAAGTTCCCTGCAGATGTGATACCAAACTATCATGGGGCAGAGTTGAATTCCCGGTCAGGACATCCTATTTTGCTTTTGATAAACTTCTGGGTTTGCTTTTCATGTGATGCCCATTAAACTGTTTGGTTTGCTGACTGAAGCAGAGTTTTCAGCTGCTGAGTCCTTCCAGCAGCGTTTTAGTAAAACCCTTGACATTCCCAGTTGAATTATCCTGATGCCAAGAAGTCCAGAAAGCAGTTCAGGGACAAATTTCCAAGGCTTTCATCTCTGGGTTGCCAGCAGGAATGTATGACTTGAGATCTGTGGACTGCTTGAAATTCTTACTAGAATTTCAAATAATATCGCTTAGAAACAATAATAAACTCAACTCAGAAACCATCCAGGGTTGCACAGAAGTTGTCCCAGTACTCATGCTGAAAACTGTCTTTGGGTCTCAGTGTTTAGATGGAGCAGAAGTGCATTTTTTCCTGGCTAAATTAAATAAAAGCAAGTTTGTGTGCATTCATTCCTGTGCCCACGCTCCTCACTTCCCTTCAGGCCCTTATTCCCTGAGGGGATGGAGTGAGGACCTGCTGCTGTCTGCTCCAAATTATTCTCTACTAGACCCGTGCAGAGCCCAGCGAGTCCTTCAAGTGACCCCTGGGTTTATGATTATGCAGCACTGTGATGGAGGAGCAAATCAGAAGCACATTACTTGAGAGTCTCTTTTTGCCCTCATTCCACAAATATATCATGGAGATAAAACTTCTGGGGATAAACTTCTGGCTGTGAGGAAGTGGCTAACACAGAACAGCAATTTTTTTTTATTTTGCAGGGGCCAGGGGAAAATGTCTTGTTTCGTAAGGAAACTCCAGTAATGCCAATTATTCCCAGTGCAGCTCACCCTGAGTGCAGCTCCTGGAGATAAAACAACTTGTCTTTTCACACAGACTTGGTAAACTCCAAGTATATCAGCTTTCCACCTAATCAGGATGAGATTTTGTGATGTGATGGTGTGCCCGTGCTGGCAGCACTCCAGGCAGCACCAGTTCCCTGCACCAGACACAGACAGAAGTCTGGGTAAATGGGTGTGGAAAACTGGGTTAAATTCCCCACACGCTGCCCATCAGCTGAAGATTTAAACCCTGCACTGGTCACAAGATTCAAGATTATGACAATGCCCTCAAGCATTGTCAGGCCCTGCAATGAGATCCCTTCTGTTGGTCAACTGAAGATAAACTTCCTGACCTAAATTTGGTGCTGCTGCCAGCACTAACCCTAAATAACTTCGGGGCATGATTTGGCAGTTGGAGCATTTCAGGGACTGTTCCCAAAAGCTGGATTGCACAAAGCCACCTTGTTTTGGGAGGTGAGCCAGTTCAGCAGCACAGACACGGGCTGGCCTGTGCCTTGTGGTGTCAGTGCTTGGAATATCCCTGGTCATGTTTAATTTACCAATATAGGCCCAGGCTGTGCTGTTCCTTTGTTAAAACAAAGTGAGTTCAGTTCTTCCACCAATTTGGTGCCAGTGTGGATCACAGAGCTCCCTGTGGTCCTGGAGGGAGAAGAGATAAATGTTGGTGGCAACTGAGTTGGCACAGTTAATTCCCCAAGCAAAATCTCAGCCAACCCACTGGAAAAAAAGTTTCCATGCTGGCTAAAAAAAGAGTGATTTGGCACTGAAAACCAACCAACTTGTCCTACAGTACAGGGATAACTTCTTCCTCTCCTTTTTGTTTAATGTTTTTAATTTGTAACCAGACTTCTTTCATTTAATCGCTTCGGAAGTGTGAAACACGAAGTGAGTAAACAAAAGGACTGAATTTTTAAAATTAATAAGCATGCCTTGAAAAAAAATAGTATGTATGAACATACTTATATGTGAATAACTTCTAAATTTATGTATGGCTAATTGTGGCCATTCAGTACCTGAAGGGAGCTTGCAAGAAAAATGCAGAGAGACAATTTCCAAGGGCTGGAGGGACAGGACACAGGGAATGGCCTCAAACTGCCAGAGGGCAGAATTAGGTGGGATCTTGGGCAGGAATTGTTCCCTGGGAGGATGAGGAGGGGCTGGAATAGAATTCCCAGATTTTCTGTGGCTGCCCCTGGATCCCTGGCAGTGCCCAAGGCCAGGTTGGACACTGGGGCTTGGAGCAGCCTGGGACAGTGGGAGGTGTCCCTGCCCATGGCAGGGGAGTGGATGATTTTTAAAGTTCCCTTCCACCCCAAACCCAACCTCCTTTGGAAAGAAGAGCACCCCAGGATCTGGGAGCCCTCACACCGTGGAGCAAAGGGCTGCCTGCTGCAGACCTGGAGCCAGAGTTTGGGCCAGGTGAGGGTCCCCCAAGGCCAAAGGCACCACGGAAGCCCTGGGGAGACAGGAGAGGTGCAGCCATGGAGTTTGACCCCCTGCTGCTCCTGTCCCCCTGCTCTGCGGCAGGTAGACGATGTTTAGCACTTAATAGCTGCCAATAACTTTTTATTGTCTGCAAAGTGTTTTCAGAAGAAGCCGGTTTTGAGGGAGTATAATCTTTCCGAGAAAAGCAAGCCTGTTCCAGTGATTATCTTTGACAGTTAAATCAACCTTCAACTCACTTGAAAGGGACGATGGAGGAACAAGCCTTTGCAAGCTGAAGCCTCTCTGGAGCACGAAGCCTCTTTCTTGCCCTCTAAGAACATCATCCATCCCTGCCAGTCAGCATTCCCTGGAGACTCAGAGCGTGCAGAGAGACCTGCAGGAGCAGTGTGTGTGTGTGCTTGTGCAGCCTCTCTGCTCAGCTAAGGCCTGGAAGGTCATCAAACCCTGACAAAACTTGTTACAGGCTGCTTGTAATGTCCAGAAATGTGTTGGGTTTTTATAATTTGCAGTGGGGAAGGGGATGCAGGAGCTCAGCAAGGAAGATGTCCAGGCCTAAGCTCCTGCAGTGACCCACTGCTACGAGCTGGCCTGGCCAAAACTGACCCCTTGGGCACCCGGGGTGGTTCCCCCCCTCCTGCTGCCCCTGTGGCCTGGGGGCTGAGCATCAGTGTTGGCTCCACTCTGCAGGAATTCTCCTCCTGCCCTGCAGTGCCAGAAAACAGGATAGAGGGGTACAAAGCTGGAGAAAACTTCCACTGCCCACTGGAAACCCTCCTTGTCAGTTGTCAGAGTGGGATCTCTGCCCTCTGAGTGTCTCCTGTGATAACACCCACAGGTCAAACACTGAAAAGATGTCAGCAAGAATGGAGGCACCCAAACGAACCTGACCTTCGCCTCCTGTTTTGGAGGCTGAGAACTCCCTGGAAAACTCTAGGACTGGCCAGTGTGAGAGGAGGATTCACACCACGAGGTCACTCTGGACGAGCTGTTCCCTCACGTTTCCCAAAACAACCCAGAGAAGGTGACTAAGCCTGTGTTGCCTTGAGGAGCACAATTAGACACTCTTGGTCTTGCTGGCCTTGCTGCAGGACCCTGCAGCCCACTCAAACCCAAAAAGCCCATCTGTGCTCCTCACAGCCGGGACTTGCTGTGTCCCACCTGTGTGACACGGGCACAGCTCCTGAAGGAGTGAATTCTCTCTTGCTGCCAGGACACCAAGGAGATGCTCCCAAGGAGAGTGACCACCCCAGGGACAGCAGGGGACAGGCAGAGGGTGACAGCTGGAGCCAGATCCCTCTACAAGGCAGCAATTCCTGAGGCAGTGCCTTCTTGCAGATGCAGAAAGTAAAGGCCGAGGGTGTGCCGACTTTTAAAATACTCCCTGGCTTCCATAAATCCGTTTTATGAGCCACCTCAGAAGTGAGGCTTAACACCTGAGGTCCTGACCTGTGAGTAAACCCAGGACAGGGAGCAGCCTTGTCCTCAGAGTTGCTTGGGAGCACAGACCATGTCAGCTTTCCATTTCTCTGTCTGAAGGAGCAAAGGTTTCAGCGGAGGGAGAGGGAGCAGCCCTCATTCATCACCTGAATCATACCCCAGTCACCGTCTGGGCCTTATCTGCAGCCACTTGTGCACAGCCAGCTCGCTGCCTCTTAGAACTCTCCTCTCACTCTCCATCTGGACACACCTGGGAAGTCCAAGCCAGGAGCAGGTGTAGAGAGAGGCTGGCTCATCCCCTCTGAGGCAGGATCTGGGCAAAGAGTGGGGCTGAGCAGACAGAGTGGTGTCCCAGAGCTGCAAAATCTCCTTCTGCGCCACATCCTGGGATTTCCAGGTGTGGAGGGCATTGAGGAAAGCAGCACAAGAGCTGCCCGAGCCAGCATTTAGCTGCTGTCAGCACCTGTGTGTTGCCTGGTGGATGATGTTTTGTAGTCAAGCATTAACAGCTATCCTTAGAGCTTTGGCTTTTCTCGATGTTTGTTTACAAGCTGGAGAAGGTTTTTTAATGCAATTGGGAAGGATGTGGGCAGGCTTCTTCCTGAGGGGGGGAAAAAAAAAAAGAGTAAGAAGGAGATCTGGCGGCAAAATTGAGCGGCAGTCAAGAAAAAGAGGAAGAGAGGGGTCAGAAAAAAAGAGAAACCCCACAACCCAGAGGAGCCCCGTGGCATCAGAAAGCTGATTCCTTTCATGCTGGTGGTGTGGGCCCCACGTGTGTGGGTGCAGCCCCTGGCCCAGCGCCCAGCAGCGTGGGAGGTGTGCTCAGTACCAGGGTTCAGGGCTGCCAGACGAGCCGTGTCACCCACACAGGGGACTTTGTCCTTTCAGCCACCAGCTACTCTCCTCCCTGGGGCACATGGGGGTGCCCTGGCTGAACCCTCATACAGAAAAATCCGGGAATCTGCCGCCACAGCTCGCCCTGACACAGAGTGATGTCACTGTCAGGACAGAGGTGCCCCAGCAGGGCTCAAGGGTGGCCAGAGGCAACACAAAGTGGCTGCAGAAGAGGAAGGGGAGTAATTTTGGGGAGTAAGGTGCAGAGGGATTCACACCCAGCACAGCAAGACTCACCAGCAGTGTATTTACAAAGGCCAGACACAAGCAGTTGTAACTTTGGCCTGAGCTGGTGGGACAGGAGCCAGCACAGCTCCGAGCCTTCCTCGGCTGTCCCGGCTGCTCAGATGCACACAGCAGCCCCTGGGCTGGGCTGCTTTGGGCTGGAAGCAATCCTGCAGCCCAGCTGGGGCTGTGGGCTCTGTGCTCGCTCAGATGCACCCAGGGATGATGAGCCAAGAGTTCGTTGTCAGAGCCTCCAAGTTTCTGGCTGGTGTTTTGTTCCAACACCCATGGTACAACAGCAACAGGTCACAGTGTCCTGCAGCACCGTTGGAGGGTTTGTCGGGGGGGACAAACACCCTGTCCTCTCTGTCACAAAGAAAACAACTCAGATGTGAGTGACAAGGAATACAGAAATCCCATCTGCGACTTTTCTGGATCTGAAGGAGGTGAAACTGTGACCTAACATGCTCTGCACGTGTCCCTGGGGCTGTGTCCTGTCATTCACTTATCCCTGGTGACTCACTGTCCCCCGTGGAGCCTGTGGATAAATGCTCAGGGCTCTCTACACCTCCCCAGGCAAAGTGCTCTCACCAGACCCAAGGCAGCATTTTCAGCTGCCCAAGACAAATTATTTGTGTAACATTCAAGACCAGGATATACAAAGCAGATCATCAAACCCCTTATCCACAAGCACTGGAAAGGGAAGGAGTTAAATCTCCCTGCAGCTGGCTCAGGTTGCTGATCAAAGAGTCACAGAATCATAGAATGGTTTGGGTCGGAAGGGACCCCAAAGATCCCCTGCCCATGGCCAATTTTATTGGAACAAGATAATCTTTAAGGCCCAGTGCAACCCAAAGCATTCCAAGATTCTGTGAAATTTGGACTGGGCAGGAGGGACCCTCAAAAATATCTCTCACTTTTCTCCTTTCAAGATGACAAGGAAATGAAAGAGAAGTTGCCACTCTCTTATTCTGTCCTGAACTATACTTAAATTCTTAGGAAGTGTGTCACAGCACTGAAAGGAAAAAAAATCCTTGGTCTCAGTGGTAGCTTTTGGTCTCTGTGCAGTTCTAGTGTCCTGATAAACATGAAGAGAGGTCCTGGGAAGTGCTGCAGTTCAGAGATACCTGTTCTAAATTGTCACACTTGTTACTTTGCTCTTTAATTACTTTTTAATTTTTAAAATTAATTTTAAAAAATCTTTTTAAAATAGGCCCTGGAAAGAAGAATGTCTGAAACTCCTACATTGCTCCTGAAGACTTGTGCAGATAGAAAGAGCTATCCCTGCAGCAACCATGTGTGTAGCCCATAAGGGACATTCTATTATATATCTGTCTTTTTTTTTTAAAGAAAAGTGACATTCAGAAAAGCCCACAATCCTTTCCTGCAAAGGTTTTCACTCAGGGTATATTGCCACTGGGGGGAAAAAAAATAGCTGTTTCTTCAGTTTCTTCTCCCACATTCCCACCAGCAGGAGATGCGCAGGATTTCAATATTTGCAGTTAAAAATGGGGCTTGTACTTCTAAGTTAGGGGAAGTACTGGTAAGTATGTAGATTTTCAGATGTGTCAGCCAGAGTATAACTCCAGTCATCTCCTCCTCTTATCCAGTGCTGAGCTCCCAAATCCTTAAGCAGCAGATCATCAGCCCTGGCCCTGATTTTCAAACATGTTCATAAGAGCCCAAGGCGAGCCTGACATCTTCCTTGAGCTGCTGCAAGGAGCTTAACAGAAAGACCCCATTTAAAAATTAAAAATAAAAGTGCTGGCCTCCAAAAAACCTCCACTGCTCTAAGAGTTTGCCAACACTCCTCAGCTGCATTCCTGGGAACATTCAATGACAGTTTGCTTTGCTCTACGTGCATGGGTAATATATAATCCTTGTGCCACCACTTGCTTTGAGTGTTCTTCATGACTGGAGGCTTTTTTTTTTATTTCCTTCTTGCTTTTGATCTTGGGGAGACTGTTATTCCTGTAGTAGCAAAGCTATTTGTCCTTTTAAGCAAGCATGTGGTAATCCACAAAATCCACGATTCATAATGAAATTGGCTTCAGTCTGCAGGAGTTTTAATGGTTGTCTCGACCCAGGACAACTGGCAATTTTGGCACGGAGCACTGCCAGCCCCTCCTCGAAGTAATAACATCCAAAGTGTTGGACAAACTGGGTAGCTGATGATAACCAGTGTAAAACATGATCTATGGCATAGCTCTGGGTAAATTAGAGAGCGCTTTGATTTGAGCTTGTGCAACCATGTTTAACAGCAGTGCTTGTTTTGACTCTGTTAGTTATAAAATTAATATTACAATTGGGCCTGACTCTTAAAGATCTTTTAGGACCACCAGCCATGCTGTGCTCTCCACTAGGCCATGTGGAAAAAAAGCAGTGTATTTATGGTGATGCTCTTCAATTACAGAACTGAAGGTGCTCACACCAAGGCTGCACAGGGAGCTGCAACATTTTTAAACCATATTTGGGGTCATTTTTGAATTGATATGCATGTTGCTGTTGTATTATATACTTGCTATGCAATATATTTATGTCTTTGTATTTAAATAAAAAGCCACGTTGGCACTACAGAAAGGCTGTAGTGCCCTTTTTGGCAAACACAACCCCTTCATCATTCATAACCTTAAATGCACTTGCTGTGCCCTCAGCACCTTGCTGAAATGCACATTTCAGTGCCATTAGTGTCCCAGAGCATTTCACTAAACCTGCCATGCAATGAGGCCACCTGCCCACCCTGATCTACACCAAAAACCTGATCCCCTGCCTCAGAAACCATGCCTTAGAAATGATAGGTGGTCAGGACATACTTTTTGCTTGCAGGAGGAAAGAAATAGAGTCTGTTTGTAGCTGTGGCTGAGCACACACAGCTTGCTGGGTTCGGTGAGTGAAGCTGAGCCAGTCCTTTGTTTCTTTTGATCCATTAAAGCCTGGGCCCCGTTTCCTTCTGTCGGAGCGACATCACAAGCAGCAGCATTCAAAGCTGTGTTTGTTTTCTCGCCCCTTGTTTATGCTCTGGCTTTCTCAAGGATGTTCCTGTTGGTTTGAAATTTCCCAGGATTAATTTTAGCTCGCCAGTGATTTATTTTTTCGGGTTTTTTTTTCTTGGAAAGCCAAAACCAGCGTGCGCTTGAACAGGGACTCTTGGCACTCTAAGAACAGATACTGTGTCCTTTTAAAAGCAAAAAAATAAAAATGACAAGTGGTCTTTGTCTTCTGCTGCCCCAGGAGAAAAAAATATAGCCTGTCCTTAAATCAGCTTGGAAGAAATAAAAGGGATAAAAGGAGACCTGAGAGGAAGAGGAGAAAAGGTATGAGTGTTGAAAATATCCTTGCACAAAGAGTTTCATGTTTTGGATGCTTATCTACATTTTTCTCAGATTTAGCTAAAGATGAAGGGAGCAAATTATGTGTCCAGCACAACACAAAACCAGGTCTTCTTCTGGTGATTCTTCTCCTGGTGATTCTTCTCCTGGTGATTCTTCTCCTGAGCAGTGCAAGCTTGGCTCAAAGGTAGAAATGGCCACATGCATCTCCTTGAGGCTTTGAAAACACCCACAAAATCTATAAGCAAATACAAAGATTTACCCAAACGCTGCTATTTTTTGGCATTTTCAGCTTCCTACAAAACAGCTTTTATCTGAGTAGCCCTGACTGGTCCGTGCCTGTGCTAGACCCAGCTGGCCAGAACTCATTTTTTGTTGCCAGTTGCAAATTCACCACTGAAATTGGGGAGGAATGTCAGAGCTTCCAGGAGGCACTGGGAGATTTCTCTTAACCAGGAGCACCCCAGGTCTGGTTGTCCCTGTCCACCAAGGCAGCCAGGCTGGGTTTCACCCACAGCACCACAACAGGTGATGTTTTCCTTCCAGGATTATGGATTTTTTTGATTTTTATGATTTTTTTCTGGATGGAATTGCCTCTCTTCTCCTGGAGCACTGAACTCCAAGTAAAACTCCATCAGTGGGCAGCCAGCAATGCTGTTGTTTAGGTCATCATCATTTAGATTTTTTTTTATTTTTAAATCTTGGTGTGTCTCCAGCAGCTCCACGTCCTCCTTGTGCTGGGCCCCAGGGCTGGGGCAGCTCTGCAGGTGAGGTCTCACCTGAGCAGGGCAGAGGGGCAGAATTCTCTCTCCTGGCCACACTTCTTCCACTCTTTTTTCACAGCTCAGGTGAGCAGTCAGCAAAAACCATCAGAGCTCTGCCTTTCCTGTCTTTTGGATGGTGCAACCTCAATGCCACAACCTCCACATCCCCACAGCTTTCTAGCAAGGGAGTGTGGTGAAAAAAAATGACAAAGAGAAATGCACTGCCTTTTCCAGGTGATTTTCCACTGTTTTCCTATGAAACCCTGGGATTCCTGCCTTTTCCCTGGGTCTTGGCTCCTGTGTGGGCATCCAGACCACAATCCAGGGAGAAGATGTTTCTGCTGAGGCATCCTGGCTCTCCTCCACCCTTGTGGGAAGTGCTCCCGTGGACACAGCTCCCTGAGAGGTAATTAGAGCCTTTAATTCCCAAAGATTATATATTTCAGCCGTCTATGGAGGGGAGGAAGTTCGCTCTTCCTACCGGCGCTCCACCCAGAAGCAGTTTATCTCCATCCAGATAGAGCTCAAGAGGCACTTGAGCCTTTTGTAAACGTGAGCAGATCAGATAAAGGTGATTTAAGGCAGAGGGAGGCACAACAATTGCCTCAGCCTGGGGTTAGAAAGGTCTCCTGTGCCACTGGACACAGCCACATCTTCTGGAGATCTTTCAAAAAACACTCCCAGCAAACGCTGCTCAAAAATCCGGGCTAAGCAGATGATGCTGATACAACAAATATGTTATGACATGGCTTTTTTTTCTGTAGTTTACTTAGGCACATAAATAGCTCTGTTAATTGCCTCTCCTTTCGAAACATTGGAAGACATAAACAATGTCTGCCAGGAGAGTGGGGAAATGCATCTCAATTTCTGTGGTGACAAGGGGGACCATGTCCTAGCAAACACCACTTAGACAAGGTTCTAATGTGGAAAATTATCTGGAATTGGCTTTTTTTTTTTACAACTTGATCTTATCGTGAGCTCTCAGGCCCACAACATGTACCATGCCCAAGTCCTGGAATTACGGGGAAGCAGAAGAATGTAAGATTTTGTTTAAAACAAAAAGACAGCACGGGAAAAAGGAAAGTTTGGTTTCACATAAGGGCTCCAGGGACAAAAATGGCACAAACAAAACTGCAGCTCTGCCCAGAGCAGCAGAGGCAGGAGGGGTTGGGGATGGGGTGGGGGTTTCAGGAGGGGATGTTCCATGCCCTACAGGCACTACTGAGGGGTCCCCACCTGAATTTCAAACTCTGGTGCCAAAGGACAGCCAAATGCAGTCACCAGCACAGGGTCTGTGCCATGAGGAATGTCTGCACACTACCTGGCCCTGCTGTTACCCCACAGGGCTCTGCTCTGGGTGTGGGGGAGGCTGACCAGAAGACCCCAGAGGTCCCTTCCAGCCTGAATGACCACACAGCCCTGCCTGCCAGACCTCCAACCTGGCCCTCACGGCCTCTGCTGCAGCAAGGGGAAGTCCACGCAGCCCCAGAGACACTCTGCTGCCTCCCTTCACACTTCAGCACATCCTCTTTGGTGCCAAACCCACAACCTTTTCCCACTTGGTATGGATCTCTAGGTGGAATGGAAGCTGCAGTCCTGGGATGCTCCTCCCAGTGAAGCAAGGGAGCCACACGTGGGGTGTGGCCAGCTGCTCCCTGCCTTTTTCCCTCATTAAATTACTTTATTCATCCTTGTCAACGATGGCCATGAGTAAGGCTGCAGCTGCAATCCGTGGGGATTGGACACAACACCCCTCACAGATATGTATTTTTCCCTCTCGGTGTACGCCGTGTCACGTCTGTCTAAACTATGGGGTTGGTTTCTGAGTCAGCACTGGAGGCAGAGGTCATCTCCAGCTCATGCTTTAAATCCTCACCTGCCTCCATCACCTATTCCTCCTGGAGTCTGATCTCTCCACCCTGTTTTCCTATTGACATCACCTCCCGTGTGCAACAGACATCAACACCAGCACAGCTGGGACCTCGCTTAACTCTGACCTCTCCAACCCTGGTGCCAACCCTGAGTTTTCCATTCTTTCTGGATTTTTTTTTCTCTTTTCTGTCGTTTTGCATAATAAATTAATGAAATTCAAACGTTCTGGAATCAGTAAGAAGTTTAGATTGGTGTTAGAACACTGGTTGCCCAAAGAAGCTGTGGATTCCCCATCCCTGGAAGTGTTCAAGACCTGGCTGGATGGGATTCAGCAACCTGGACTAGTGGGACGTGTCCCTGCCCATGGCAGGGGATGGGATGAGATGATCTGTAAGGTCCCTTCCAATATCCAAACTATTCAATGATTTCATGTTTCTAAGCCATACTGAATTTTTCACAGCCGAAAAAAAACAGTCTTCACTCTTTAATCTGTGCCTCGCCTCTGACAAACGATAAGTGGAGAGAGCAAATGGATTTTCCAATCTGGCAATGTGAAGTTTGCCCGCTTCTCCTGTATGTCAAACAGCTGAATTTGAAAAACACCCTGATTCACGGTGTCAAAAAATGCTGCAGGGGGGGAAAAGTTATCAGCACTTGAGATTCTGATAGGAGAGGACTTGCTCTGATAGGAGAGGACATGCTCGGTCAAGCTCCTCCCTGCGTCACTCAGAGCACAGTCCTGGCACTGCCGTGTCCCTCCTATCGCTGCCATCTCTGAGACGTTTCAGGTCTTGCACAATCCCCACGCGGTGACCGACCCGTTGTCCTTCGGCCAAAGCTCATTATCGTGCTTCTCTCGTTCTCCTTGTTTTTTGTTTCTCTCCCTCTGTTTCTGCTTAGGTCTTAAGTTTTTGCAGAATTCCAGGATCCCTGAGGTTGGAAAAGCTCTCCCAGCCTATGGAATCCAACCTGTGACCCATCCCCTCCTTGTCCCCAGCCCAGAGCTCTGAGTGCCACCTCCAGGTGACACCTCCAGGGATGGGCGCTCCAAAGCTCCCTGGGCAGTTCCAAGGCCTGAGCACCTTTTCCATGGGGAAATTCCTGCTGCTGGCCAAGCTGAGCCTCCCCTGGCCCAGCCTGAGGCCGTTCCCTCTCCTCCTGTCCCTGTTCCCTGGGAGCAGAGCCCGACCCCCCCGGCTGTCCCCTCCTGGCAGGGACTTGTGCAGAGCCACAAGGACCCCCCTGAGCCTCCTTTTCTCCAGGCTCAGCCCCTTTTCCAGCTCCCTCAGCCCCTCCTCCCTGTGGGGAATGCTTCACCCTTTAGACTCTTCCCCGGTTTTTGGAGTTACCCTCAGTCACATCAATCTTTTTTCTCTCTACATTTCCTGGCTTTTTAGGTCTGTTTGTCCATATTGTTGTGTTGGAATTATTATTATTATTATTATTATTTCTTGCTTAATACCACAACTGAAAATCCCCGTTCTATCTTACCATTTTAAACTTGGGCTACTGCAAATTCCTTCTTTATTTTTATGATCCTACTTCTGCCAGAACCTCAAGGAATCCAAATTATTCAGACTAATTAGATGTCCTTAAATCTCATTTTAATTGATTCTCTTCCTTATTGTTCGGACCTCTAGAGGAGACGCACAGAAAAATTCGCCATGCAAACCAGTTTCTGTTTAGTCACAGGTGTGTACAGTGTGCCACAATTTGAATCTAAATCAACCGTGCTGGTCCCGTGGGTGGATTACAACTTACAAAAACTGACTTTTAAAGGAGGTTGAGTAAAGGTACCGTAATGAATAAACAAATACACCTTGAAATTCCACTCAAGGGGACTTTGTAAGGGAAAATTCCTTCCTTGAGTCACATTCTGATCTCCCTTAAAGACAAATAAAACCCAGGAAGTCTTTCTGACAGCAGGTACCAAATCTTCGATGGTGCTGGAAAAGGGACCCCCATCGAAATGCATTTCAGTAAAATTATCTTTTAACAGAAAGAGGCAGGTCCTGGATTCAGGAAAACATTATCCTGCCTAAACCTGACAAGGGACATTTGGTGGATGCTTTTTTGATGCCATTTCACAGGTTTTTCTGGCTGCTGCTGGTTCCAGTTGAGTGACCCATCCAGCAAAGTCGCCTGGGAATGGAGCAGATCTTGTCCTCCTTCCATTGCCTTTGAAATGAGCCTGGAGTAGGTGAGCTGGAGACTCTCCATGGCCTGAACCTTCCCTCTGGTCCTAAAACAGATGATCATAAAGACCTTGGAACAGGTTTCCCAGAGAAGCTGTGGCTGCTCCTTCCCTGGAAGTGTTCAAGGCCAGGTTGGACACTGGGGCTTGCAGCAGCCTGGGACAGTGGAAGGTGTTTCTGCCCACGGTTTGGAACAAGATTATCTTTAAGATCTTTTCCTACCCAAACCATTCTGTGATTCCACAGGAAAAGACTTGAATGCACACGTTTTAGTGTCAGTTACTGTTTTTCCTCTGTTAGTCACATATTTGCTCATTTTAGGAAGAAATCAAGGTCTGTTATTTTTTGACTGCAGGCACCAAAGGCAGCCTGAAGTTCTCCTCTCCTCGGAGTAAATATTTTCGGCATATGGAGGGAAAGGCTGCCAAGCGAAGGGAACATTAGCTGAGCTGCCTCTCTGAATGGGCTGACAAATACCTACAGGTCCCTCATTCCTCACCTCCTGGGGTTGGCCCTGGCAGCCTCCACTCCAGAGCGATCCCAAAGCCAAGGAGAAACCACGTGCTGGGGGAAGGTGAGCCCAAGGTTGGCTCTGTCAGTCAGAGAGCAGGAACACGGTGCCAGCAGCACTCACACGATTATCTGGCTCAGGTTTTGAAACCTCTGCTCAACAGTGATGATTCAGCAGCTGATTGCTGTTCATTTACTGGAAACTGCTTCTCATCACCCAGAAGGAAAAACAACTGGAAAAAGCTTCTGTCACTCAATTTTACAGAAGACAAGACCACTATGGTTGACTGCAAACTTACAAAAGAAAAAAAAAAAAGGATGAACTGGAAAGCTCCAAACTCAAAACAATTTTTTTTACTTTCAATAACCATTTGATTTTCATGTTAATATAACATTCTTTTTATTTGCTTTTTGTTTTTCTGGCCTTCTGACTGCACAGTTCTCATTTTTTCTCTGATCTCATGCAGACCAGAAGCTTCACAGAGTATTTAGCCCACCCTCACAGATACAAACACACACGAAACTTCTTCCTATAACTGGGAACTGAGCACTACAAGAAAAAAAAATCCACTTTTGCAAGATCCTAGAGAATTCTCAAGAGTTCCTGTTGTACCTGGCATCCCAGACAACGTGTCAAGGACTAACTTGAGACCCTCCAGAGCAAAAACCACAGGAGGCTGGCACCTGTGGAAACAATTTTTGGCTGGAGCTGCCACACATGTCTGTAGTGTGGTGTTGGAATTATTATTATTTCTTGCTTGCTGCCACAATTGGAAACCCCTATTTCTATCTTACCGTTTTAAACTTGGGCTACTGCAAATTCCTTCTTTATTTTTACGGTCCTACTTCTGCCTTGAATTTGAATTCAAGGAATCCAAATTATTCAGACTAATTAAATCTCATTTTAATTGATTCTCTTCCTTATTGTTTGGACTGTGGCCCATGGGAATGCGGGAATATGCAAAGCCCAGCCCTGAGTTTGACTACATCACTTTGTAATTTCAGATGGTCACATCCCTGGGGCTGCTGCTTCAACCATCAGTGGTGTCTGGTCCTGGAAGTACCACACTGAAGAGCAATGGCTTGATCTGGTACCTTCACCGCAATATTTGGATGCATCACCTGTCCACTGACAGCCTGACACCTGCCAGGAGAGTCTGCCCACAACATTTGACACAGTTTGCTCTTTGGGAACTTATCCAGTGGCTGGGAGCTCTGGGTGTCGTTTTAGAGGAACGTTTCACCGTGATGCATGTTCCTCGTTCCATGTCGCTGCGATGACTTCAAAGTAGCCCAAAGCCCTTTTGCTTCAGACGCAGAAGTGTAGATAATGTTTAGCAAAAATCCTGCTGCTTCAAGTCTTTCTGGCCAGGTCATCTGAGTTCAGGTGCCGGGTACAAATTACACCAGCTATCCCAGCCTCATCCTGCTTGCTCTGCCACCAGCAGTGTCCCGAGCCTGACACAATGATGTCCTGGAGGATGACACAATGCCAAGAAGGGCCCAACCACTTCAGCTGACTGAAATCCACCCCAGCCTCATTTCCAGAGTGGGTGTCTCGTTGTTTGGTTTGGTTTTGCCCCCCTCCCGTGCTCACATTTACATTTACACGGCAAAGCAAGGCCTGTGCTGCTCATCACAGCATCCTGCTCAGCACAGTGGCCTCATCACGTTTGCCATCCCAGCAGTGCTGCCTGCCAGCAAAGGGTGGACAGGCAGTGCAGCATTTTTCCCGAGCAAGCACGTGCCCAAAAATCTTCCACTCCACAGGGGTTGTCCGTGTAACCTGCCTGGCTCAGTGACACTTCAGGCCACATCCTGCTACAGGCAGTGAGAGATGTTTTTATCAGGTGTGTAATGGCTGCTAATGAAGAATTAACCAGTGGGAGTTGCACCAGACCATCCCACTCAGGTGACATCACCTTGGCAAAGGGAGCATCCCAGAGGGATCACTCACAGCCACTCTCAGGCTGTGGCTTTCAGTCTCTGTTACCAAGACACCAGGACACGAAACTCTCCTCAGCTCGCTCCTGCCAGGCTGATGGAAGCTTTGGTGCCACAATTTGTCACAGCAGGTGGAGTGGGCAGCCCTGAGAATGGTTTCAATTATGGGTTCCACAGCTTCAGACCTATCCCTGGTTGCCACATCATTCGCACATTACTAAAAAAATGTTGGTTCACCAATATATATAATAAATCCCTGATTTTTTTTGCCTTTTTTTTTCCCCATGTGATTTATATTTAGAAATACTGCCACACATTCAGTAACAACAGTGGTTTGTGCCTGAATCTTCATCTGCTTTTACATATTTCTCCCAGTGTCTTCACAACTGCTGAACTCCTCTCTGGCCAGATGTATCCCATCCTCACATAAAGTTAAAGAAATTGGAGAGGTATTTTTAAAAATACCCATTTTCTCATGGTGGTCTGGGGGTTCCTTTATATTCCTTTATATATTAGATTTATATCTACTATTCCTGATAAATTTTGAACCTCTTGGAAATCCGTTTGAACCTGTTTGGAATGGATTCTCCTCGTGCAAGCTCAGGAACCAGGTGGGTTTTGGGATGCAGTTTGTGAGTGTGAGTTGCCAGAGTTCCTGAAGAGAACCTTTATTGTGGGGATTTGTAGACGCCCTTGTCCTGCCTGGGGAAGGGAAAAGCCATGCCCAGCATCCCCCTCCTGCTCAGCATCTCCTCTCAGCCCTGCACACACCTGGGATTTTGTTCCATCCCCCTCCCTTTCTCACTCAGTTCTCCAAACCCCTCTGTGGCTGCTGGCTCCTCGTCCCCACTGCTGATCCCTGAGGTGGAATTCTTCTTCCCCAGAGATGCACATCTGCCTCCCTGCTCATCTCTACAATTTTTCTTCCCTCTTCACTTCTCCCTCCACACCTCTGGATGCCAGTCCTAATCACCTTTGGATCAAGGGGCCTGTGGAGCTCCAGCAAGTTAATTCAGATCTCAGTCCCAGCTGCTGGTTCTCTCCTGTGTTACGTGAGTTTGTACAGAACATATCTCACCTAAATAATTTTGTCATCTAAGAATGTTCAAGTCTTAGCTCAAAATTCTCCTTTAAATCAACATTTAGTTGTCTAGGACTGGAAGGATGCCCAGGCCCCTGAGCTGCCCATTTCTCCCTGTGCTTGGCAGGAGGAGCTTGGTGTGGGCAGTTAACACTGCTGGTGTTAAAGGAAATGGAACACATCTGGGTCACCCCTCTTCTCAAAAACCACCTCTTGCCACCATCTCCTGGGATCTCTGGACTGCTGCTGGACCTGCCTCCAGAGTTAACTCTTCTGTCTCATCACCGCCTTGCAATCTCTTTCTTCTCTTATCCTATTTTCCTTGCCTCACTCATCCCAGGCTGTAATTACATTACTCACGGCGGGTCAAGCAAATGTGATGTCATAGGGTTGGTAAAAACACTGGCCAAATTTACCCCTTGCTAAGCCAGTAGGATCTGAATTTTGGCCCCAACCCCATGAGCAGGCACATGCCTGTTTAATTGCACCCCTGAGTCGTGGTGTGACCTGCTCTGGGACTGTACCCAGGTGTGAAGGGAAACACGTGTCACACACCCAGGGCCCAAAAAGACCCTTTTCAACTGTTACATCCCAGATATCATCCTCTGCTCTCACAGACGGGGAAAACAGGAAAGTACACAGAGTCTTGTTACCCCAAACCCTGGACAGGCTGAGGGAACCTCAAAATGAGAAAGAAACAGAGAGCACAGATACAAAATAATAATGATCTAGTGGAAAGTTCCCTGCCCGTGGGAAGGGGGTGGATACTAGGTGGTCTTTAAGGTCCCTTCCCACCCAAACCATCCCGTGATGCTGTGAAAATCCAGCGGCCAGAATTCTCCCAGTCCCATCCTGGTGCAAAAACGTCCCACACAAGGTGCGGGATCAAGCTGGGAGTGAATCCCTCCCTCTGCACTAACATTCATCCATCACCACGGTTATTAGCCAGGCCTGAGCTGTAACATTTTATGGCTTTTAGGACCGGGCACACTTTCCTCTCACTTAGCGGTATCTCCTGTGAACTCCTTCACTCTGCGACAAACTGTTAATATCGTGATAAACCCTTCGGGCGGGGAACAAAAGGTTTACACACAAACCATCAGGATTCTGTGGCAGGGTTAAAAACTGCTCGGTGCAGGTCCTTGCCTCAGGTGCTGCTGCCTCAGGTGCTCCAGGTGAGGTTTAAGTGAGAGCCAAAGCATCCAACAGAGCCTTTCCCTTCTTCCCTTCCCTTTTCCTCATTCCAAAACATGGCACTTCCTACTTCTCCAAAGAGCTTCTAAGGTTTTTTGCTTTTGCAGAGATTCAGTCCAGATCCAGTCTGCTAAGTCAAAGAAAGATCTTCCTCAGCTGAAATAAGCCTCGGATCAAGCTCCAGGAGAAGGGATTTTTGTGGATTATTTATTTTTGATCCTTTTGCGTGTGGATCACAATTAAAAATTGTGGGATATTGTGATTAAAAATTAATCATATTATTTTAAAAAACCGCAGAATACACAACAGGAATAGCACACTGGAGATGATATTTCCCCAGAAAAGGACCTGGAATTTTTATTTTGGGGCAAAAATTCAGAAGTTCTCCAGCAGGTAAAAATGGCTTTTCCATGAAAAACCTTGTCAGATTCAGATCATTCAGCCATATGCCCAAATTTTCTCTTTTTTCTTGTACACTTCGGTTTTAACTGAAGTAAAGCCATGAATGCATGCCAGCCCTTTATCTTTCCAAAAAAAAGGGGGAGAAATTTAGTCACAATATATCCATCATCCCCAATTCCTCCAACAGCCTGAAAACATCAACAAAAAAGCCCAGTCTAATGAAAAAAAAAAAAAAGTGGGGAGGGCAACTTTATTTGGAAAAAAATAGTAAGTAAAACAAGCTTCCATATGTTTACCATAAAAATAACCTAGACTCCACCTTGGGGTGTATAAAAATACAGGCTACAGATTGTGTATTTTGGCATTAGTTAAAAAATGCCTTTGTAAACATGCCCTATTAAAATTTAACTGCAGCTTTTATCATTGACTCAAGTAACATATGAAAGGGCTCGAACACTTATCACAAAAGCGGTTGTTTTATCAGGGCTTAGTAATAGCAGTGATGGATTGTGCAATTTGCAGGGCATGCCTGGTTTACAATTGCAGATGTGCTGGTAAGTACTATCATATACATCTGTAAAGTCTCCTTTAAAGTGTATCCAGAAACATTAACATCTATTAAAAAAGAGGAAAAAAAAAAGGTTATAGAAGCAGCAGACTTTACAATCCTGCGGATAAGACTTAAATTAACACAAGAGGCTTGTGTCCAGATTTTTGGCCAAGAGAGGGACGTGCAGGTGGAGCTTTTTTTTAGTGGTTGCTGGGACTAAATTAGGGCGAATATCCCCAAACAGCTCCGGATTGAGGCTCGGTGTCACTTTCTGGCCGTAGCTTTTACAGTATCAAAATAAATGTTGTAAGAGCCCGTCCGACTCGTTGAGCTGTCGTGTCTGGGTTCTCCCCGCTCCGTTTGGATTTTAATGAGCCAGCGAAGCTTGATCTTCTTAAGAAGTAGCTTATATGACTCACTAATTTTGCATTAGGCCAGAAATTGCCTGGCTAAGCACTCGTGCCACCCACGGGCCTGTGGCAAATCCTTGGCATCCCTCCGTGCCAGTGACAACACCAAGATCAAGCAGGAACAGCAATGAGCTCACCCGGACCCCCGCACTCCTACAAGAAATCCCTTCAGCAGACACATTCTAAGCCTTACAAAATAGTCACTGTTCCTGCCTCAAAATAAAAAAAAAAATTAAAAAAAGAGGGAGAGTTTTAATGGAAGAGTGACACTAAACCATCAGTGCTGCCAAAGAATAGCTGAGGAACCTCTTGGTTACTCTGCCGGGGCAGCAAGAGCTGTGTGAGCTCCTCACATCTCGGGCTGGAGGAGCACACAGACTGGAGGGGATCCTGGAGAGGATCAGGTTGGTGTGAGAACAACGTGTCGGGGGCTCACAGCCAGAGTGTCACACCACGGAGTCACCACACAGCAGCAGCACCGCCATCATTGTGTATTTACATAGGAACGAGACACCAAAAATATGCAGGCACCCAGAGGTTTCCTCCTTCAGCTTTTCGGAGGTTGCTCTGTTGTGTTAAAAAAAATAAAATAAAATAAGGGGCTGCTATTTATTTTTAAAGTTGAGCATTTTCTGTGTCTTGAGTGTATTGCCTGGAAATTCCTCATAGGAAGGTCTGCAATCGCACATAAAAGCAATAAATGCCCTTTTTGTGCTTTCCAGTGGAAAAACTTCCATCATCACAAAGGAGGAGAAAGCAGGAGGAGAATCAAGAAGATCTGCAGGTGGACAGCACAAAACCTCCTTTGACTTGAGGGGTAAAGACAGTTGCTCAATAAACACTCCACTGTTTTTCTTTTTTTTGGTAGGAGGGGGGTTAATTTTGGGGGTTTTTTTTAATGAGTGTGAGATTGGGAATTCAAACTGTTATATTCAGCACGGTTTAGTCTCAGTAAAGCATATATTCCTGCATGCATCACCAAGTGTTCCAGTCCATTTCACAGGACTTGAATATATCACTTCTGTTGTTGTTTCTGTTGCAGGAAAAATCCCCTGGATGCAGGACAATGTTGGATTTTGCATCAAAGCAGATACTGGCACTCTGTGGATTAACTAATTACCTCTGTTTACACAAGGAGAAGTTTATTTTGGTGGGGGATGAAAATGACTGGAAAACACAAGTCAGACATTTCATCTCTTCTTTCCCAAGTGCCAGGCACATGTGCTAACAATATCCCCCAGGCATTCCTCACACCTTCCACTTGCTGTGCCTTAACCCCATGGATGGAAGTCACTCCCTGTGCCAAGCCTGGAATACGAATTCTACAAAGTTGTGATCCAGAAGAGTATGTTTGGGTTTGGGGTTTTTCCCCCTCTTTTCTTGGAGACTGGAAAAACAGGGCATTGTGTTCATGCCAGATTGTTCTTGGAGGTAATTTATGTACCAATGGGTTCAAACTGAAAGAGTGGAAATTTTGGTTAGATATGCAAAAGGAATTGTTCCCTGGCAGTGTGGGGGGGGCCCTGGCATAGGGTGCCCAGAGAAGCTGTGGCTGCCCCTGGATGTCTGGCAGTGCCCAGGGCGAGGCTGGATGGATTTTGGAGCAATCTGGGATAGTGGGAGGTGTCCCTGCCCATGGCAGTGGGTGGAACTGGATGATCTTTAGGGTCCCTTCCAACCCAATCCATTCTGCGGTTCCACGATTCTGGGAAAGGGAATATCCAGCAGGCCACGCTGATGAAAAGCTTTCAAGTGGCAAAAAGCCAGTGGGATTTCTCGGCTCTCTGATTGCAGGAGGGCGTCTCCAGCCAGCACAACGTCACCGAGCCGATGGCAGAGTGGCCCCACAAGGCCACTTGGGGTAACCTGTGTTTGCACTTTAACATCTGCTCTGCTTTATCAGTGCATTTTACAGCCACTGCTGGTAACTGAAGCTGTATTGCTGCCCTGAACTCCAAGGCTGTTGCCATGCACAAAAAAACCCGAGGCGGGTGGAAGAGGGAGCATGGGGAGGAGTCTGGGGTTACTCTGGTTATAGAATCGTTCTGAAGAACACCCCAGGTAAAGCACAGCCTGCTCAGGGGTGCAAGAAAACAAACCTGAGTGACAGCCTTAACCAGTCCACAGGGCTGTTCCCTCTTTTCCAGGTGACACAGAGACCACCCGTGAGGACATTTCAAGGGGCACTTTTTTCTCCATCAGCAGTGACAGGCAACTCAGAAATTGGTGACGGCTCCTGCCCGTGGAGACCTGTGTTGCCTTGAGTTTTCTGCCTTTTGTCTTTCTGTAGAACTTTCACACGCAGCCTTGATGTAAATAATGTCTATTCTTAGAATGTTTACATACTTCTCCTGCGAGAGAAGAAATGATTGATGGTGATGTCTACCATCCAGGTTGAAGGGGTGGTGACCTGTGTAGCCAATCCCTTGACCTCTGTACATATCTATAAATACTGGAATCAAAATAAAATTAGAGAGAGTTTTTCTACAACGGCCGCCTCCTGAGATTCATTTCAGTGTTCCTAAATTAGGACATGCCTAGCGACAGACCTGGCCCTCAGCACTGCCCTGGGGGCTCTCTCCTGGTGCTCAGGCACAGCAGAAACAAGGCAACTCTGTTTTGCAAGGCTGCAGGGGAGAGAGTTGAGCTGTGCAAGCAGAGGTTTCACCCTCAGCATGGAAAAATGAGAACTGATCCTTTTTTTTTTATTTTTTCTTCTCCTGTGGGTTTTGCTCCAGCAAAATTTCAATCTTGCTGTGGTCTGGTGTGTTCTGCCTGTGCACCTCCTGGCATTACTCATTTGGGTACCACCTTTAACTTTTCCTCTGTGCCAAAGCACCAGCACCCTCAGCAGGGGCATGGTTCAGGGTTTTTTTTACTATCTGCTTTTATTTCCTCAAAGAGGCCAGGGGAGCATTTTTGGCACGCTTTTACGTGAGAGATACTGTAAATTCAAGGAACAAACAACACTTATTCATAAAACTCTGATGACTGCAGTGAAGATCTGAGACATCCATGCTTTTCTCTTCTTCCATGGCCATGGAGAGGACCTGCTGGCTTTGCTGGGAGCCGACAGATCCTCCCCCCCACAAGGGCATTATACAGTCATTTGGTGGCCAAAAATCCTATTTCAGCTGTGTGCTTACACAGATTTGGGGGAGAAGGTATTTTCCAGCATGGCCATCCTGGTCTCAAGTCACTCTCCTTGTGTTCCCTACCAATTTTAATTCCAGATGCAGGCAGGGTTCCAGTCCTTGCCTCTCTTTCTGGGTTTGCATTTTTAAGCTGGGGAGTGATGAACAGGTAACAGGTAACAGGAGAGGATCTCTTGTACCACACATCACAGAGGGAAAGCAGCAAAGTGACCATTTCTCCTCAAATCAGCACAATTCCTGCTGCAAACCCCTGGGGAGATCCCCCCCACCCACGGTGGGGCCTGGGAAGATGCAGTAATTCCTCATACCACCAGCAAGCCCATTGTCTGGGCAGAATTTAGAAGGCTGGGATGAATAATTGCTAAATTGTGGTGAGCTGAACAAGGAAAAAACACCCACAAGAGCACCGAATGTGCCGTCCGATGGTTCTGTGGGTGACCACAGTCATCCCTCCATCTTTCCTGCAAACAAATTGTCCAGCAAGGCCACACAGGCTACAGATGGGTTTGTTCCGAGGCTGGCAGGGAAATATCACAAAATAATTCCTGGGGGATATTCCTCTCCTCTATCCGCCGCTCTGGGCTTCGGGGAGAGCCTGGCACGTTAAACTCCACCTGGCACGAGCTCCCTGGAGAAGGTGGGCACACAGCTCTGCCTCATGGTGGGTGGTGGGGCTCAGCGTGGCTGCTGACGTTTATCCACACCCCCACTTGCCAATTTGTGGATTTTTGGAAGCATCTTTCTGGTCACTGGCGACCCGAAAACGCCATGTCCACGTGGCGCCCGTCCAACCCACCCCGTGTGGTTTTCCTGCACGTCACGTTCAGGTCATCACAAACTGTGGAAATATTTTACCTCCAGGGGGAGGGTTCTATTGCTGGGAAGAGCATATCTTTCCTAATTCATAACTGTGATACTGCCACGGAGGTTATGGAAGCCCGGGTCGCTCTAATTATCTAGATATTTTCCCAACTTTTTGTAAGTCATGTTTTAGCAAATTGCAGTACTTTTGCATCTCAGCCCTTCAAGGAATAATTTAAAGTTATGCAAATTACAATTCTAACTCCTTTATTCTATTTCCAGTCTTTCTCTAGCCAAAGGAAACCTGCCAATAAATAGCAGAGGCATAATATAAAATTGCAGTGAAATATTGAAGAGGGAGGAGATAACGAGTTTGCCACAAAAACTAATAATTAACAGCTTAATGTAGCCCAAACCTATTAGAAAATAAGAGTTGCCAATTTGGAGAAGAAACATGCTCAGTGTTGTAAAACAGAGGTTAGGATGAGCTTATTTCATGTTTAATAAACTGGGTTTTTTTACCTAGTATCAGATCTAAACCTTGCCCTCTGTCAGTGTAAAGCCGCTATCCTTCCTCTTAGCGCTCCATGCCCTTGTTAAAAGTCCCTCTCCAGCTCTCTTGGAGCCCCTTTAGGTGCTGGAAGGTGCTGGAAGGTCTTTCCAGAGCCTTCTCCAGGCTGCACAACCCCAGCTCTCACTAATACTCACATGTGCTCTATGAGGGATCAGTAGGGAAAAGCGCCCAGTGAAGGGGCAGCTTTTTAAATCCTCTCGTTTGGTGTCTGCAGCACTTTGGTGTCGCTGTCAAAGCCTGGCAGATCTGTCCCTGGGTGTGTTCAAAAAAGGTGCTCAGGGACAGGGATCAGTGGTGGATTAATGGTCAGAGTCCATGACCTTAGAGGACTTTTCCTATCCAAACAATCCTGTGACGCCCAGCTCGCGAAAATCAGGAATCTCCTGGTGCCACCAGAGCCACACTGGTTCACATTGCCAGCTCAAGGCACAGAAAATCATTTCAAATTAAAGCACAGAGGAGTGAGGGTGTGGGGCAGAAGCAATTCACAGGCTTTTTACGGACTGGTCAGGGTGCTCTAAATTATAGGCTGACTTCCTTCCCAAACCCTGCCAGCACCATCCCAGCTGTGGGAAAGGGCTGCAGACAAATCCCATTGAATGACGAGGTAGGTGAGTGCAGGGGAGAGGGGGAAAGTGTCATGGAAATGGCTCAGCTGTCTGTGGCTTCTCCTGTGAGAAAGCTGAATGAGCCTGCTGGCCCTCAAAGACATCGTCTGACCCTTTCTCTTTTCTGAACAGTGTTTCCATACCCACAGCCTGCAGAATTATTTGGGATATCACACTGCATATGCTGCCTGTGGGATTGGTATGAGGTGAAAATCAGGGTACTTCACTGCCTCATTAATTGACAGGAGATGTGCTCTGAAGAGACTATGATGGTCCCCAAGCCCCTTCTGAATCCTCAACCATTACCCACCTTCAAAAATATAAATTTCTGAAGCCATTACCACTTTCTGAACCCTCAGCCCTTACCCACCTTCACAAACATCCCTCACATCCCCCCTCAGCTAAAAGTGAGAACTCCCAGTTACCTCGAGGGGGGTCACAGAGAAGGCAATTCAAGGGAAATTGCAGTGACACGAAGCAAAACTAGAATTTCTCCACCATTTCTCTGAGCACAGGCTGACACTATACTGAGCCCTGCTGTGTGAAAACGTGGCAGTCTCACCTTTCAGTTTCACCTGGTGTAAATCTCTAATTTGTACCTTCTTGGCAGCTGAGCACCTCCTAAGGCTTGGCATATGGTATCATCTGAAGCACAAAATAAAAATATTGCATCCATCTGTACTTCTACTTGTTTTGGAGAGCCAATTTCTACACTCAGAAAAGCAGGTTGTTTTAAGACTACATTTAAACAAAAATTAAAAACTCATTGCAGTGTCACAAAAATATTTTCAGTTTTGTGTACCTGAAGTATTTGATCAGAAGAAACACTTCCAGAGAGAATCACATTTACTCTTAGGCTGTTAGCCAAGTTGTTGTTAGGATGAATGGGCCCTAACATGGAATTAAATTCAATTAGTGCCTATGGCAAGGCTCCTTTGCACTCCTGTGAAATAAAGGAGAATTCATTCCTCATGTATTCAGTCTATTCAAGATCATTAAGTGCATTAGTTGCTAATACTCTTACTCCTGTAGCATTTGTCAGCTCTTTTAATGGTGCAGAGTCCAGGCCAATTAGAAAATAAAACTGGAACAACTGGAGATAAAACTGCCTTTGAAAGTCCCAGTTTCTCTCTGCTGTTGCCTTAATGTCAAAAAGTGCTTTACTGGGGCAGGCACACAGCCAAATCCTGCTTGGGGAAATTCCCTGCCTCCCAAGTTATCTATTTAATTCCAGTGGCACTATTCTCTAATGGCCCTTCCTGGTACTTTCTCTTTGCTTCTCAATTTAGCTGATCTTCAGAAGTATTGCCTTTATTTTGTTCAGATTTCATGGCCTAAGGTTTTTTGGGTTTGGTTTTTTTGGGGGTTTTGTTTTGTTTGTTTTTGTTTTGTTGGTTTTTTGTGGGGTTTTTGGTTTGGTTGGTTGGGTTGGGTTTTTTGTTTGTTTTTGGGGTGGTTTGTTTGTTTTTTCCTTTTTTTGTTGTTAGTTTTTTTTGGTTTTTTCTTTTCTAAATCACTGGACAGCCCCCCCAGGCTTTGAAAACTCCAGGTTATTTCTGGATGTGTAAGTCCACCCCAGTTTCTAGGGAAGGCTTATCTTGCCAGCTCCAAACCCTTTTGCCTACCTGACGCTCTGGAGAACAAGACGCATCGGCTGCTCGTAATTCAAGCAAAACGTCCAACATTTCAGGGCAAAGAGAAACAGGCTGAATTATTTTTATCTCCTCTCCCGGAATAAATCCCCCCACAGTTCATTTCCAGGCATCCATCACCTCACACCAGAGGCCGGGCTTTGGGAACGAGGGGAGATCTAAGCAGAGAGGCCTCCGGAGCATTAACCTGCTCCGAGTGGGATAGAAGCAAAGCAGGACCACATTCCACCTACAGAAGTCAAAACCTTGGTACTTTTAAAGAAAAAAAAAAAAAACCCAAAAAAAACAATTACCAACACGTGCATGCACCGTTCACTTAATTAAAAACCACCACAAGCAGCTTTGTTCTCTGCACTGGGTCTGTCTGGAAGTGTTGGATGCCAAGGACAGATAGGAAACACAGCACACACCCCGAGGAGAGCTGTGGGAATAATCTGAAAACAAATATTGAAAATGCAATAAATCCTGCCCCTATCTGCCCCGGGATGACCACAAGCTGAACTGCAAATTTTGCTGCAGCTTATCTCATTTTATATCATTTATCCCCGCATCAAATGATTCTTGGTCTGTGAATTATGTAAATTCATGTAAATAACAGCAACCCTGTCTGTGTTCGCCAGCTCTTGGCAGGAAGTGATGTGTTATTGTTCCAGCCCTCCGAAATGAAAATGTAAATGCTAAAATGCTTTAAGAAAGTGTCCCTAGAAAATCAAAAAGTTTCTTTCATTGCTGCAGAGCCAGTTTTCAATATTGGCCATCATTGTAGGGGACATTCCTGTTTACCTGGCTCATCTTTGTGTGGGCCATTAGCATGAGCCAGGGACTAAAAAAATTATCAAACATTAGTCCCAAGAGACTGAGGGAAGGAGCAAGACTTGAAGCAGGCTGGTCTCATGGTTGGTAAAACTTGAACCATCAGAGAAGTGAAAAGGGGTCAAAAATATATTATATAGAGTATTATTCAGAATATACCTTTTCATAGAAATAGGTGATGTGCTTTTTGGTTATCAGCTTTCTTTCTGCCCAGAGAAGCTGTGGCTGCCCCATGCCTGGAAGTGTCCAAGGCCAGGTTGGGGCTTGGAGTAACCTGGGATGGTGGCAGGTGTCCCTGTCCATGGCAGGGGTTGGAACTGGATGAGCATTAAGATCTTTTTGAATTTAGTCCTAACTGTAGAATAACTGAGCTTGGAAAAATCTCCAGAACCATCGAGGCCTAGCTGTGCCTGATGCCCAAACTGTGACCCAGCCCAGAGCTCTGAGTGCCACCTCCAGGTGACACCTCCAGGGATGGGCGCTCCAAACCTCCCTGGGCAGTTCCAAGGCCTGAGCACCCTTTCCACGGGGAAATTCCTGCTGCTGTCCAAGCTGAGCCTCCCCTGGCCCAGCCTGAGGCCGTTCCCTCTCCTCCTGTCCCTGTTCCCTGGGAGCAGAGCCCGACCCTCACCTGGCTACAACCTCCTTTTAGGTAGAAACCTTCACTTTTTTCCCTCTTGCAGACACAGAAATGCTGATTTTTCAAGATAAATCCGTGGCTCTGTGTGCATTGTGCTGAGCTGGAGCCAGCATTTGCTCTGAAAACAGAGCTGGCAGCAGGTTTGCTCCGAGCCGCAGCTCCCCATCGTCCTGGCAGCCACTTATGAAATCATTGCTGTCCTCGGCCTCCCAGCTGCTATTATTTATTTCATTAGTAAACAGCATGCTTCCAGTGCTTTCAGAAAGTAAATTTCCAGTTTCTGGGAAATAGGAATGAAATTAAATTAAATCAAAACTTTCACAACATTTCCAGGGAACAGAGGCCGTGCTGGTTTGGCATTTTCACCAGTAGTTCAGGGAAAAAAAAAAACCAACAAAACAGGCCTTCTGTGCTGAGCTTGGGTGTGATTGCACTTGAAAATTTAGATTTAGGTTTGAATTTCACTCTGAATCACTCCACCTTCTTAAATATCTTACATAGATTTTTTAAGAATGAAAAGTCAAGCTTCACAGGCCTTTTAAACCTTTAATATTTTAAAATTTTATTTTAAAACAAAATTTTATTTTATTTTTAAAGCAGCACATAAATATCTTGAACTTGTGTGAATTCACCCTTCCACCTGTCCGAGTGTCTGTGAGGGACTTTAGAGCTCAGCACAGAGAATTATGGCATTTATTCCATAGGGAAAACCCCTGTTCCTCAAATACAGAATTTGCAAAATTCTGTGGAAATAAGAGAGGAAGGAAGGAAGGAAGGAAGGNGAATTACCCAGCCTTTCAAGGATGGGTCACCCTGGGGGTAGGAAAGCTCATCCTCTGTGCTCACCATCCCTGCCCAGAGGGGGATCAAGTTCTTCCAGCCAGCCTTGCAATGAGAAAAACTGGTGAGACATCCCTTGCTAATTTTTTCCCTCCACATTTACGTATTTAAACAGAATTTTATAGTCTTGGGACATTCAGCAGTACCTAGCCCATTACATGTGCAGCTGCATTCATACCAGAGAACCCATCAAAAAAGGAAATGCAACTCCCTAACACCAGCCCAACCTATTAACTTCTCTCATATCCCATTTTTTCCTTTTTTTTTTCTGTTATTCAAGTCAAAAAGTCATGACCTCTGGCAGAAAGGAAAGGTGTGTGAGAAAAATGCTCGCCGGGCTTATTGACTCACTCTCTAATAGCCAGGAACACGTTTCCAGAATCATAAAAGGAAGAAGGAAAATCAAATAAGAAATCAACCAACCAAGTGCAGGAAGCAAGAGAGGAAGGGAACAGCAACATCAGTGTGTGAAGAGTGAGTGAAGCCAAGGAAGTTTTACCCAAAGCCATGGAGGAGGCTGCTGGTTCCCAATCCAGCAGCAAACCTGGAAGCAAATATCCCAAAAAAAGAAGAGGCAGGAAGAGGAAACATCCCCCAGCATTACCATTGAATGAGGAGTCAAGGAAAGATTTTTAAATGCTGGCTGTATTTCATATCAAACCATAAAAGAACCCTGAGGTAATGAGAAGGGCTGGCTGAGACCTCTCCCATAAATCAATTGTCCTGGGGAAAGGGGGAAGAAAAAAAAATACCTCCACAGAGAAATACAAAAACAACAAGAGATCAAGATTTTTCCCACACTTCATAATGTTTTACACAGCTACAATAAAGGATCTCCAGGGAGTGCAGCTGCTTTGTAGAGCCAAGATGTGAACTTGCAAAAAAGCAGCTAAATTGTAATAGAGCTCTAGATGTTGTACTCTGGGAAAAAAATCCCACAAATATATATATGTATACATATATATAAGAAAAGCTTTTAAATAAACACTCCTTTAAAGAAAGAATGAGGGGAAAAAACCAGAGAGGAAATGCATTTTCAAGCATCAATGCCAACCTGCTGAGAAGGCTGCTACAGAATTAACTTAGTTATTTAGATTATTGTTTAGTTCAAAGAGCTGTAGTTCTTCATGGCGTAACTTATTTGGTGAAATACATCAAATTTTATCCAGGAAAAAATGAGAAAATATTAAATGACTGGACAAAGCTCCTTGTGCAGACGTGCAGTGACCAAACACCTGCCTGTAGTGAGTGGAGCTGAGAAGAAATTGTGACAATCAGAGGCAGCTCCAGACTTCAGAAGTTTGTACTAGTCCAAGCAAAATCTTAAATTTAGGGCTCAAATGTTCATCACAGCTCTGAGAAGCAACTGACTGACTTTTTGAGTAAATCAGATCTCACCCTTACAGGTGTTTAAGACATAATTGCGGTTAATAAAAGCTGAATTACAGTAGAACTGGAAAGGGATTGTCCATTCAGTGCCTGGCTGACACAGAATTTTTGAGTAGCCACTGCCTCAGAGGCTTGCTTCACTCTGCTAAAACTGTGATAATAATGTTTCTTTTGTCTGTTTAGCTCTTAACCTTTTTTTTTGCAATCGTTTTCTCCATGTGACCCCCTCATGACACTGGGCTCTGCAAACACAGACTCACCAACAGTCTGGAATCCTTATGACTAATGGCAACTCCTTAAATGCACTCCAGGCACATTCTGCATTGTTATTTAGGCATTAAACAATAATATTAACCATTAAGGCAACCTGGAAGTGTTCAGGGCCAGGCTGGATGGCGCTCTGAGTTCTGGTGGGAGAAGCTGAAGCTCAGGAGAGTTGCCCCAACATCCCTCCATGCCCAGAGGAGAAGCATGGGGAGGTGCCAGGTGATATCCCACACCAGCTGAAGCGTTCAGAGAGAGAACTCAGCACTCCTCACACTTCAGCTGAAGAGCAAACAGACACCTGGGCTTGAACTTTGAGCACCCCTGTCCTGGTTTCTACAGCTGGGAGTGGAAGCTGGCTCTGAGCTCACTCTGTAATTGTGTTCAATGGCAAAGCACCTTGCAGACACTCCAGGAGAGGGGAATTGCATCTTATTTGCATTCATTTCTCTCCTGTAAAAGGGATTAAGGGTGGCTGGTTCAGAGGAATCCTGCCTGATAAGTCTCCTGGTGCTGCTCCCTGGAAGCATGGAGCACAGCAGGCTGTTGGCTCTATGAGAGAAGATAATTTAAATTTAAAAAAAAACAAACAAAAACGACCCAAAGCAAAACAGCCCGACTTACACAGTGCTAGGATGTGATGCCTTGCTCTCTAATTTCTATTTCCAAGACACCAGGAACACCCTGAGTCACAGCAGGCGTGGGAAACTTCGCTCTGGGTTGTGCAACGTCGCTGCTCTCCTGCATCATGATCTGATGGAAACTCAGAAGTGTCATTAAACTGAACCAACATTGTATGGCTGAAAGGCCATCTTATACTATGTAAACAAACAGCTTTTAGTCCCAGAACAAGAGGGCGTTGTGCAAGATTCTGCATCATCACTGCACGCCTCAGACACCGTTGACCTGATAGGACTGGGAAAGAAGCAAAGTCCTGATAGCATTGGTTTGTTTTAAAACAAAAAATAAATTAACCTGATTTTGATAAAGATCTCCACTGCTGGTGGACTCTGATATCCCATAGTCTTTCCCAGAGGTGGGCCATGAAAAAGGGATTCAGGTTTGAATCACTTTCCCATTCTTTACTTTCTGGATATGAATCTCCTGGCCTTGGCTTGCATCTTGGTGCTCTCATATGCTGTGAACTCCAGCCAAGCCCAACCCATTTTTCAAAGGCATGCTTTGGTTTATCTCTTAAATGGGCACTTTTTGTTGGAGTGAGCTGCTACTCCTTGGAATGAGCTGGGGGAAAAGAGAGAGGCAATGGCACCAATGCTCGCGCTGACAGTGACGAGCTGCAGCTTTCCTGGAGACAGGATTGTGCTGCAGCTTTCCTGGAGACAGGATTGTGCTGCAGCTGTCCTAAAGGCAGGATTGTGCTGCAGCTTTCCTGGAGGCAGGATTGTGCTGCAGCTTTCCTGGAGGCAGGATTGTGCTGCAGCTTTCCTGGAGGCAGGATTGTTCTGCATCTTTCCTGGAGGCAGGATTGTGCTGCAGCTTCCCTGGAGGCAGGAGGAGAAGAGCTGCAGCTTCCTCAGGCTTCCCACAGACCCACTGGCACAGGCTGTGCAGGAAGAGCAGCCAAGGAAGTGTCACCCTCCGGGTGTCCCAGCCAGCTCTCTCCACCTGGGGGGCTGCAGCTCAGCTCCTGGGCACAGCCAAATAAAGGTTGCTCCAGGTGCCAGCAGATTCCAGGCAATGAACACAGCCTGTACAGAGGGCTGCTTTCACCCACCAGCTGGAGAGAGACACAGCAGCCATTGAAACTTATTTTAAAACATGTAGTGTTTACCTAGAAAGCCTTTATGGCCTTTTGCTCCAACACTTGTGCTATTTGGGCTCAGGATAATGCACAGAGAGATGCAGGTCTCTCAAGGCTTGTGCATAATTTAAAGTTGCTGACTTGAAAGACACAGAAGTCCCCTGATTCATTTTGGGAACAAGTATCTGGGCTTTGAATACAAAAGGCAAAGTGCTTTTTGGTCTCCAGCAGGAGCATCTGGCACTGCTGCCAGGTGGGGAGGGGCCTGGCTGTCCCCACTGGAGAGGCTTCCAGGTGGGAATCCAGAACTTCAGAGGTTGATTAGGTACTGGGGAGAAAGATAGGGGAGCTGAAGGGACATTCACTGGGGACGAGTGATTTCAGGATGGCAGGTGAACTGCCCAGAATGCACTCAGCCCCAGCCCTCTCATGGTTCCCTTCAGCTCTCTCTGGAAATGCAGCTCTGCACACTGGTCCTCGCTTGTTTTCACCTTCATTTCAGAAGTTATATCCCCACTCCTTCATCCCTCACCCTTGTTCCAGTCCTGACCCTCCATCTACATCCTGTTCTCTGTCTCCTTCATCCCCCATCACCCTCACCCTGCTGCTGGCCGAACTCTCCCATTTGCCCAAAGTGGTCACTCCACTTCGCCCTTTCCCATCCCTCTCCCCAGATCACAACTTTCCATCTGGTTCCCACTTTCTTTGTGCATCATCTCTCAATCCTTGCCTTCACACCCAGTCTCTGTACATATGTGTTTTTACATTTTCCAACCTGTCACCGCTGACTGCTTTTATTTTGCTGGGCCCCACTCCGAGCTCCTTCCTCACTGCAGTCAGTGGCACGGCTCTGATTCCTTCTCACATGCTTCCAAATCCCTCCTGCTGGCTCCTGCTTCCCAACACAAGGTCTGCCCTGGCCACTGGCAGCCCTTCTTCTTATCTGACACCTCTTTTCTCTGTCCCTTCCTTACACTACTGATGCTTTTTGTTCCATGACTCCCCTGACTTCCCTCCATCATTAACCTATCCCACTTTACAGCTGAGATTCCTACCTAGGAATCTACTCTGGATCCTATACCAAAAAGCCCAGCTTTCTTCTCGTCACCTCCGACTCATGACTACACTCTTCCATCTGTCTCCAGAGTGAAGTTTCCCAGTTTCACATGGCAGAAGATGAACAAGAAGCCCACAGACCCTTCTGTCACTTTTGGTCCCTCTTCTTCTGTGATTGCACTGTGGGACTGAGCACAAAGGAGATGGGATTTGTTGGTGGCTTATCTGCACGTGATCCCTCTCTTAAATTGTCTGCTGATTTCCCTTGGAAGGAACAGCCAGGCCTCTTCAAACATTTTTCTTTTCACATTATAAGTGCACTTTATTCTTTCTGATACTATTAATTTCTTTTAATCCCTCTCCAGCTGTAGATTGATCTCTCTTTCTCTTCTATCTCCATGTCCATTCACCATTTTGAGTGGCTCCTTTTTTTCCTTTCTCATTCTAGGCCATCTTCTAACAATTTCCTGCCAGGGACACACACTGGAAACACACTCAGTCTCATTAAATGAGCTCATTAAATGAGCTTTTCCAATTCTTCCCCCAGCCAATGAAGATATTTTTACTTATACCACCCTGAGCTGCAGTTGCCTGTTGATTCTGTCCCTAGATTCTAAACTTCTTTTAGCACATGAAAGGAGGAGCCATCCCACGTGTAGCCTTGCCTTTAATCCTTCATGTTAATTCTTGTGGGCAATCTCATCTTCAGGGAGACTCTTCAGGGCTGGGAGAGACCTCATGGGGATGTCAGGCCCATCCCTGGGAACAGGGCAGGCCCAACCATCCTTTATGAACCATTTTTGCTTACCCAGGTCAAAACAACCTCCAGTGACAGAAACTGCAGAGCTTCTCCAGCCACTTTAAACCTGATTTTGCCATTCAGACTGGTAGAAAGCTTTTTTTTTTTTTTTCCTGATGTCTGACTTATTCCTGCCATAATTTAAGCCCGGGACTTCTTACCCTAATTACCACAGAGAAAAAGAAAGCATTCATCTTCGCAGCACCCTTTTATATTACGATATTGTCTTCCATCCCTCACTTTTCTACACCAAACCACCCCAGCTCCTACACAACCATGTCCTTCTAATCCCTGTTCTCCTTGGTCTCCATTCCAGCTGTGGCTCTTTCCCGGAGCACTGTTCATCCACATCTTTATTAGTGTGCAAATACAGCAAAAGGAGGAGTTCCAATGTCCTGCAGACTCTCTTTTGTTCCACATAGCCCAGAGTTGAAGAATTGTTTTTTTCCTGAAGAAATTCCAGAGAGCAGGGAGAGCTACATGGTTGTTTTCTTCCCGGCTAAGCCCAGTACTTTACATAAGACCTTGCTGAAGAAAATCCCAGTTTTCTCCTGGTTTCTCCCACACCTTTGTATCATCTGGGATTTAACCAGTAAGATCAAAGGTCCCTGTGGTCGCTTTGTCCAGCTTACACAAATTCCCTCTGTCATCTCTCTAAATTCTGTGGTCTCCCACCCATCTAGGCAGCTAAAAATCCCCTCTGTGGCCTTTCAATCCCTTACATCTGTGCTCAGACAGCACTTTTTTTTTTTCTCTAGCATTAATAAATAAAAGCTCCTTCTGCTTCCACACATCTCAAATACTGCCAGGGAGATGATTTCCCTCCCCAGTGCTCTCCCCTTGGTACACCCTGTCCATGGGGAACTTCCTTCACCCTCCAAAGCTCACCAAACCACCAGCATCTCATCATCCCTTCACACATCATCTCTCTTGGACGCTGGGCTTCCAGCCTGCACAGTTTTGGGCCAGCAGTGCCCCTTCCATCTTCAGTTTGCCACTTCATGAGCACTTCTGGGTTTTCTCCCAAGTTCCCTCTTATGCCCCAGGGCAGATTTGTGGAAAGGACTCTCAGGAATTTCATTACCCTCTTGAAAGTCTTCTTAAAACCTTTGAGTTTGCCAGGAAAGCTGCAAAAAAGGCAGAAAGGAATACAACAACGAATGCTGAGAACACTAAATACTCTCCTGATTATTGTCCCCTCAGCTCACTCCTTCACCTGCCAGCTGCTGCCCTGCACTTCCAACCATAATTTTTTCTGGAAGGAGCCTCTCTCTCCAATATCTGGCTGGACAAGACCCAGTCCAGTGTTGTCCCAGTTTCTGGCTGGTGCCCTAGACACAATCTAACAACAAATACCCCAAAGTCATGGCAGACCATACTGGAAAGTTGACTTAGATAGCAAGTGACTGGAAGTGGTTTGCAGCTGACCACAACCTGGCCTTCCCTGGCTTGTCAGGGTGATGATAACAGCTCATTTCCCAGCAAGAAAAGGTGTTAAAAAGACACCAAAATTAGCTTCAAAGTAAGTTTGATGGTATTTTCTGCATGACCCTCATGTGAAAAGAAAACTCATCTTCTAAGGTGGGTGTGGACCCGATATTTTCTGAGCCTGAGTTGCTAGCTCTTCCCAAGGGAAACTTTTCAACAGTTTTCTTTTTCCCAAAACAACCTTGTGTAAACAATATTCCTTTCCCATAAAAACAGGTGTTGTTTGCTATTGGTGGCCCCTTTGGTTTAGAAGTAAAATACCCATGGAAGGCAGTGGAGGGAAAGGAGCACTCTTGCAATAAAGATTTCAAGGAATAAAGAGAAAACCTCAGTTTTCAAAGCCCTTGGACATGGTGCTGCTAAATAGAAAACCCATAAGGAAATCCAGCAGTAAATAAAACATAACTCTATCCTGGTGTCAGCCTGAAACAGCCTCTACACTGGTCAGCAACTTAAAAAGTTCAGAAAGTGTGAACACCTCCCCCTGTTTTGCAGGAGCTGCTCTGGCCCTGCAGACCTGTGGCTGTAAATAAAGGACAAAAAGCAGCTCTGAAGAAGGACACAGCCGCTGAGAAAAAGCCCTCTGTGTGTAGCAGCAGTAGCAGCCCTGGCATTGCTCAGAAGGGAGTGCTCTGTATTTGTGTTTACATATTGATTGTTTTGAAGCCTCTTTCAGTTCCAGGAACGGGAGACTATAAAAAAAATGATATATATATTTGTGGTTTGGCACCCAAAGAGAGCTTCAACTCATGCATCATTGCCATCTGCCAACATCTGCAAATTATTACATGTCGGTTTGGTTTTTTATTTTTGTTTTTAAGCCTCAAACTACAAAACTAACGTCACTCGGTGGTTGCACCTACTGCCGAGGAACAGGGTGGGACTTTGGAAAGGGATTTTCGCCAGGGCAAGGTCACCGGGTTTACTAATAAACAGGATTTAATGGTAATGCCTGTCCTCACTGCTGCTGTGCTAGGAAGCAAATTCTAGCTAAATAAAACTCAGAAAGAAACTTCAGTTGGTTCTGGAGAACGACTGGCGAGCGAAGAACGGGGAGGTTCACTTTCGAAATGACCTTCCCGTGAAAACGCAACCGCGCCGCGGCGTAAAGACACCTCGCTCTGTCAGAGGAGGGAAATGATCTGCTCAGATGATTTTTGGAACCATCTGTGTGAGCAGTGGGGAGCTGGCAGAGCATGGAGCCCTCGCTCTTGCTGAAACACTTGGCAGTGGTCTGCGTGCAGAAAAACCCGGTGCCAGCAGAGCTCACCACAGGGTTACACGAGCCCAGCAGATCTCGTGACTGACACACAGCAGAGGAGATTTGTGCGCAGGGAACCATCCCCAACCAGCATCTGCCTCAGGCACAGCCAGGAAAAAAAGCACCATCCTGGACAAACAAGCCACAGCTGCCAGGCAGCAGCAAATTCAAAATGGATCAGGTGGCATCAAGGTGTCAAAGTCAAACCTCATCCGCCTCAGCAAATGTAGCACAGTTTGGTTTGGTTTTTTTTATTTGCTATTAACAAGCAGAGATAGGCAGATAGGGACATTGTGACATGAACTTCTTGCAGGTCTAATTTCAAGATCACAACACCAAACCCCACCTCTGCATGGAAAAATGGTGCTCCATGAGGCTGGGTGTGTGTTTGCATGAGAGAACAGGCATGGTCATAACACAGATGGGCAGCCAGAGCTTATTTGGATTGGAGTAGAAAAGAAGATATAAAAACTACTGATTAACAAACTCAAGTTCAGTCTCATTTTCTTAAACTGTAACATTTCAGACTCCTTTGTCTTCATTGCCATTTCAGCTTTACTTCAAACGGAATCTGTTTGCAGCATAGGTACAGTGTTAGCTTGGTATGTCCACTGAAGAAACTAAATTCGTCCCCTGGTTGATCTTGCAACTGCTTTCCAAGACAAATTTACCCTAAACCTTCAGCAGGCCTCCAGCACTGAAGGTTTTTGCTCTGCTTGCTGCAGGCAGCAGGCCCATGGGAAACACCCAAGCCACAACAAAAGGTCTGCAAAGAGAAAAATTAGAAATGCAAGTTTGCAAAGCCCACGCTTTGTAAGCCACAGTGAAACAGCTGAATCTGCTGTAGGGGAAGATGTAAAGGCCAGAATATTTCTGCCTTGACTTCACCAGCAGGAGCCATAAAAGGTTTAAACAGATTTCCCAGAGAAGCTGTGGATGCCCCTGGATCCCTGGAAGTGTCCAAGGCCAGGTTGGATGGGGGTCTGAGCAACCTGGGACAGTGGAAAGTGTCTCTACCCATGGCAGGGGGTGGAACTGGAGTTTTGAGGCCCATTCAAACCCAAACCATTCCATGATTCTATGACAAACATCAAGAATCAGCTCTCCTCTTCGGGAATATTAATTAATTAAACCTAGACCAGGACAGTGATCCTCCCCTCACTTACACTGGACTAATATTTTTATTCATCCAATTTCAGCAAGGTTTTCTCTTTCTCTCTCACCCACAAGATAAATCCCAGCTCAGCACAAACAGTCAGACACCTTCAGATCCCCCAGTTCCTGGCTGCTCTTTTTAAAAGCTAACACAATAATTTTTCCATGACAAACCATGGAAACCCAAGCTACTTTCCCCAGCTCCTGCTGAAGGTGAGGAGGTTTTTCTTAGCCCACAAGTCACTGTGTAAATGGCCAGGTTCCCAACTGTCACCCCTCTCACAGAGCTGGCAAACATGCGCTGCCTCTCAGCTGCCACAGCTCAAAGTCCAGCTTATTATTTAATACATAATCTTGAATGGATGAGTCATAAACCCGCCTGCTTTTCTACTACGGGAATAGTAACTTCTGGGGAAGGAGGAAACAATTTTTCAGCCTCCTGCAGCAGGGCTGGATGGAGCCCTTCACGTTTTAAACCCTGAAATCCCATGTGGGATGGGCCGAGGGCACGGTGTGACTCAAACCATCTCACTCCCTTCAGAGAGAGGTCAGAAGAAAATGAAAAGATCTCAGACCTGCTCTAACACTCATGTTTCTCAATGCACTTGCTCATCTTCTGCAGCCTTGGGGGTTCCTCTCCCTTTTTTTTTTGAGATCTCCCTCCTCCCTGAGATCTGCAATCTCAGCCTTAAAAGTCACAGGAATTTCCCCCTGACCCCCCCTTAAACCCCCCCACTGTTTAAATTCTCCCTCCCACACAAGGTGACTGTAAACATATGGCAAAATTTTGTGTGATGACTTTGTGTACAGTAAAATCACCTGTTTGCTGCACAGCCGCTATCAGTGATTTTTCCACAGGATTCCCATTTAATCCAGCCTGGGTTTGCTGTGTGGCAGGAGAGACAGAGCCTGTCTGGGCAGGGCTCTGGGACACAGGGTGAGCACAAGCAGTGATGGGTGACAGCCTAAAGAGGGATGGGGAGGGCAATGGGGGCACCCCTGCATGGCCACGGGGTGGGTGGAGGGTGTTGTGGCTGCCCTGTTCATGGAGCTGCTCCTCAGGATGGTGGAGAAGAGGCCTGGACAAGACCTGGCTCTGCCTATTGGCCTTTCTGCCCTGGTCAGGGGTTGCTGCTGCTGTCTTTCAAGCAAGGATGGGGCTGGGGAAAGCCCAGCTAGGACAGCCAAAGAGATCTGGAAAATCCTGATTCCCCTGCTGAGACAACTTGGAGAAGGGTCAGGATGCTCCCAAAGACAAAGCAGAAAGAAGCAAATGAAGAGTTAAGCGAAACTAAACAGGAGATGAACAAAAATAGTCCTACACGTCTGATACACCACAAATCCTGTTCTTCAGTGAAACACGAGTACTTTGCAAGTCTGAACCATCTGTTAGGACCTTTCCCCAGCCAGATCTGGAGGCCAGGCTTGCTCACATCGTGTCCATCAACATAAAAGCCCTCAAAATCCAGGTCACTGGGGATCAAGGCTGGAGTCTGGGCACAAGGAAGGAGCCCAAACACACATCTCCAAGCTCTGCAGGGTGCAGGCAGCCACTGACCCAGGTCACAGCAGCACCCACACAGTGACCTGACTCCCTGACACCTAATCGAGGGCCAAGCTGTAATTTAGACAAACCAGGTGATTTTCTATCAGCTCCAGCAAGCTGAAGGGGTTGAACCCATGAGCTCACACAGCTTGGTGTCATCTAACTGAGCTGGCAGCACCAAATGGATGAAGTCCTGGTGCCCTGTGCTTCAGGCATGGCAAAGAAAGCTGGAGAAATAGCACAGCAGCTCTGTCCTGTGGGCAGGGTGGGGGTCAGCCTCTTTTCCCAAAAGGAAATGGCCTCAAGTTCCACCAGGGAAGGTCCAGGTTGAAAAACAGGAGGAATTTTTTCAGTGAAAGGGTTGTCAAGCATTGGAAGGAGCTGCCCAGGGAGATGTTCAAGAGACAACTGGACCAGTGCTTTAATTTTGTTGAAAAGGTGGTGATCCATGAAGGCTTGGACAAGATCATTTTGGAGTCTTTTCCAATTTTAACCACTCTGTGATTCTGTGTTTCCTGGTCAACAAAGGTGCTGCTGGGATCAGGTAGGATAATCCTGTTTCCAGGTTTGTCTCTGCCAGATGTGCCCGTTCTCATTCTCCAGTTCAATGCATCTCCTCCAATCCAGCACAAAATAAATCCCCACTTTTCCCCCACTCCGCTTTTACACACGCACTCCATTCCACGCTTCCCATGGGGCGTTTCCCACTGGATCTGCTCTGTTGTAAAGTCCAGCAGACGGTTGCCAAAAAAAATCATATCCAAGACAAACAAACAAAAAAGCCCCAACAGCATGGCTGGAGCTGGTGTGGTACAATTGCAGTGCAAAGTGGTTTGCTGACCGCTCCATCGCTCCCTGTCATTACTGGTAAATTATTCAATCTTTTATCAAGGAAAATGCTTTAAACATGCAATCATCTATTGTTTATCTAGTGTTCCAGAAGTGTGTGTGGCTGTGCCAGATATGTCCTAAATTCTTTCATTTTATCTGCCCAGTCGTACACAGACGCCAACATAAATAAGTACCAGGTACACACACACACACCTACGAGTAATGTAACAGAGTCAATCCTCTTCTGATCTTTCTCTTTCATCTCCAAGGTAAGAGAAGGGGAAAAAAAACCACTGTTCCACCTCCACCTGTGCTCACACAATCCCATCACCACCAGCTTGCCCTGCTCCAATTCTGGTGGGGATTTTCCTGAGCAATGTGGGACTGGGATGTTTTTTAGCAGAGATTTACCAAGTGACCTTAGGGACCGAATAGCATCAAGGCTTCAAGGGGTGAGTTCCCAGCTGGGAAGGTTTGCAAGGGAATTATCTCAATAACTGCACCACTAAACTGGAATATAAGAGGTGTGGATATCTTGAAGTTGAACATGCGTGGCAACACTGCTGGAAATTGGGATTTCTGGCTGGGAGTAAAACCAGTTTTCTAGTTTCTGGTTACTCAGGAGGGCACTGGACCCTCTGTGCCCAGGCTGGTTCTCTCCTTCCTTGCCTGCTTTGGGCTGCCCAGGAGTGACGTCTCCTTGAGCAGCAGGCATTGCTTTCCCCTGGGAGCAGCTCCCAAACACTCCAGCACTTGGAATCATCGCCCTGCTTGCAGAGGTTAATGGGACGGGCGGATTTCCAAGTGGGAAGCTTTTCCCAAAAGTGGGTTAGCAAGAGGGCGGGGAGGAGACAGGCCCTTGCAAAAACAAAAATTCACTTACCCAGCAGTTGTGACTGGGCAAGGCCACTCGCAGTGTGACAGAGGTAAAGCCCAGCGTGACAGATATTATTTCATACGGGGAACTGGATCAGGTCACTCATCTCCAGTGAGGATCTGCTGCCCTGGCATGGTGCTTGCTGGTGGGAATCCTGCACTGAGGGGTGTCCAGTTCAGGACTGGGCTTTGTGCAAAGGAGCAGGAACATGAAATCATAGAATGGTTTGTGTTGGAAGGGACCTTAAAGATCATCAGGTTCCAAGCTGTGGGCAGGGACATCTTCCATTTGAACAGGTTGTTCCAAGCCCCATCCAACCTGGCCTTGGACACTGCCAGGGATGGGAGAGCCACAGCTGCTCTGGGCCCCCTGTGTCAGGGCCTCCCCATCCTCCCAGGGAACAATTCCTGCCCAAGATCCAGTATAACCCTAACCTCTGGTAGTGGGAAGCCATTCCCTGTGTCCTGTCCCTGCAGCCCTTGGGAATTGTCTCTCTCTCTCTGGGGCTCCTTCAGGCCCTGCAAGGCTACCCTGAGCTCAGCCCAAAGCTTCTCCTGTCCAGGCTGAACAATCCCAGCTGTGCCAGCCTTTCCTCCCAGCAGAGCTGCTCCATCCCTCTGCTCATCCTGGACCCTCCTCTGGGCTCTCTCCAGCAGCTCCAGGTGCTCCCTGTGCTGGGCCCCAGGGCTGGGGCAGCTCTGCAGGTGGGGCCTCACCTGAGCTGGGCACAGGGACACAATCCCAATCCCTTTCCTGCTGCTCACATGGTGGGATCAGCCCAGGGCACAGCTGGTTTCTGATCCCAGCACACACAGGCAGGGCATGTCCAGCTCTCACCCACCCGAACCCCAAGTCCATCTTTTTTGCAGCCCAAATGCCAGGGCTCAACTTTGATTTATGCCTGGTGTGGATAAAGTCACTTCATCTACTTCCATCCTGTTCCTAATTGTGCTTCCCCACCCCAAGACACCTTCCCACAACCCCTTTCATTCCTTCTCATTTGAGTTCTTCAGAACATACAGGATGGGGAAACACCACCACGACCTCTCTGCAGCTCACTCATACCAACAGAAGAAAAACAAAAAAAACCCACCAGTTCTTGGAAATCAAGGACTGAAACTTCTCTTCCAACATGAACTAGCTGCAGCTCACACTAAACATAAAATGAAACCAAAGTGCCTTTCTCTCCCTTGACAAACACTGCTGCTCATGTCTGCTCAGATCTATTTCAGGCTCCGCTGCTTATTTGAGACAAATCTCAGCTCTGTGTAGGTGTGGCAGGGATGATTCAGCAGAGGAACCTGCATGGCTGGAAACCTTCCATGCTTACGGAAAACAGAAATTTTTGTGGACCCCTTGCTCGCCAGATGACAGAAATCTCCCTTTTTGTCCTCACAAAGGGGTTCTGCTGTAAGCAGGTGCTCCTCCCAGCAGTGCAGGGGGTCAGTCCTGCAGCCTGGATGAAATAAGGAATGCCACACTACATGAAAACACTGATGTCTGTGCGGTGTTCTACTTTCATGGGACAGCACTAGAGGTTTTCCACACTTAAGAATCAGGGATCACAGCACTTTGGTGATAGATCCATAACGTTTGCTTAGGTGTATCCATGTATTTACATAAAGAATATTTAATAGAAGTAGGGAAACATACTTATGTAATGCCATTTGTACCAGGAAATCAATTTATGAGTTTGATCGATCAGTTAGATTTGTACAGCTTGATTATTAAACCAAATTAACTCCCACTGTCACACACAGTTCTTGCATGAGACGTATCACACACACCCACATATATACAAATATTTACTCCTGAGAAGAGCTGACCTCTCTTAATGCACAAAGATTCTGTACTAGTCTGATTTAAATGTCATATTGTAAAAAAAAAAAAAAAAGAGCCACGGGAAAACACGCTGCAAATAGCCATTATGTCCACAAAAACATCTCATTATCCAAAATGGAGTCAGGTTTAAAAATGTCTTGTTTATTTAAAGCTCAAGTCCTAGAAATAAATTCCATATTTCTCATTCTCTTCAGATAAATATTCATTTACTTAACATGTTTATGGGGCTGGAATGAATACTGGAGTGTTCTGTTGTTTTTAAAAAATAAATTATTTATTTTTTTAAAAAAGTGTTGCAATGACAACCAAAGATTTAGCAGCCATTTCATTTGCTTGAGTTGACCTCATAGGATGTGATCTTGGAGAAAGGCAGGCTTTTAGCAGGACAGTGATTTAATACACTGAATTCATTGCAAGATAAATATGCAGGAGTCACACTATTTTCAAATCTTCCTATTTGTGCCTATGTGAGGTCTCCACAAGGAATAAAATTACATGGATCAAGAGGCATGCAGCTGACTTGTCACGGGGCATTGTAGGAGAAACTCTCTCCCCCAGCTCAGTTCTCATTAGCTGTGAAGGGCTGATGCTTGCAGTTTTTGGATGGAATTGCAAAAGAGAGTTGCTTTTGCCATTAATGTCACGGGGTCCAGATGTGAGGAGATGAGAAACAGACTCCTCATCACACTGCAGCTCTGGCAGAGGCTTCCAGCTGACAAAAAGCCAAACAGCACAGGGTGATGTTTCCAGCATTTCAGGTTTTACACGTCAGGAATTCCACCAAAGTGCTCTGAGGGTCTCCTCGCTGGACTGGAGAGAAGTTATTCCTGGATTTTCCACCAGATCCTTTTCTGCAGGACTTTGTCAGGGTCAGAAAAGTGATTCTCCCCTGACTTAGACACTGATGTTCTGTAGCTATTTGCCTTCCATAATAAATATCAGAGAATCCCAGAACCCCTGAGGTTGGAAAAGCCCTCCCAGCCCATGGAATACAACCTGTGACCCATCCCCACCTTGTCCCCAGCCCAGAGCACTGAGGCCTTCCTTGGACACCTCCAGGGATGGGCACTCCAAAGCTCCCTGGGCAGCCCCTGCCAAGGCCTGAGCACCCTTTCCATGGGGAAATTCCTGCTGCTGTCCAAGCTAAGCCTCCCCTGGCCCAGCCTGAGGCCGTTCCCTCTCCTCCTGTCCCTGTTCCCTGGGAGCAGAGCCCGACCCCCCCGGCTGTCCCCTCCTGGCAGGGACTTGTGCAGAGCCACAAGGTCCCCCCTGAGCCTCCTTTTCTCCAGGCTCAGCCCCTTTCTCAGCTCCCTCAGCCCCTGCTTGTATGACCCTCTCTCTGAATATCTAAGTAGATCCAGCACTTCCTCTCAGGGAATCACAGAACTGAGAATCAAATACACCTGTGCCAACCTGGGCTCTGGAGCAGAGCCTTCCCCAAATCACTCAGGTATTTGAAGACCCTCTTATGGCTTATGCCTAAATGTGACCCCAACATCTCTGGGAAAATATGTCTACTCTGAAATTGTGGTGTTTTTTGTGAATTCACTTAACGAAACAAGATGGGCAAAATGAAATTAAAGAGAAACAACAATAAAACCGTTTCTCCTGAGCCTCACACTCAGGAAGGGAAGTTGCCACCTTAGCAAATTAGCAGCAGCCCTAAAAATGTGTGCAGAGGACGGGGACATCAGAAGGGCCACCGCTGGCCTTGTCCCCAGCTGCTGGAGGAAGCAGCCAGCGAGCACAAACCCTCTCCAGCCAGCCCTTCCCCTCACTTAAAATTCCAGAATAATGAACACTTCACACAGAAGGGAAAATGTTCAGCTCTGACTCAACGGGATCATTACTTTTTGTTTATAAGACACACCCACTAATTCCATGTTGGATGCGCGACGGATCCATCACGAACCGCGGGCACGTGACGAGCGCCGGGAGCACTGCTGCTGCACAGAGCACAGCTGGATTCATCCATCCTTGTTTCCTTGGAGTCTCCTTGGAGCTCAGGGACAGACCCTTAGCATGCCACTAGGCTGTTCCTCGCAGCTGGAGGGAGAGCTGGCAGTGCATGGAACACGAAACAGCAGGAAAATTCCAGTTTTTCCAGCAGCTCCAAAGCAGAAACTGCAAGCAGGTGCTTCCCTCATCCCCAGCACCTCTTGGATCGGCAGGAGGCCCAGCAGGCCCAAGGCTCCACTCTCCCAGCTGAGATTTTGCACCTGGTTTTCCATGCAGCAGGATCACAGAGGATGCTGCGAGCTGACCCAAACCAGAGGAATTGCGTAACGTGCAGCCCCATGCAATGGTGGGGATGGCTCCCTCCTGGATCAATGCTCTATCCAAATCCTTCCAACACTCAGGAAGAAGAAAAGGGTCCTCAAGTGGGTGTGAAGGTTTGTGCTGCCAGAGTGTAAATGGGAATCAGGCCTGACAGCCTTTAAACAGCACACAGCAGTGCAGAACCAGAGGGGAAGGATGTCCAACTGAAATATCAGGGATTTAAGCAACCAGAAATTTGGAAGCAACAAAACAACCGGTGGGACCGAGGCGAGGACTGATGCTAGCATATCTGCCAGCTCCAAAAATAGGCAGTAATAACAAAAAACCCATGACCCACAGCTGAAATCACGAGTTTCTAAACCTTAATCCTGACCAATTAATTTGGTTTATTAACCCTGCAGGCATATTCTGGTCACCAGTTTGCCCCAAAATTATGAGGTCTAGAACCAGGTTTTGTTGGGTCCAGGGGCTCCTGGGTAGTCAGTCACCTGCCTGAGGTCCTGACACACAAACCATGGCTCCTAGGATGACCAGGAGTGTTGGGTCCTTTGTGGGAATAAGATCCTTGTGGGAAGCCACTCCCACTTTGCAACGCCACTTCCCATGTCCCCACCTGCAATCAGAGGGCAGAATGCCACCTAGTGAGCTGCTCTTCCTCACCCTCTTCCTCCTCCTCCTCCCTGCAGCCCCCCAAGCCTCCCAACCCTGCCCCACTGCAGGGGCACCCACAGCAACTATCCTGGCTCCTCATTCCTGTTACAGTTCTGGCAACAGCTCCCAGATTTTCTTGCTCATCTCCAGGCTTCCATCGCTACAGGAGTGATGCTCCTGGGAGCTGCTCCACTCCATGATGCCCATTTTGGATCATTTCGCCCACTGTCCATGCCACAGAGCAGGGACACAGGCCAAGGAAGCAGGCACAGCAGAGCAATGGGAGCCCTTTCAAGATCCCTGCTGATCCCATTTCCATAGGAGGGATTTGGCAGGCAGAAACAAGATTATGGAAGGGACACGAGCTGCTTTGTGAGAGGCCTCATCTGATGTAACCACTGCATTCTTGACGTGGATTCTTGGTGCTAATCACAGTAGTTGGAATGGAGGTTTGCCCACTCTCCCCAAAACCAAATTCCTGCAGGCATGTCAGGAATCTCCCTATTTTTCTTTTTTTTCCTTTATTTTCCCCCCAAACCTAACATAAAGAGAACAGGTCTCGCTGTATTTTATTTCTGGAAGCTGGAGGGATTATTGAAGCCATTCTTCACAAGGCAGAAGCAAGCTCAGCCAAATTATAGGGATCCTTCCTCTCCTGAGAGGCCTGAGTGTAACAGAGATGCAAAAAATGCCTCAGTGAATATGTCTGAAAATAACAAACGTTTCCAACCAGTCATTCACCCTTGTCCATGATGTGGCATCAAAACTGAGCAAATAAAAGAGCACCAGGGAAGTAAAACCAGCATTTAACAGAGTCTTATTCCTAGGAAATATTCTGGACAAGCAGGGAAAAGAGGCAGGGTGGAAGATGCTTGTGTTATAAATATGGTGAGCCAAATCATAATAATCAAAAAAATAAAATTTATTTTCGCAGATCAGCGAGTACAGAAACAATTAAAATCAAAGCTACAACAAAGAACAAAATTCGATCAAATTGGGGACAAAACACGAGACCGGTCAGCACTGTGTCTCCCCTTCATTCGCCCCGAAATCCCAATACCAGGGTCCAGTTTTTATACTTTTTATTTTCCCCGGGGCAGGGTCCTCCTTTGTTCGGTGTTCGGGTGTTGGTATTCATGGGCCCTTTTTGGGATTCTTATTTTCTTCCTGAGTGGACTTTAAGAAGGAACATAATGGTGTTTCAGTGTTGGCTGTAAATCATATTCAGGTTCTGGGTGAGGTTTTCCAGGCAAACAGAAGGAATGTTCATTGGAGAGTCAAATCCATCTCTGGGCAGATGATCTGACCATCAAACATGTTGGTTCAGTTGAGTCTCTCATTCAAGTGCTGATAACTTCAAATCTCTCCCTCTCAGCTCTGTCTCTCCCTCCTGTGACTTTCGACAATGTCTCCCTTCCTGCTTGTAATTTCTGTATTTCTTTAGCACAAATTAATACGCATAGTTTATTTACAACACTTGGAAACCCAAGCACAGCCAAGGCAGCAGATCCAGGCTCAGCTGACCTTGCTGCTGTTGTTGTAAAATAGGAATGACACCTTGCACAGGTAACAGCCACTTAAACCCTCATCTGCATTCCACACAAAGCAGCCAAGGAATAAACATAATTACCTCCTTGTCTGGAGCTGCTGCCCGGGTTAACCTCCCACCAGCTCCAGTTAAAATGATTAATATTGAAAAACCTTAAATCCACTGCTAAATCCAGGTTTTAGCAGTAGATTTAAGGTTTTTAGCAACCCCACAGTGGATCCCCACCCTGCCTAGTTTTGTTATGGATGACCAACAAAACATCCCAGAGCCCAGACATCCAAACAATCAAATTTACAAAAGCATGTAGGACACAGGAAAAGGGAGAATGGCTTCAAACTGACAGAGAGTAGGGTGAGAGTGGATATTAGGAAAATATTTTTTACTTTGAGGGTAGGGAGGCCCTGGTACAGTTGCCCAGAGAAGCTGGGGCTTCCTCTGGATCCCTGGAAGTGTCCAAGGCCTGGTAGGACACTGGGGCTTGGAGCAGCCTGGGACAGTGGAAGGTGTCCCCTGTCCACGGCAGGGGGTGGGACTGGCTAATTTTAAAGGTCCCTTTCAACCCAAACCATTCTGGGTTTCGTTGAAAAAAGAGGTCAAACCAATAGCAAAGCAAAGGTACAAAATAAAAATAAAATAAAAAAAGATGGCTCTAAGAGAAAGCTTCCTGGGAGGACACCAACCTATACCTTCTGTTGATCAAGAAAAAGGGAATTTTACAATTTGCTTGGGATAATTCTCTGACTGTTCCTAAGTCCAACCAGGACTGATGCACAGCAAGAGCTCAGCTGGCAGTGATTGGGACAGAGCAAAGTGATGGGAACTTTCCATCCCGACTTTCTTGTGCTGATGCAAGTCAGTGCAAGACCACTGGAGCTGGTGGAGGTTGTGTCTATTTATATCCCTGGAGGATCTGGCTGATGAATCACCCCCTTTGCTGTGGCTGGAAAATACTGCCTCACCGGGAAATTCCCGCTGCCAGTGACACAAAATCTCAATGGTGGGGGAAAAGAACTCCAGAACAAATTCACTTCAAATTAGGCGGGGCCCTGTTCCCTCAACAATGAAAGCTCACTCCAGCCCCTCCGCGGCTGCTCAGCTCAATTGAGGCTGTCAAAACATTTCTTACGGGGGTCTTTCCTCCTGGTGTTTCTTTCCTCTCCTGCCTCTCCTTCCTCCGGGCTCTTATCTGCCTGCACACGTCCTGCCTCACGAGAGAACGACCATAACAAACCCTGATTTATGGCCCACTTGGAAAACGCGATGACGTCCAGGCCTCCGATCGAATTCCTTCACGTTTGCAAAGTTTAGATGTTGTCCCAGGAGCTGCCAAGGAGTCCAGAGCAGGAAGTCAGCAGAAAAAAAAAAAAAAAGAAAAAAAAAAAGAAAAAAAAAAAAAAGAAAGATAAGGGGGCTGCTGGGGCTGGGACAAATCCCCTACCATATGTTTTGTTTTCATGTTTTCTCGTGGTTTAAAACTGAACTAGAAAGGTTCTTCTTCAGCTTCTTGCTCCCCTTTTCTTTATCCCAAAAAAGGCAGCCTCAAGCAGAAGTGATTATTTTCTTAATGAAAATTAGGCTAAGGGAAGGAAGGCACCTGAAGCACAGTTTGCATTTGATGTTAAGTCTATTTTTTAATTAAATTGGTAACAATTCCAGAGCCCTGGTTACATCACATCCCCAACCAGGCTGAAAAAAAACCCAGGGAACTGCATCTGCTCTTGCACTGGTGAGGTGCAGAGGGGACCTTTGTGGAAATCGGAATTCCTCCTTCTCCACAGGGGAAGAGCTGACACACGGGGCACCTTCACCCACAGATCCTGCCTCACCAGGCCAGGAGAAAGGAGACATCCCTTGGATTCACTACCAAATGATATCAGGATGATGATATCAGCTCATTTCCCAGCCAGCAAAGCTGTTAAAAAGACACCCAAAATTAGCTCTGAAAGCGATTTTCGTGGAATTTATTGCACGACCCACATGTGACAGGAAAACTCATCTTTGGTCACTCTTTTGCACTCAAATAGCAAAACTGCAGCTCTGTACTCAGCAGTAACTTGGGCCATTTTGCCAGGCTGGGACAGTCAAGTGTCTCAGCTTTCACCTGGTGGTTGGGGTTTTTCAGAAGGCGGACGGGTCTTTTCAGAAGACACAGTGTGTGGACGCTGGGCCTTTTCCCAGTGCAAACCAAAGGCTAACTTGACCTGGAGCTGGCATATCCAGTGCACTCATGTTGAGGCATTTTTGTGTCTGTGAGCAGATCATAAACCACAGGATTTTCCACATTTACCCTGCTCTCCCAGCCCTGCTAATCTTTATTATTATTAATCCAAATATTGTCTACTTAAATTACTAAGCAGCTTTAATTAACTATTAAGCAAGCAACTGCACAAACACCTATTATCACTATCTGGTGAAAAATAAAATAATCTTTCAACTAAAATTCTTCTAAAAAGAAAAGGGATTAAGTCCTTCAGTACTAAAGGAAAGCGAGGTCTTAGGAAACCATGGCACAAAAAAATGGGAAAAACCAAGCAGGAAAATTGACAGTCCTCATCAGAGGAGTGCGCTTTGCTACTTGTACATGCTGCAGAAAAATATTGAATATCCAAACGAAATTACTAAATAAGAGGGGAAAAGATTCCTCCAGCCTGCTCCTGTTTTCCAGAAGTTCAGGATCCGAGCACATGAGATCTGTTGACTCCACCAAATGATTTTGGGAGCTGAGGTATTTGGGGATCTTTTAGATGTAAAAATTCTGCCTTGGTCAGCCCTGTGTGTGCGCAGACCAGTACAGGACACACGAAAGTAAATCCTCGGTGTGCTTGAAGGGTTGGTTCTATATTAAGGCTTTTGCTGTCATAAAAATGTTGTAACAACAACTGTCACACACACTTGGTGGTGACTTGCCACTCGATGTAAGCGATTACCAGAGGTACACAGACAGATACAACTGCTCTCGAGAAGTTTTCCACCAGCATTCCCCCTCTGAAAATTAGAGGGAAGTATTTAAAAAAAATAAAAAACAAAAGTGAAGCACGAAGCGCTTTTTGGTACAAAGTTTTCTTTGGAGAGCAGATTGTTTGCAGAGAGATGAAAAGCATCTCAAACACGCCGACAATTTGTGAATGTGCATCCGTACACATATTTCCAGCCGTGCTCACGCAGCCTTCCCTTCCAGCTCCCTTGCAGGTCTGATGAATCACAGCCTGCAAACAGCCCCACTCAGGCAATAGTCACGCTGAGTGGCTCATGACTAACCCCCGAGCAGGAGTTTATTCACAAAGTGTATGCAAATAGCAAACACATCTGTAAGCAGCGGCAGCAGCGCTTTACTCCCGGGATAATTTGCAAACAAGAAAAGGGGTTAAGTCTGTCACGCTGATTGCTTACAGAAAGTAGATCGCTCAGCCTTAGTCATTTGCATCTCTTTCTGGATTGCAAATCCTCCTGGCACAGAATACAGCAGGCCCTTTCATTTGTTTTCCTGCTCCTCGTCCTCCAGATGTTCAAGTCAGACTTGTTTTCTGCAGTTGTTTTTGTTGGTCTGTTTTTTGGTTTTTATTTTTTTTTAGGACTCCTCAGCCAGATAATGAAACCTACTACAGTCAGTACTTTGCAATAATCAAGCTCTGAAAACTCAAATATGTGCTTGATTTATTACTTCCAGTGGTCAATCACATAAATGCATTAAGCTTGTCCAAAGAAGAAATTCATAGAAACATATCATAGAATGGCTCAGGCTGGAAGGGACCTTAAAAATCATCTCATTTCACTCCTTCCACTATTCCAGGTTGCTCCAAGCTCCATCCAGCCTGATCTTAAACACTTTCATGGATGGGGCATCCACAATTTCCCTGGACAACTTGTTCCAGAGCCTCACCACCCCCATAGTAAAGAATTTCATCCTAATTTCTAATCTAAATCTACCCTCTTTCCATTTGCAATTGTCACATGAATATTCTGCTTTCAGCAGCAAGATGGGGTAAATACTGAAATTCATCTGCAGAACAAAACAGCAAAGCAAATTTTTTTCTCAGCAGCACAATAATTCAACAGGCTCAAGTTCAGTGGGCCCTGTGAAAAGGCCTATGCCTTTGCTTTAGAAAAGCAAAAAAAAAACCTTCCAATGGGTCAGAATCAAACCCAGAAACATCCATCCTCAGTGCCCCTTGAGTGAATCAGTGTTTAAATATCTTACTCTGTTGCCCACAGCACTCCACCACTGGAACCCCAAATTTCAGAGACACCTCATGCAAAGGCAAGCTCTGAAAACTCCTTTCCTTTGGGTCTGGAATGGTAACAGCTGCAGTGCATTAATAACAGTTTAATTTAGGCACAGATTTAGCTCAGAGCTGCTGTGCTGAGCTCCTGGAAAACAGAAAGTGTAGTAGGAGGATCCTCCACCCCCAGCAAGGAGCAGGTGAGTGAGCAACAGGCACTAAATTTGTACTAGGTGTGGGTAAAATCAGTAAGTCAGAAAATTGGAAGGCTGAGTGCATCCCCACTCCTCTGGCTGCCTCCCGTGACTGCTGAGGTGCCACCTCTTGTTTTACAGCTCATGCAACATCTTCAGATTCTGTCAGATGATGTCTGACTGCTGAGCCTGCTCCTGGTACTGCTCCATGACACCTTTCCCGATGTTTTCTCAAGGCTTAACTTCAGCATTTTTGAATTACAGGCTACCTGTGCACATGCTATCCCAATTCGGTCTACGTGTTCTCCTGTATTACGAAAAGTAATTTTTAGGAGCACATTTGCACTTTACTCTTTGATTGAAACCTGCTCTCCAGAACATTTGTAGACAAAGAATGCCTCTACACACTGCTGTCCATCCCATGATTTATTTTGCAGGAAGTTTCCCCTTTCCCTGGATTTGGGATGTTACCAGGAACAAGAAGCGAGCCACTCTAAAGAGTTGCTGTGAATATTCTGTATATCTTTCAATTCAAGTCCCTCACCTTGCCAGTGTCACAAATGAATGGCTGTGAGCTTCCTTTGATGCTGACTTGGTTAACAATCCCAAGGCTGACTGGGATAAATAATTCCCATACCATTCCCATCACATCTGACTCCATCCTCACCATCCAAAGGCTTGGGGTCACAGAGGATGAGGTTTCCAGGTAGAAGATCCTGGAAAGCCTGCACTCCTGATCCCCCTCACTGGATTTCATTTCAGAGATTTGGGGATAGTAGGTTAATGCCTGACAGCTACAGCAGCCAGCTGGCAGTTTTTCTGGCTTTAGGGAGCAGGGATAAAGGCTACGTCCAACTTTCAGGATGCCCTAAAAATGTTCAGGCTGCTGTGAGCAAGAGCTGCTGCCTCATCTCACTGACCCTTTCCTAGTAGCATCTTAAAAAAAAAATAAGCAACTGTGCTCCAGGGGAGCCTCCTTCTCTCCCAACAAAGCCTCACTTTTAATCACCAACTACTAAATAAAGCCATTTTCACTCGTTTCAGCCACCAGAACACATAGATAATGTAACACATACTCATAAATAACCTGGCAATGGAGACACGAAGAGAGGGAGATGCTGAGTGTAGACATGGGTGTATTCCTTTGGAAAGGGTGCTACATCCTTACCACAAAGTAAATCCTACATTATGCAGCCCAAAAGTGGTAATAAAAGGGCTGTATATGTACTATAGTTCTTTGTGTATGACAGGTTTATAAAAAATCAGAAGTAATATGAGCAGGGTGTTTATTTTCTGCTTCTCCAAAAATGTAACTGTTGATATTCTTGGTCCACTGACATAAACAGCTTTTCCTACTTCTCTTCATTCCTGACTGGTTTGAGTATTTGGAAATTATTTTGGACTTCTGTGATGTAGCCAGTTAAACCTGATGATTTTTTCATGTTTATTTCTCTGTCCTTCTTCCTAACTAGACTCAAACAGCACTGCGACATCCAGTGCCACCCCTGCCAAGGGCAGGGACACTTTCCACCGTCCCAGGCTGTTCCAAGCCCCAGTGTCCAACCTGGCCTTGGGCACTGCCAGGGATTCAGGGGCAGCCACAGCAAATCTGGCCACCACCCTCACAGGGAAGATTTTTTTTTCCCAATATCCCATCTAACCATTTCCTCTTTCTGCTTAAGGTTATTCCCCCTTGTCCTGTCCCTCCATCCCTTGATAATTGTCTCTCTCCATTTTTCCCGTGGCTCCTTCAGGCCCTGCAAGGCCACCCTGAGCTCAGCCCAAAGCTTCTTCTGTCCAGGCTGAACAATCCCAGCTGTGCCAGCCTTTCCTCCCAGCAGAGCTGCTCCATCCCTCTGCTCATCCTGATGAAATCCTTGCTCAGAAGGAGAGCTGCAACCACACCGTGTGTCTGGGGTAGCGCTGTGGAAATGGGATGGAAAATGCAGGACCCAACAACTCCAAACCTCCTTTGATCTCTGCCAGCCTCTGTGTGCCAGGGAATTTGCTGGAGCTGCCATGGGGACACTCAGGAACCGGAGCCCTGGGCTCTGTTCTGCATCTGCTCCTGCAGACAAACAACCTGGGACTGTCACCGAGCAACGGGGAGACGCCGGTAATTTAGGAAATGACCAACCATTTGTGTGTGTCTGCACGCTGGGAAAACACATCCGGGAGAGGTTAAATCTGCCTTTGTAGCAGCACAAAAGAAACGGGAGCGAAAGTCGAGCTGGGTGTGGTGCCGCTGGAAGGAGACCGCTGCCCCTGGTGTGGTAAAAGATGCTGCCATGTAAAATCTTGTGTCACATTCTGCAGTGCTCTTGTTTGTCCCTATCATTCCACAGTAAAGTCTGGAGGTTGAGGTTTGTTTATTGGGGGTTTTTTTAATTTAAATCAGAACAATTCTAGAAGTAAATATCTTCAGATTCTTCACTGGATGGATTGTTTGGCAGTTGATACAGAAATACAACACCGTGCTGGATACGACCTGAAAAAAGTGGTGACTCTCTGTTTTATGTGTGTTCAGGGGCAAAACTGGCAGTCACTCAGCTCATGCTTGTTTTTAGAAAGAAAAATATCATCTCTGACCTGAAGCTTTCCTCAAAGGCTCTGGTCAGTGAGGGGGGGAACGATGAAGATTGTGCTGGTTCAGGCACCAGCAAAGCACAGTTGATACAAGCACTGCTTAAACCGTGGTTCTGCTCCCACAGGAATTCCAAGCAGGCCCATTTGGCCAGAGATGGAGATGGATCACTAAACAACTGAAGTCTTCTCTGGAGGGCAGGGGAAAAGGCAATCTGTGCAGCTGCAGGGCAGGATTCCTGTGTGACCACAGCCCAGAGCAAGAGCCAAGCTCACACCTGGGCTGTTCCCCAGGTAAAAATACACGTCCAGCTGTGAGCCTGCTGCATTCACCTCCTTGCAAGCAGTTCCTCTGCGGATATTTTAAATGAGGAAATAAAACATGCAGCTGAAGGCACGGAGGTGGATGTGGCAAGTTGCGAGACAGATTCACCACGGGGCAGATTATTCTTGTCAAACCTGGCATCTGATTTTCTAGAGATCAGATCTGAGATAAAATTTTCCTCTCTCAATTCCAAAAACGCTGCAGGGTAAGGCATGGGTTTACCTGGAGGAGGAGGAGGAGGCTGAGATGGGCAAAACTGAAGGGATCCTCAGGCAGTGGGGAGAAGAGGCAGCAACAGAAGTTCCTTCCCCAGGACTGTTTTCAAGGCTGATCTGACTCAATAATTTCCCTTATAGCCTTGGCTCAGAACATCAGCATGTGCTAATAAGATTTGCTGATGTCACAAAACTGGGAAGTAGCTTCAATTCAGAATGTTAGAGCATGTTACAGTAAGATCTCATCATCCAAAGTGGCAGTAAAGGGAGGAAATTCAGTAGTGAGAGGTCGTGCCTTTGGGAACTACTGATTCTCTTTCTCCAAGCAAGGAATTCATCACCTGGCAGCAACAGAGCTTTTTCCCCTGAGGAAAGGGCAGTGAGGAATGATAACATGATGTAGATAAAAAGAGGGAACTTCAGCCCTAAAATGCTTCCAAAGAGGTGCCTCTGTTAGTGATGCCCTAGAGAGGGTTGAAGTAATGCCACTGTACAAGCTTTTGGTCAGATTTCCTTTGCAACTACAGGTACAGTTCTTGCTTCCAGTTCCCAGCATGGACTCCCAAGGGACAAAAAAAAAAAAGGGTGGAGAAGGGTTTTCAGGATAATCAGAAGAGAAGAGGCTGCATCACCAGAATACTTTTGCTAAAAGCTTTGCCCCTGGGAAAGGAGCAGAATGAAAACTCAAAGGGGGGTGTGAGAGAAAAGGCATGGAGCAGTTTCTCCTGAGGAGGTTTGGGGTGGATATCAGACAAAAGTTCTTCCCCCAGAGGGTGCTGGGCACTGCCCAGGCTCCCCAGGGAATGGGCATGGCCCCGAGGCTTCCAGAGCTCCAGGAGCCTTTGGACAGCGCTGCCAGGGATGCCCAGGCTGGGATTGTTGGGGGGTCTGGGCAGGGACAGGGTGGGACTGGATGATCCCTCTGGGTCCCTTCCAGCTCAGGATATTCTGTGATCCTACAATTCTGTAAGTCAGGTGTTCTCTATAAGTTTGCCAGGCACAAACACTTGGGAAGAGGTGCCAGGATAACTTCCTTGTAAGAACATACGGATATACACTGGCCATCCATTTATTTAGGCTGTAAATGAGATGAAATGTTTAAGTCACTGGGATAACTGGATTTAGGAAAAGGCTTCCTATGGGATCACAGAGTCAAACAATCCACCTACTCTTTGGTGAGTTAGAAAAGGGAGAATATACCTGAACCAGGTGATGCAACAATTCTTTTTTAATCCCTTCCTCTGTCCTAGCTGACTCTTCCTCAGTGCTATCCATCAATAAGTGATAAAACATGGAGCTTTGAAGATCCAAACTCTTCTCTGCTTTCAAAAGATAATTGAAGGCATTTGCAAGCCTACATCTACACCCTGCCTGCAGAGGATTGCAGAGTGTGGACTCAGGTTTCTGAGTATAAATTAGCACACAGAGTATGAAAGTGAGATTTCAAAGGCAGGTCCAAACCACTTATACTGAAGAAAAAAAATCTGACAACACCAAGGTCTTTTAAAAAAAACCCTATTGAAAGAACTGGGAGTATTAAAGACTTCAAATACTTTTATTTTGCGTGCTGTCCTTGGTCTTTTCCCACAACAAATTTTGAGCACAACAGATTTTTTTCCGTTCACCACTGAGTCACCTGCAAGAGGCTCAGAAGTTGTTTCCCATTTTTCTGGTTGCATTGCTACAGTTCCACAGAGCCCTACAGGTGTACAGTGGTGATAATAGATATATAAACCATTTTTAGAAATTTTTCCCCACGGACTCACAAAAGCTTGAGTATCTTGGCCTGGCAGGTTTGGCAGGAAAGGCATTTTTCCTTGTGCAGGATTCATTTTTTTTGGTGCCTACAGCACTGTCCAACAAGAGGGAATTGCACCATTTTTCATTCTTTGGCAGTGTTCTATTTAAAATAATTACAGTCAATTATTATCACTCAACAACTGGGACTTCCTGCCCTAAAAGCTCTTTATTTATAAGTCATCACCCACCTCTCTATTAGTGAATTCTCCAGTAATCCAATGTGTTTGAGGACTACATGGAATGGCATGACTAATGCCTCCCGTTCATATTTTCCCACTTTCCCGGTAAATCAGGAACAAAAAGCAGCCAGAGCATCTCCACCTGAGCACTGTCCAGCTCAGGGGCTCTTTTCTTTTAATCGTATTTTCTGCATCCAGCCCTGCTTTCCTCACATCCAGCCCCACCCTGCCTCTGCCCCTCTGGAGTCTTGCGAAAACTTGATAAAGAAGCCATTGCAGTTTTCCTTCCCTCCCCCCAAAATTCCCTCTCTTTCATCCTGGGCTGAGTCATCTCGCAAGACTTTCCTACACCCCTAGAGCAGCCTCCAGGCCCGCTCTGCTCACACTCGCACCTTGCCAACCCTCCAGCGCTGCAGGCACCGCAGCTTTGGAATGGATAAGCCGAAGAGTCCTTGAAGCACATTCTTATTCATGATCCTCACTCGGCTCCCCTGGAAGCGAGCCCTGCCTTATCCCGGCGGATCTCGGTGCTGGAGATCAGAGCCCAGAACAAGAAGCACTTAACAGAGTCCCCAGGGAATACCTCAGGTGTATTTTCACACGGAGCCTTACATCACCTCCCAACAAGCCTGCACACACACTCCAATTCCAAGCTCAAAGCCAAGCTTTCCAAAAAAGTTTTCACTCAGAACTTTTTTGTTGTTGTTGCTGTGCCTCATCAATGTCACATGCGACCCCACTTTGTTGATAGCACTGATTTTATGGGAAGAAAAAAAAAATGTTTTATGTTATGCTGAGAGCCAGGGCGTGGATAGGCAAGCAGACAGAGGGACCCATCACTTCTCAGATATTAAACCACCTTTTCCTACTCGTTCCAGTGCTCCACAGAGCTACAACTAATTCCTTGCTGCTTTTCTCCCCCTGAAACGTGTCTCTGTCTCCCTGCCACTGAAGAGAAGAGGATTTAGCCTCAGGTGAGAGCAGCCTGGAGAGCAGGAGTGCAGTGACAGTGCCAACAGGAACATGGCCAGAGGGGTAAAGTTGTCTCATCCTTTTTGATCCTCAGCACAGACGGCTTTTGAGGCAGCCGAACAACACCTCTTGTGTCCCTGAAGTGGTGTGGGGAGGGTGGAGGGCAGACTTTTCTTGAAGGGTTCTTCAGCTGGGCTGTGAAGAAGACTTGTCTTATTAATACTTTCCTTAAATGCTCTGCAGCAGCAGCACTGAAAAAAAAAACCCCACCTTTTATTCCACACATAGCTGCCTTCAAAGAAAGATGGTTTGTGGAAAGAGGAAATGGCTTTTCTTAGGTTCCCTAACACAGCTGGAAAACACAGGTGAGGTTTTGGGCACAGAGCCCTTTTTATGGCTTCCTTCTCCTATAATTGCTTTAGGATGTGTAACGGATGTACAGCACACCTACAGCCAAAAAAATAAAAATTCCCTTTGAGAACATTAGCGTGGCTGTGAGCTTTTCAGCAGGACCACCCTTTCCATTTCTCTGCTAGTCTTCTGCTGAAATTAGGAACTGCTTAATCACAGCCTGCTTGAATGGTGCAGGTCAGCTGAACAGTGCCAGGGGAGCACGGGCACTGCCCCAGCCCACAAACCAAAGAGTAAGGGGCACAAAGGGATGGTTTTCCCTATCCAACCACCTCAGCCTCTTTATAGACTCTCTAGGTTGAAGTCATCAACAAATCATTCTCAGACACCTCTTACAACACAAACAAAGGAGCCTCAAAATCTTCCAGAGGTGGTTCCTAACGCAAGCAGAGAAGCAGAATTAACATCTTGGCTTTCTCCTTGAACATTCCATCTGAAATATTCTGAAAACAAGTAAATCTGTTGAATTAAGCTGAGGAACGAAACACACTGAAGCCCTTCAAAAACACTCTGGGGAAACAATGGCACTTGCAGCGACTTTCCTCCAGCACATCAAGGAGGAGAGAACAAAGGGGCGATTTACAGAAGCGACTGAAGAATGGGGTTATTGTTCCTTTATTTCCTACACATACCCACCCAAACAGGAGTGAGCCCTTCCTCCAAACAACACCAGGCCGTGGATGTCTCAGCTGATGTGTCTGTGCCACCAGGCAGGAGCACAAAGTACTTTACCCAATTAACAAGCACTGAGCCAGCAGCTGTAACCCCTCGAAGGGCTTGGGGGGGGTTAAGCCAAATTTGCATTTAGGTGTGAAGACGTGGCTCTGACTTGTCTCCGCGTTTGAAACCTCATTAATTTTCCTTTTGATTCATTCATTCAGTTACCTGCTGGCACGTACCTGGCTGCATGCTGAAACTTGACCTCCGAGTGTGTTCAAAGCCCAGACAGGAGTGCTGGCTTGATCAACATCTCCTTAAACAACAAATTTCCAGTAAGAAGAGAGATTTCTGTGGGATGACTGTGGCAGGAGTTGCTATGACGTCCTCCAGTGAAAGCTGTACAACCTGCCCATAAATCACCACCCCACAAAGGCTCTTTCCCAGGTCAGGGCTTCACCTCTGGCCCCAGTGGCTGCTCACTGAAGCTGCTCCATCCTTCGGGAGTTTCCAGGAGAAAAACATTAAAAAGTGTGATCACCACCAGCAACTGCTGCTGCTTTTGTGATGAATTGGGACAGGAGCTGTCTGCGTGCTGCCTGACACAGTGGTGGCCTAACCCAAGCCTACCTGACAATAAACTGCAGCTGCAGCTCCAGGAATCCTGGATACCCTCATTTCTGCACTCAGGCCATGGTTTCCAGCCTGATGGGTAAATCTAGTGGAAAACTAAAACCAAATGAAGGCAGAAAAAAGAAAGACAGCTACCTCTAAAGTAATTCCTTCACTTCTCTCTGTGTTATTGTGATTTGCTGTGGAACTCCTTCCACCAAAACGCTCGAAGAACCTTTTAACAGAAAAATCAGATTAATAGGAGGGAGCATGGCAGCATCAGCTTCATCACAGCTGGCCTTTGGTTTCTGAGCCACTGATTTGTCCTCTCTTCACACTGAAATAAAAAATAAGTTGTCACAACTCAGGGATCCCTACAGGCTTCCTTGCAGCATAAGCAAAGCCAACTTTTTGTTTGAGGTTATGTTTGCCCAGGCTAGGGGAGGGCACATGGGCAACTAACACTCAGTAACTAATTTGGGATGGCCATTCATCAGCCCACTGAAGGCATCAATTTATCTCAGCTAATGTCCCTTAGCAGCCAACAGAAAGGAGGAGGAAAATCCAGAGAAATTCACCTTACCCCAAGACAGAAAGCAAAATTAGGCCAGTTGACTCATGCCCAAAACACACCCATTTCTCCTGCTGCCAGTAAAGGGAGCCTTGGGTGATGGAGACAGCCCAGGTAGGTGAGTCAAATCCACCCCACCTGGGAGCCCTCGGCCACCAGAGCCTGGTCCAAGCCCTGCCCCCGAGCTGGCTGTGAAAGGAGAATGTTCTCATCCCTTCTCACACTTCATAAAGAGCTACAGAGGGTCTTCACTTCTGTCTTGGTTTAGNACATTCCCACAGCTGCAGGAGTTGTGTGGAGAGATTTCCTACCCAGCTCTTGCCCCTCTGCCACCCCCACTGCCTATGCCCAAGCTGGGCCTCTGGGAGAAGCTTCCAAGGAGCAGAAATGTCCGAGGTGGCACCTGGTGGCATGGAAACCACTAGAATCCCCTGCAGCCTGGGGCTTGGCAGGCTGTTCCCATCCCTTGGAGGGATGTAGCAGCCTGGAGAGGATGTCCACACTCACTCCATGCATGTCCCAGCTCTGCCAGGGAGATGTTTGGGTGTGCACACTTGCACTATTAATTAATGTAGGGAAACAAATACTGTACATGAGCCAGAGACCCATAAATGTGAAGCTTCTCAGACAAATGGCTGGGACTTTAGCTAAGAGCAAGTAGGGGAAGGAGGGGGGATATCACCCAGCAAGCTCACACACCACCATGACCACTCAGCACGGAAAAGGAAAAAATAGCTGCTGCGTAGTTCGGAAATATAAAAATAGTTCGGCTGTTCCCTTACCCTTTCCTTTCAGTCATCACTCCACTGCAGCCCCGGGGTTTGTTTGTCTCAGTTGCTATGGGGAGGCTGTGGCTGCCAGGCCCTGCTGGGGAACAGCATCCTGCTGGTCCCTGAGCCCAGGGAAGTGGCTCTGTGACAGCCCTGAGCCCGGCTTTCTCCCTGTCCCCCTGAGTGCCAGACACGGTGCCTCCTGGTGCAGAGAGGCATCAGTGCATCTCCTCTTCCCTCAAAGCATTTTCTGCCCTTTTAGGAGAGCTGTGGTGGCTGGGGACAAGGCTGTTGGGCTGCCCCTTGCCAAGAGTGCCACCCACTCCATAAAATCCCTGTTACCACCGCACAACTCATGGAAGAGTGTGCACATGGCCATGTCCCACCCGGGCACCCTGGGAAACACCCTGGACCAAATTCTGCTGCCTCAGGCTGTGAGTGTGCTGGAACAGTGACCCTGCAGAGCCAGGGAAAGCAAAACAGGGAATGGCTCCTGTCCTTCTCCTCACACTCAGAGGGCTGAGGGCTCAGCACAGCAGCCAGAGTGTCCCCAGGAGCAGTGCCAGCTCCCCAGGCTGGTGAAGTGGTGGCACTTGCAGCCCTCACCAGCCCTGCAGGAACACAAACACCTCTCACATGTCCCTGATAATGATTGTCTGCAGGCAAGGGCTTGTGGCACCCTCTTTTCTGCCCTGGCTTTGCTCAGGGGTGACTGTTAGGACACAGCAGCCTCCTTTCCACACTCCCTCACCCCTGCCCAGCCTCCTTCCCGGCCATCCCATGCCCCAAGTCACCACGCTGGCGGGGTGACAGATGTGACAGCACAACTCAGGTTGGCCATCCACCTCTCCCCTCAGTGCCACTGGTCAGCAGGGCCGTGCTTTGTGGAGTGCCTGTGGTCCATCACCTCCTCATAAACACATTTTGGCATCCCCCTGTATTTGCCAGCTTAAACATTCCTGCCTGCAATAAACCTGTCGTGCTCACCCCACAAGTGTCTGAGCACCCTATTTCCCTTTCCTGCAACATTCAAACACGCTGCTGGGAACCTAAAGGCTCCACATTTTTCTAACACCTTCTATGTTTGCAGCACTGTGCAGACATTCATTGGCATCTCCTAACAGCCCAGCGAGGGAGGCAAGCAAATATTATTTTCTTTTCTTGGGTAGGAAGGCTGAAACAAAGTGAATGATGCCTTGGGAAGGCTGACCTGGAACATAGACTAAGCAGAGCTTAGAGAATGAAGTAGGTATTTAAAAGGCCTTAAAGGATCCACCTTGGGCAGTATAAGAGCCTGGCCAGGGCTACACCCAAGGTGGTCCCAAAATGGTCACAAAATGGACAATCGGTCACGAGGTCTTACATTTTTATAAGTTTTGCTCCATTGCATATTGGGCTTTAATTGTTCAATTACAGCTGCAGATTATGAACTCCCATCCTTCTTTTCTCTCTTCAGCCCACCATTGTTGATGCTTTGGGGCTTGAAAACTTGTAACAGTTGTCCTTGGTCTCCATTTGGGAAAGGATTTGTTTTGTCTGCCTACTCCATGAAGAGAGCTGACTGACACTGAATATGAGGCTCAGAACTGCACTCCTAGGCAGCACAGAATCTGAAAAACATGAAAGCTAAAATTTGCAGCAGCTTGTCTGGGACCACAGGGCTGAGCCTGGTAGCTGCTGAGCCTCCTTCCCCTTTTTGAGGACGCTGTTTGCTCATAACCCACCTCACACCTGGAGCCCATCCCTGCTGCTGGCAGAGGCGTTTGCTCTCCGTGAGCTTGGCAGCCAGGGCAGAGTAACTTGTGAGCAGAGCATGAGTAAGAAATGTTTCCTGCCAGGGACTTGGGTTAGGGCTGCTTTTTCACAACCCATGGTGTGGAAACACCCAGCTTTCAAGAGCAGCCTTGACCTTCTCCGCCGGCTGGAAGGGCTGCAGCTCTCCTTTTTGTAACGTGAGTGTGAAAAAGGGGAGAGAACTTCGCAGAGCTCGTGGGTGGTTTGGCTGCCGTGAGAGGCAGGAGAAGGGATTTACAACCTCCCCATCTCCAGTCCTGTGCTTCTCCAGCCCTGCCTCAAGTGTATCTAGCCCCAAAAGCCAGTCCTTTGCTCGCTGTTTCACAGAATAAATGGGGTTTTGCACTTGAGTTGCCTGCCCATTTGAATTTTTAATTGACATTGCCTAAGGATAAAGTACCAGCTGACTCAAGGAAAGAAGAAAGCTGCAGTGGCTGTGCCACCTCTTCTTGCACACTTCCATTCATTTCTGAGCTCTGTGATCTCAAACACCAAACCCTGAGTATCTCAAGCCCTGCTGATAAGGAAGTTGGCCATCAAAGGGAAGCCTGGCTGTAAAAGGAGTACTCTGCCTTTCCCTAATGGCTCCCAGGCAGGAAAAAATAACAACTTCATTGTTTTCCTGTCGGGAACAGCGTTTATACAAGCTGGCAAACGACTTAAGCTCCCATTCCTGGCAAACCCCCTGGCAGCTGGGCTGGCACAGGTGAGCCGAGCCCAGCTGGCACGAGGCGTGCCCTCCAGCAATACCAGAGTTTTCCTGCCAGGCTCAGAATTCCAAGCACTTTACAGCTGGAAACTCTGAACAGGCCACACTTCCAGGGTTTTCTAGGTACTTTTTTTTTGTCTTCACTCTTTTTCAATCCAAAAGATTGGTTTGAATGTATAGACAAGGGACTTTTTTATTTTTTTTAATGAGCAACAATCCCACTTATCCTCACGTCACTCTCCTGTAGTTCCACTCAGGTGTCACACACAGGATTTGGACACATGGCTGCAGCCCTGTCCATGAAAACTGAACGGGGGATAATACACTCAAGTGCACTAGAAAGTTTTTCAGGAATTCTGGTGAATCAGCAGAAATTTGATTGCGTAGCTGTGCCACAGGTATCAAAAGTACCTGGAGCTCAGGGTTTCAGATTCCAGGGCACATTATCTACGCTGGGGCACTGGTTCAAGTTATTGGTTTTACAGCCTGACTGTAACTATGGAGAGTAATTTAAATAATTACATCCACAAAGAGCTGGAAAATTCAGGTGGCTGGGAGAAAGGGGAATGGGAAAGTGTGACAACACTGCTGGAAAAGAGATTAACTGGGGAAATGGGCCAGAAGTGATTGGGAGACACCCTTGGCTGCTCAGGGATCTTTGCTGATTGGGCACCTCAAATACCTCCCCCTGGGCAGCCTCAGCACTGAGTGGGCACCTCAGCTGTGCTGCCCATCCATTATCCCTTTTCCCACCTGGTTCCTCCTAGGAATTGTTGTGGTGAGTGCTCGGGCAGGGCTCTGTCTACCCTTCCCCTTCCAAAGCTGGGCCTTGACAAGCATTGAGCTCTTTATGGAAAACTGGGCAAATAAGTAAAAGATCTGGGCGCAAGAAAAATGGGAAGGACAAGGTGGATGTTGAAAACATGGGGTAAAACCTAGGTAAGGTGGCACTGTCCACAGGCTGGGGGGAAGCTTCAGAGAGCTCTGAAGCCCTTCCCCTCCCTCTTGCCAGTCTCTCCAGCTGGATGGGGCTCCTGCTCTGCACCACATCCCAAAAAACCACAGGAGCACACTGTAGCCAGCCCCCACAAACGCCATCCACCTGGGAAGCCACCGAGCAGGGAGGGGAGCAGTAAATAATCAATGGGGAGAAGTGGTTGGCACTGCAGCTGTGCTGTCCAAGGCCAGGAGAGCTTTCCTTGCCTGGCCATTTCCCCTGCAATGGCAGGGATAAAAGGGAGGGGACAGTGGCCTGGCCAAGGTCACCTGAGTTACAACTCTGGGCAGTGCCAGCACCTCATCTGCCAAGAGAAAGGCACTAGGCCCATTCCGTGGAAAAGATGAGGGTTTATAGTAGAAATCTCTGTTTAGAGCAGCATTAGTCATCTGCCGTGGGTGTGATTCAGGGCCAAAGTTAGCTGACCAAATTCCCTATATAGTCAAGAGAGAGACCAAGAAAGAGGGTGGTGTGATCCAGGGTGCCTCCGTTACACACCTGAAGTCAAACAGAGTCAATCCTGCCATTGTGGACAGAGTGGTATTTTAGTTTCTGGCTGCAGTGAGGTGTTTTTTGTGGAATCTGTAAAAGTAAACCAACCTTTTAATACTTCATCAAAGCGGTTTTCCTTTCTTTCAGCCACCAGCGGGAGGTATCGCACGTGTTTTGCTGGTATGCACTGCCCCACCAATAAACTGCACTATTTTTGGCTATGCTTGTCAGCTTTCTTTGAGAATCGGTCCAAAAAACACCTCAGGAGCAGCATTTCTGTCCCCCACCTCCAAAGCAGGGCTGGCAAGGAGTGCTGCAGGGCAGATCACAGAGAAGGGCTTTTCAAAGGCCTTAGAAATCCAATGGAAATACTCAGAAATCAAAGTAGTGGAATGAGGAGAGAGAGGGAAAAAAAAAAAAAAACACAAGAGCCCTCTAAGAATTCAGGGCACGGCAAACTATTGGAATGAGGGAAACCCTGGGCAGTCACAGTCACTGCACAGGTAAAGGGAGCCAGAGCCTGAGAGATAATAGGACTTAGGATTACTGAAACAGAAATGACGGAATAACTGAACCAAAAATATATCTGCAGGGACAGGGGTCATTCACTGCCAGCTGCCAAGGAGCTGCGTAGGAAAGAGTTCCTATCTTTAGTCACCCATCGTCTGAGGAGGCAGAGAAAATGATGCAGTGAGGCAGCAGTACTGGAAAAGAGTAAACAATAAAAAGTTCATCCGTGAGGAAGGGGCAGGCCAGCTGTCCTAAAGCTGGTGAAACAACAGGCTATCCAACCCTTGAGCACTTCTACAGTTATAAAGAGCACAGCCAGAAGTGTGATGCCACTTTTCTTACCAAATTTCCAAATTCCCTTGTTTTGTCCCCCCGTCAATCATTTTGCCTTCACAGTATGCTTCAAATTCTGATTTTTCTTCCCTCCACAACACCATTAACCCCACTTCCTCCCAACTGAAGGTGTTTGCCTGTTTATGTCAGCCTAAACAGTGACACCATGACTTTTTATCCTTGGAATAACCAACAGCAGGTCTATTTCCATCCATGCTTTCATGACTCAAAGTGATGCAATCTCTCAGTTAGCATCCATCAATTGTTCTCAAGCTGTTCCCTGGGACTATTTGCTGTTGGCAACAAAGTTTTGTTGGTCACATAAAGTTGTGTGCCATTGTTTCCATTTCCTGGCTGGAGGAAAAGGCAAGTAGATCCAGTGCTAATATTAACACCGATTTTTCCATTTGTTTTTGCAGATCCTGGTACCTTCAGTTTTGCTGGCATTACAGCTCAGCTAGCCAAACTCAGCACTGGCACATGCAAAATAGAAGGCAAGAGCAGATCAGCAAATTTCCTTAATTATATGCATAAATATGAGTGGGTTTTTGGTTTAATACTCTTTGCCCAGTTCTCTATCACAACTGTTAGCCTGTTTCCCTATATTTGTGTTCCCTTTCTTTGTTCAGCTTCATTTCATGGTGGTTTCCTTTTCTTCCCATATTCCCAAGGTCTCCTCTATTCATTCTGCTACCTAGTGAGCTTTTCTCCTTCCTGACATGACTTATCCTTGGCAACCCTTAGAGCAAATACTCTCTATTAAAAAATCTGTTACTAATTGGAATCTAATCTCCTGTTCAGCGAGGTTTATTTAGGATGAGTCTGGCTTTTCCCTTGGGATTTGTTTTGCACACTTTTTTTAAAAGCAAAACATTTTAACCAGTTGGGAAAGACTTCAGTTGAAAATTCCCTCTAAAAGAGGGACAGCAGCCACATTAATGAAATCAAAGTTAACAAAGGAAGAAAATTGTTGTTAAAAGGAGGAAATCAAACGTGTTTCACCATCCATTCTGCTTTTGCATCAGAAGGGATATCTGGTGTAGAATGAAACCATTCTGATTAACCTGGTAAAATGGACAAATTTTCCTGGATATTCCCTATTAAAAAATCGTGGAGGGGAATCTTAAGAGTTAAACTATAGAGGAAATATATCCTTTTCTTAGGGGAAGAGGTGAGACTTGCAGAATGAATGTCCTTCAGATAAACACCTTGGGATGATCAGCTTTGCCCCCGTTCCTTCCTGCCATGCCCCACCTCGGCAGAGTTACATTTTCTGCCCTCTCAACAAATGAGAGCTTGTGGGCACCTTCTTCCTCCTTCAAATGAGACACTCTCCAAACAACCTGAGCGGGCAAACAAACCTCTGGTGTTGTGATATCAAAGGAGCAAGATCTGCACGCACACCAGTAAAAAACCGCGTTGTGAAACACCCGATGTTGACACACACCAGCTGAAGAAACACACATCCACCAAATGGAAGGAAATCAAAATGGAATTACCCAACAATGCTATCTCCCTGTTCATTCAGCTGTGTTCCTACCCATTTTTCCCCCAATTCATTTACAGTGAGACTCAATGCAGATATGTACTCTATTTATAGTTCCTTTCTGGATTTCAGAGCTTGCTATAATAGATATGTGAAAATAATAGTTTGGTTTAAGCACAGCTTTCCTACCCTTACTGCACAGGCACATTGAAATAACGTCTGGGGATAATACAACATCATCTCTTTACATCTTTTATTATCTCTTTATTATGGCAAATTCAACACACAGAGATATGTAACAGACCTAATAAAAGAAATCAGGAACCTGAGACAGCAATGCAAATCCCCCAGAGCTCAGTAACGTGATAGGCACTTAGAAGATGCAAATTTGCTTATTTGTTGGGGCAGGCAGTCTGCCCATGACCAGGGAGGCAGGCCAGGGCTGCCAGACGCACTCCAAGATTCCCAGTCCAACCACAGCTTCCTGCATGACCTCGTTCCAGTCACTTAATCCCGTAGATCTGTTTACAGTGGGTAAAAGGAGAGAGTGCATGCTTTCCCTATCGCAGGGTGAGTATGAAAGCAAAATCCCTTAACTGCCATAAGGAATGAGAAGGGTTTGAGGGCTCTGACAACCTCTGGCTGGATTTTAAACACTCATTTCACTCCTGTGTCTGCAGGAGCAGGAGGGATGGACAGGCCTCGGGCCTCAGGGCATGGTCAGACACGCTGCTCTGGCGGGATCTGCCGTGGATTTAGAGGTGACCTCGCCTCTAAAAAGGTGACTTTTCAAAGCAGGCAAGTCCTGCCTGTGCACACACGGAGATCGAGGAGAGCAGCTTGGAGGGTTTGGGATGCTCGGCGCTGGAATTAAGAGTGATTAGTGAAACTGTTGCGCCATCTATGCTCAGACACGGTTCGTGTTCCCGCCTGCTCGGTCAGCCCCGAAATGGCCCAGCGAGATGTTTGTTTCCGTCACAGCCCAGCCCTCAGCCAGAGCTGTCCCTGCACTGACCACAGGCATGGAACATTGCGGGGTGACACCCACGTGGGGCACCTTCACAGAATCAAACAATCCCAGAATCATTTATGTTGGAAAATATCCCCAAGATTATCACATCCAAACTTTGATCTCCACTTTGCCCCCAGCCCAGAGCTCTGAGGGCCACCTCTAGCCCTTCCTTGGACACCTCCAGGGATGGGCACTCCAAACCTCCCTGGGCAGCCCCTGCCAAGGCCTGAGCACCCTTTCCATGGGGAAATTCCTGCTGCTGTCCAAGCTGAGCCTCCCCTGGCCCAGCCTGAGGCCGTTCCCTCTCCTCCTGTCCCTGTTCCCTGGGACAGGTCCCAGCTCCCACCTCCCAGCTGCATTCACACAATCCAACACTAAAGGGTGACTCCAAGATTTTCCCTCAGCCGTCTTCCTGCTCTCAGTTGTCGATCACCACAGAATTGCAATATTTCATCCATTAGAGCTTGAGCAGGCCACACAAGAATGAAAAGAAATTCCAGGTATAGAGGTTTCCAGACACACTGGAGTGTTGCCCTTTGCATTCCAGAACAGGATCCCTCATCCCAAGGGATGAGAGTTTTTCCCACTCTGTGAGGGGAAAAATGTTTCCAATCTCCACCCTGAGCCTTCCCTGGCCCAGCCTGAGGCCGTTCCCTCTCCTCCTGTCCCTGTTCCCTGGGAGCAGAGCCCAACCCCCCCCCGGCTGTCCCCTCCTGGCAGGGACTTGTGCAGAGCCACAAGGTCCCCCCTGAGCCTCCTTTTCTCCAGGCTCAGCCCCTTTCCCAGCTCCCTCAGGCCCTCCTGGGGCTCCAGCCCCTTCCCCAGCTCCCTTCCCTGCCCTGGACACGCTCCAGCCCCTCCAGGTCTGTCCTGCAGGAGCCACAACTGGACACAGCCCTCAAGGTGCAGCTTTCCTTGCACTTGGGTTGTGCTCACATTTGGGTTGGCAAGCTTGCAAGTCACATTAATGCTGTGGTTGCCATTCCAATGCCTCGACCAACATCAGGGAAGATCCATGAGGCTTCTTGTCTGGCCACATGCAAGAGGGAAGTAGTACACCTTAATCCATGGAGGTAAAGCTCAGAATAAACTACTGTAGCTGGCAGGAGAATCAGCCTCTCATTCCTCAAAATCAAAAGACACCCAAGACCTTTTTTTTTTTTGCTCACACCACTGCCCTTCTCACCACTTGCTTTTTAAAGTACTGTGGTTGCATGTTCTTTCCTAAAATGTCAAGCACTGCAGGGCCAGGTGTCTCTATTTTGGAAGTCCAGACTCCTTCCTTACTGTCTTCTTCACAGCTAAACTCAGATCACTGCAGTGAAAGGGTGTGATAAAGGAATCACTGCCTGGGCTGGTTTTGGCTAGGGTAGGGTTAATTTTTTTTGCAGTAGTTGTTGTGAGGCTGTGGTTTGGATCTGTGCTGGAATCAGTGTTGATAATTCGGGGATGTTTTGGTTTTTGCTGAGAAGAAATTATACTTTTTCTGGCTCTCACCTCACCCCACTGATGAGTGGGCTGGGGGTGTACCTGGGCTTGGGAGGGGACAGAGCCAGGACAGCTGACCCCAAATGACCCAAGGGATGTCCCACACCATATGGCCTCATGCTCAGAGCCTGGAGATGGGAGAAGAAGGTATTTGCAGTTATGGCTTTTGTCTCCCCAAGTCACCATTAAATGGAATGTATCCCAGCTTTTTTGGGGATGGCTGAACACCTGCCTGCCCAGAGGAAGGGGAAGAATGGAGTCCAAGATTTGCTTTGCTTGTGAATGTGGCTTGTGCTTTGCCTATTAAACTGTCTTCATCTCAACTCACAAGTTTCTGACTTTTGCTTCTCCAGTTCTCTCCCAAATCCTACCAGCAGGGAGTGAGTGGGGCTTAGGTGCTGACTGGTACATGCTGTCCTTCCCATCTGGGAAGGCAAGGACTTCCAGCAGAAGAATTTCAGATATTTCCTTCTCAGGAAAGCTCTCCAGTGGGTTTTCAGTGTAAAAAAGAGATAGTTCATGTCATGCCACCTGTCAATGCCTCATTTTAAATACTAGCAGAGTCTCTCCCAGGCACATCCCACACCAATGCCAAAGTAACCACTTGCAAATACACTCAGCAGAACAAGTTGTCTCAGGGCTCTGCACGCAGCCAGCAGTGCTTGTAAATCCTATTCATGAAACAAACGAGCACTTTACCTTCAAATGGGCGGGCTGGGTGTGGACCTGGCTCTGAATTCAGCAATTCTTTCTCTCTGCCTGTGACCCTGGGCCTTCAGCACTCTCCCCTCTGCCTCGCACACTCCCTGAGCCAGTGACAGCACCTCCTGGGAGCTCACATGGGGCTCTTTGTATGACCATGGAAGCCACATCCTCCTCCCTCCCAACCCGTCAGTGGGTTCTTGAGAGCAGTGACAAAAAGCAGAAATAGGATAACCCAAACTGGGCTCAGTGTGCTCACTGTTACAATGCAGCCTGTTCACAGCTGGTATCCAGGCTCCTTCTGGAAGAGCAGCAGCTGAACCACTCACCCATCACTGCCCTGCTCCAGGAAGAGCTTTACTCCCTTATGTTACTCTCCTAGCAAATCTTTATCTTGATTTCCAGCCGCTTTTGCAAACAACTTGATCTCACTACTCCTCCTCCCTTCTCCATGTCCCAAGGCTTAGGAGAATCACCCAGATGAAGGAAGACCTGATCCCAGAGCTCAGCATTCCACATGCAACAACCTCTGGATCAAATCCAGAGGAACTATTTGGATCAGCACAGAGATGCCTAGGCCAGGTGAAAGCACCAGGAGCAGCAGTTGTTCCTGTCCCAGTGTCCCATGATCTCTGTGAGTGGAGCACAGCAGGTGCCTCCAGGCTGAGGCAGAGGATGAACAGGCATTTCCAAGGCCACAGCTTCAAGCTGAACCCTTGGATGGATCTTGTCCTTATGACTGTTTCTGAGTTGTAGAACTCCTGCAAAAGCAGTGCCCCTGCAGCTGAGCTGGAGTTGTGAACAAGGCAAATTTTCCACGGGAATTCCCCCAGGTCCAACAGGCAGTGAGGTACCCAACCCTCGACGGCTTCCAGCTCCGCCTGTTACTCAATGTGGTGCATTCCAAGGTGTATTTCAAAGGAGGGGATTGTCCTGGAAAGGTACCGAGTTGTTAATTATTTGACAGTGGTTGCAGTAGGCAGGGAGGGTTTGCAATCCATTTATGACTGCAGAATCACTCAGCAGCAGCACATCCAAAGCAGCCTGGGAGATATATGAGGTGTTTAGGAAAACTGTTTCATTGTGAAAAGTGTCAAAGGCATCCTTTAAACTATTCCTGCTTGGAAGATTTTACTAGCAATTCATTTCTGTCACACCTCAGGTTAAGCTACTGTACATCTTGCAGCGATTTTTTGGGTTTTAAGGTGTTTTTATTTAATTGCTGTCTCAAAGGTTGTTTTGAATCCTGAGTGTGCCCTGTGAGGTGCTGTCTGGGTCCCCTTCCAAGCTGACCTCCACAGTGAAGCCTGAAACTTAACTGTGCTTCCCTTTGCTAAAGGACCACTGCCACACTCTGGCAAACTTTGAAATATATCTTTTCCTTAAGTCCTGCTGATGGTTTGAGGCTTTTTATTTTTTATTTTTTTTCTTTTTTTCCATCCATCCCTTCTTCTTTCAAAAAGATCTGTTTGGAAACAAAATTTCTTTATTTTCTTAACCAGATTTATCCCTCTGCTGGATTCTACCAGGGATGCTGCACAATTTGCTCTGCAGGTGACACCACCACAAAAGCTGCTGGTAGGGGAACAGATCTGGCATGACAAACTGAGAGTTTGCGCACAAATACTCCTAAAAAAAAAAAAAAATCAGCAATGACCAGGAGAGCCACAAAGGGAACTCTGTGACTGTCTTTATGAAAATCTCTGGGTGAGCAGTTGAGCGTTCTCCATGTCCCATCAGCTTTTGAGAAAGTCCTGGTGCCTTTCCACAAAGCAGTTCCAGTTCAAGGGTAAGGCTGGTACAGAAACCTCCTGCAGGCTTTCAGTGCTGTCTCAGTTCCTGGGAACACGACTAAATCTGTCTGAAAGGAGGAGATGTTAACGCAGCTTGTCAAGAAAAACATCACTCAGGCTTCAGGTTCAGCTTGTGCTGGCACCTCTCAGGCATTAGAGGAGGCCAAATCCTGCACTGATCACAGGAGTAGATGGATGAGGCTGATGTTTTTCTTCTGCATCTCAGCTCCATAATTTTTTTCCTTCCTCCAGCTGGACACTCGGTAGCTCTGTGGTCTAAAACACAGACATGAGGGTTGTGTTATAATAATAATAATAATAATATTAAATATATTATTATTATAATATATAATAATTCTGTTCTCTCTTTTACTACCTTGAGCAAATGTCCTGCAGTCATAATCACAGAAGTTTGGGTTGGTTTTGATTCCCTGGGGTGTTTTATTTACATGTGACTCTTCTGCTTTATCTACAGATTCTGTTTTCCAGCTGGGATTTTTTTCTTCTGTGAAACTGAAGTTCACCAATTTCTGTCTGTTTTGTAAGAATTCCTGGTAGCTGTGTGCTGGGAGTTGTGGTTTGCAATAAAAGCTTAGCCCACAGCTATTGGAAGTTAACAGGACATGGGCTTTATATCCATTTTGAAATTTTATCACTTCAACATCTACTTTAAGAGTGTTTTCAGGTGTATTCTGCAGTTGTTTTCTTCTCCTCAGGCAATCTCTTTGAGGCTGCAGCCACTTCTTTGTCCCCCTTGGGAGAGACTTCACCTGATTTTCAGAAGAATTTATAATCTGCAGTTCTTCTCTCTTTCTCTGCCAACACAGACCAAACAGCTCTGATTAGAGCAGTGCTCCAAGCTCGATTAAATGGCTCTCAAAATATTTCTTTTTCTGTGGAAGTATGGGAATAACTGTTCAATGCTGTTACCAATAAAGGGGGGAAACTGATGAGAAGTGTGATTTCAGTGTTAATTATGCCCCAAGAATTCCAGCCCAGCTGAGTGAGAGGTGGAGGGAGGCCCCCCATGCCTGTGTCTTTCTGTTTCAGTACAGGATATAAACGAAAACAAATGGAATAAGCTCCTAAAAATAACAGGTAACCCTATTAATCAGTCCTAAAGACTTGGAATGCTAAAGGTATATTTTAGTTCACTAAAAAGCATCATTCCATCCTTTCTTCTCCTTTTTCATATGTCTCACGCTGAACCCTTGAGCTGCTCTGACTTGCAACTCACCTCCCACAACTCTTTCACAAGCACATCTCAAAATTGATGCTGAGGCTGTGAGACATGAGGCTTTTTTAAAACTAGATGGTCACATAAATCTTTTGCCTAATAATTGTGGTCAGCTTTAGCTGGTGGGATTTTGTTACTGGTGTTGTTACAACATTTTTATGACAGCAAAAGCCTTAATATAGAAGCAACACTTCAGGCACACCGAGGATTTACTTTTGTGTGTCCACAAACTCCTGGAAAACAGGAGCAGACTGGAGGCTTCTTCTCCCCTCTGGATTCAGTAATTTCATTTGGATATTCAATATTTTTCTGCAGCATGTACAGAAGACAAAATGTACTCGTCTGATGAAGACTGTCAATTTTCCCGTTTGGTTTTTCCCGTTTTTTTGCTACCTCTTGTTTGTGTCATGGTTTCCTAGGACTTCACTTTCCTTTAGTACTGAAGGACTTTATCCCTTTTCTTTTTAGAAGAATTTTAGTTGAAAGATTATTTTATTTTTCACCAGATAGTGATAATAGGTGTTTGTGTAGTTGTTTGCTTAACAGTTAATTAGAGTTACCTAGTAATTTAAGTAGATACTACATGGAATGCCCATTTTTCTTGGAAACCCCTTTCCCCTAAAGAGGCAAATCAGGGAGCAGCTTTTTGTGCATTATCAACATGATGGGACCCAAATTCCTTCAGCAGCACACCTGGGGTATGAGAGGAAATATCACTGAGACGCAGCAACCAAACCAAGAGAGCTCCGAACTGTTGAAGTAGGAAATTGTAATTCCTTATCTCCAGTGCTAATGGAGCGAAAAAGAGGAGAGAAAGGAGCTACAGAGGGTGAAATAACCATCCTCTCAGAGAACCATTCCTTCCAGAGCCACACATCCCAACACCAGCAAACAGCAGGGACTATTATTAGAGCCCAGACATTGACACAAAGAGGTTTTCCATGAGGGACAACACTGAAATTTCCCTCAGAGCAGTAGGAATGCCAATGAGAGATGTGCATAAAAATACTCTTAGACCAAGCAGACTGAGCTGTCTTGCAGGTCACAGAAATAATTTTTTTTTGCACAGTTTTTTTGCAGTATCACTTTCATGCTCAGCTTGCTGAACTCCACCTGACACACCAGTGCATTGCTGAACATCCTTTCCTCAGCTCCTTTTGCTCTGTTCCATTCATGCCCAGCAGGAATGTGCAGGCACAGCTCTGCAAAAGCCTCTCAGCTTCCCTCAGCCACGTGGCAGGAATAATCTCCTGCCTGTCTTCCCACAAAGTGCAGCTGATCCTTTTAGGTCCTTTGCAGTATGATACAGCTTTTTTTACAGTTTTTCACTGGCTTGGGGTAACTGGTGTCCTCTGTCCATTGGGTGAGATGGGAGGCTGTGAAACTTCCAACCCAACATGGGCAATTTTCCCGTGGTCCTGTGTAACAACCTGTAGGGAGAGGAAGGCGCTGGAATAAGTGTTTCAACCTGGAATGTCCTGTCACAACATCATTATTGAATTTAGCACTTGGTAAATCCTGCCGAAGCTCTGTGCCGTGTCTCTGCTGTCCCCTCACCTGCTGGGATAATTTCTAGTCCTTTTTGTCATTTCATCCTTCTTACAGCATCAGAAATGCTGCAGCATGGCTTACAGCAATGCTCAGAAATCCTCCTGTCTGTCTGTGAAGGAGGCACCAAAATGCCAAATAACAAACTGTTGTGCTGCGCCGTGCCAGGACCATCCCTGGCATTTCCTGAGGAATTTTTTTAATGTCTGGCTTTTAATTTCCTACACTGAGAGCTGCTTGAAGCAGAAATCACATTTTCCCTTGTTTCTTAGCCTGGAACCCAGCAGAGCACGAAGCCTTTTTATCCATGAGGGGCTGTGTGTGGTGGGAGCTGGACTTCCCACCTGGTTTTGGAGAGTGTGGATCTCCATACCTCGCTCTCTCCACAAGTGGTGCCTTAGGATCTTAGCTTTTATATTTTCCCTATATTTATAATCCTGCAATTGTATATAATCCTCCAGTGTGTAACTCTAAACTCCATGTAGAGTGTTAGCTGCTGCTTTCCCATTTTGGTCAGACAACACAATTCCTCTCTAGGCCTGGGAATCAAGGACACCTCACTGCCTCAGGCCCTGAAAAATGTAAACAAAATTGAGTTGGGAGGGAGCAAACTTGGGGTAAATGACTTCATTACCTGAAGCTGTAATTGGAAGACTAACCCCCAATAAGCAAATGGACCAAACTTATAAAAGTATGAAAATCTGTGACCCATTGTCCATTTTTGGCTTCATCTACCCCGAAAGCCCTTAAATAAATATAACCTCTTTTTAGTCCCTTAATTTTGTCTGGCCTCTGCTTTTAGGTAGCCCAAAAGGCATCCCAAGTACAACCCAAGCAGGGAAGATGGCATTTCCATGGAACTCTTCTTTGGAAGAATTTCAGCAGAGTTTTTTCAATCCTGCTTTGCAGTGAGGTGCATTTTCCATGAGGGCAGCGTGACCGCGGGCCCACCTTTCATCCCAACCCTTGTGCAATGCTTGGAAGAGCCTCCTGCTTTTTATGAGTCTGCTCTTCATAACTCATCTGCCAAAGAGAGCTCGGCACAGCCAAGCTCAATAGAATATATTCCCCTGGGGAAAGAGAATCATTCTCCAGGCTTTGGGTATATTTACAGCAGGCAGATGAAATGCATAAATTAAAAGGGTAGGTAGAGGCTCTGAGGAGTTGAAGCCAGCCAGGGTACTCAGACACTACGCACATTTATTAGGGATAGGGTTTGGGTTTTTTTTCACAGGGAATGTTACTGTTCCACGTCTGACTTTCACAGCTGTGGTAAAACACAGGGTGGCATTTTGAAAGCGGCAGCACCGCCGTGAATCCCCTCGCTTTGAGTGGTTCCCTGGTAGGAGACCTTGGCAGAGGCAAAATCCTGGAACAGACTGAGAGCTGAAAGCAGGCACAGCTAAAAAGCACAGGATTTAAGTGCTGTGAATAGAGAGTTTGTCTCCAAAAGAGCCACACAGGCTTTATCCAAAGGAGATAGTGTGGAAGCAGTGACATTGTTTGGGATCTTCATCCTCTTTTGCCAGCACGAAGCTACTTTCTGCCCCCAGTGAGCACCCTGGGTGCAGGCTGGAGGCTGATCAAAGTAAATAAATAAACAAACAAACAAACAAATAAATGAGCAGTGCCTGTCAATCCCAGCACTCTGAGGGCCAAGCAGGTCCCAGCGCCAGGAGCCAGCCGTGATTCCACACACGGCCCGCGGGCGAAATGGAAACCAGACGGGAACCTCTCCAGCCCCACTGGGCTCGCCTTCCACCGGGTCTGCAATTAATTAAGACTGGAGGGGAGGTTTTGAATAACCCCTTTGTGGAACAAAATACACGCAGTCAAAAACCCAGCTGACAAACACAACAAAACTTTCTTATGAGAAAACCGTTAATGGCCGGAGAAATGAAGAAACACTTTGTTCGAGTCGCTGCTGTGAATGCAGCATATTCAGATTACAAAGCAGTCTTGCCCTGCTGTAATAAATATCCTGTAGCTTTATCCATGGGTAACCAGGTATATAAAAGCCAGGAATAACACATTAGGTTTTTAGTTAGCATACAGTACCTACTATTGCATGTTCACAGGGTTCACTCACAAAGAGCCAGTGCTTCGATGCCTCTGATGCAGCAAAAAAAGATGTCACAAACACCTGACCCCCACTGCCATGGCTCTGGCTTGATTTCAGCTCTTTTTTCATGCCCTCCTCTTATGTCAACACCCAAGGGAGAGCAGGGCTGCATGCTAAAATGTTTAATGAAGAAATCTCCTTTACCTCGGTGGTGTGTCGGCTTCTTTTCCACAGTGCTGATGAACTGTGGCAGGTTGGTCAGTCAGGCAGGCAGGAAGGAGTACGGAAAAAAACCATCATATTTGGGGAAAATATTTACAGTCTCCAGCCTCAGCTGGGTGGCATTTAACAGTCCGTGATGTGGCAGGTCAGAGAAAAGGCTGTGACAAGTTTCTCTCCTTGTACAGGTGGTGAAAGTGATACTCACCCCTTGTTTTACTGCCAGCACCCAAAAGCAGCTCAGGAATGTCCAAGCCTGGCTGATTCCTACCACAGATCCCTATTCCAATGGCTGGTCACCCTCTCTGTGATGTTTGTGAACTCACCACCCATGAGTCAGGGAGAGTCAGTCCTTGAAGCACAGACCCAGCAGGTCTTGGTCTGGTCTCACACCACGTTCTCCCTCTGAGCACCTGAAATCCCTGAACTCTCTTTTTGCCTGCACCAGCCCCTCATCTCTGTCTGGAGGCTCCTATTCTCACCTGCAGCTGAGACTGCAAAACTCATTGCTCTTCCAGACATAATCTAACCCAGTATCCCAAGTTCCTTGTAGGAAAAGGCAGCCATCATGCTAAGTCAGCATTCTGTCACAAAACTGGATTATTTTTGGCAGTATTGTTACCATCCAGTCATTTTTAATCTTAGATTCCTAAAACGAGAGAATTTCTGACCAACACACCATATTTTCATCAAGTTCTCGGATAAACCAGCACAGCACTGTGTTATCTCCATGCTTTGACAAGAGCTTTAATTAACTGTCCACATTTGTTCCCATCATTTGGAATACTTTGATGCCCCAAGCAAGCCAGGTGGGATAACAAATAATTGATTCATTTGGAGAACACGGAAAGAATCCACTGCAACATGAATCAGAAAACCCTATTTCTACACCTTCACAAGCCCTTAGAAACCTGAAAGATTCAACTTGCTGAGGAGGCAAGTGTCCAAATTCAGCACCAGCTTCTTTGGGCTGTATTCTGAGTATTTTGCTACTTCATAGCAAGTCGTCTTTACACATTTATGACCTGGAGCCATGGCTAACCTTTCCCAGGTGAATCCAATCCCAGGTGAAGCACACTCAGGTATGAAGTTGGTGCTGCCTCTTCACCTTGTCCTGCATGGTACAAGCCTAATTCTCTTCAGATCCCTGAAATATGAGATGACAGTACCATCCTCTGGGTAAGCAAGATGTGCTGAAAGTAACCACAACCATAAGGCTTCCAGTCCCAAGAAAATGACTCAAAATCTCATTTCATATCTGACCCACTGAAATCAATCACGTCACAGCTCTCACAGGGCTGTGCTGTCTTTTTTAATGCATGCACAGAGCTGTTCCCACCTGGTAAAAGGTGTCTTCTTCCTCCCTCCCCCTCATTTGAAATGTGTGATCCTAAAGGCTTTGGTTTATAAGGGGGATCGGGTCAGGTCCTCCCCTAGGTGTTGTAGGGACAAGGATTTTTATGTGGACTCTGCCAAAACCAGCTGGGATTAATATCAGCCTTGCTTGATCAGCCACCTTTGGATTTTCACCACAAACCTTACCTGGTATCTCCAGTTTCTCTTGAGAGACCACATCAGCTTGATCCAAAGAGAAGGCCTGGACAGAATAGATGGGGATCACTGTGGAGAACTGAAAGACCTGAATTTCCTTCCCCAAAGTCTCTGCAAAATTAGCTGGTGCACAAGTGGCGTGAGGAAGATTTCTAACTACAATCCATCCATGGCTTTAGATCCTCAGAAATGTTGAGGATGAAGTCAAACTTTTTATGATGACAAAATTTAAATTTGAAAGGGGCCGCTGAAAAGCCAACGAAGTAATGACCCAGATCAAAGAGGAGCATTTCTTCAGGTGCACCAACACTCATGGTTTGCACTCCTCCTGTATCTAGTGCAGGCTTGGTTTTCACATCATTTCAGGTGAATGATTGGAGCTGCCACTTTGGGTGAGATGGGACTGTCAGGGCCATTATTCCTCCTCCAAATGCACAAGATATTTTATTTCACTGATTTGTCACTTCGAGCTCATTCGAATTGCATTTAAATGAATGCACAAATTTCCTTCTACTATTTCTTTTCGCTCACCACGCCTTTGGTCAGAACTGTTCTTTCTCCTGGTAAATTTGGGGTTGAGTTTCACACTTTGATTTTCTGCTCCCATCCTTTAGGAGCCACTCCTTCTTCCAGTCCAGTCACTTCTTTTGACCCTCCAGGGAACATTAAGGAACAGGTTGCTTCTTCCTACCCCACAAACCACAGGGTTTTGTCTTAAATATCTGCTCTGACAACCACGACACCACAGGAGTCGCCTCCTCCCTGGCTCTGATCCCAAATTCTTGGGGTAAATCACTGCATCATCCTCTGTTATAACCCGCTGAACGCAAGGACCCGTTCAGGATTTTAACTCATGTCGTAATTTCTTGAGTATATTGTGAGTCAACAGGACACACCCAGCTCCAAGACCAAAATCTTGCCACATTTACACACTCAAAACTTTAATTTAAAGTTTCGGATCAGATCTGCCAGCTCAACCACATATCTGATAATCTTCACAAAATAAGGCAAGAACAGTGTTTCTTCCTGAAGATTTTAAGTGACATCCACACAAAAAATTTCTCACCACAACCTCTTCACCACAACAGAAAGGATAAAGTTTGTTCTCTCTGGTCAAACTTCACGAGGAATGTCCCTTCTCTATAAAAAGACCAGCACTGAGTATTTTCTCCAGAAAATTAGATGGACAGAGCTAGGAACTGATGGGGATTTTTTTTTTTTTTTTTNGGAACTGATGGGGAATTTTTTTTTTTTTTTTGTGTCACAGATTTGTTGAAAGATCAACAGCCTCACTAAGAAGACAATAAAAATGTCTGGACAAAAGTAAACCTCAGTTTTCCCACTGAAGGGAACATTGCTTTCTACAGCTCACTGAACCCCCAAACCAGAATAATGAAACCAGGAGGGAAAGGGTTTTTAATAAAAATATGACGGGTAAAAAGAGAGGGGGAAAACAAAGAGCTCTTTAACTGATAAATTTTAAGACATGATAATCTTTACAAAATGTAATAATTTTACTCTGATCTTTATGCTGTTGAAGACTGAATAATTTACCCAGAAAACAGACTTCATCCCTTTATGGAGAAATGTTCAGAAAAAATCCACAAAAAGGGCTTTTAAAACACAAACCCACACACTGATTTTGTCCAAAGCAGTACCAACAGCACATAAACATTGTTCAGTTTCTGTGAACACAACAGTTTATTACAGCAATTTCTGTGTGACTGTGGCCCTGTGTGAGGATGTTTCCAATGTCTATGCAAGAAGGCTGCAGAAATCCTGCCTGGAAGCATTTTCTATTGTCCATGGATCATGAAAAGAATGACGATCCTTGGAATTTTAAGGAGTTGGTGAGAGCACTGGAGTTTAGGTTTGAACACACAGCAAAGTGTGATGGCTTTGCCCATTCAACACCACATGAAAACACAAAGTCATCAAAGAAAGACCTCCTGAAATTCCTGCATAAAAAGAGATACCCGAGGTCAAGAAAGGGTCCAGCTGCCGGTGGCAGAGCTCTCCTTGGGCCTGGGGATTCTGCATCATGCCAAGCACCCATTCGGGGGCAGCATGCCCTCACCTGGAATTTCATCTTGGGTGGCATTGGGGCAGCTGTGAGAATCTCCTCTGCAGCCTCCAAACTGCAAAACTCAACCAGAAAACCCTTGAGCCACTTGAATTTGCAGCCATCCGTGCTGGGATGTGGGTTTGGGGGTAGGGGGCTCCAGAGGACCTTTGCAAGACAAATCTTCCCATTATTCCAACAAAATATTGCATTTCTTCTCTCAAATTCAGTAATATTTGACCCCACTCAAAGCGAGTTTCCATTTTTTTGAAATACCTTTCCTTTTTTCTGAATTAATCCTAAAATATTGTCTCTCAGCCCTTTTTATATTGTCTCTCTCAACCATTAATACCATCTAACAATTATTCAGTTTAACTGAACACCTGCTGCCTCTTTGTAATGGAGAGAGAAGGACTGTGAATTACATGCTGCTGTAAAAAAGAGGAAGCGACTTAAGAGAACCCATAAAAAATTCCTCAGTGTCCGATTTCTGAGAAATACACTCATTATCTGGCTAGAAACATTAGCTGTCAACTAAATGTGACTTGGACACATACAGGAAAAAACAACTTGGAGCATTTTCCTTTGAATATGTGAGTATGATATTTCCACACCTTTGAGAGCTGAATCATATTGTGTGGCCTTTTACAAAGCTCCTACTCACTCCAGTAGTCAAATATGCTTGGGAAGTGCATATATTTTTTTAAAAAGCAGTTTTTTCTAGACAAGTGAAGAGCAGGGCAAGAGATTATTGATTTGCATCTTGGCAGCAGTGCAGACTGAGGTGGACTGGAGACCACGAGCTTAGCACCAAAGGGAAAAGCAAGAGAGAACTTGAATCTGCTGCCACTGATTGCTGTTTTGATTTTGTTTCTTCCTTTAAAAGGCCCTGCAACAGAAATACATCCAGAGATGGGCTATTTTGACCTTCCCTGATAAATGAAGAACTGATAAATTTGTATTTTTACTTGGGTATTACAACAGATCATATGCTGGTTTCCACTCGTCCATAATCTGTTCACTATTAAATCAAATTCATCTCAGACACACAAAAGTAAAGAATTGTTTCTCTCCCACAAGGCCTTAAGCATGGGTAAGTTATTTTAGATTTCAGCACAATTAATGCCATGGCTTCCTTGCTGTTAGGAATTCAGAATAATAAAATGGGCTGGGTTGGAAGGACCTGAAAGAAAATCTATTTTCAATGCCCCGACCATGGACTGGGAATCACTCTCTGGACGTTCCTGGCTCTCTCCAGTGAGATTAAAGAGGGGGTTTCATGTGAGACATCACAGTGAACAACAGCCCTTGGTTGTGACAGCACAGTCCTGTTGCAGATATTACCAAAAACCCTGTTTAATGTGGTGATCAGACAGGGTTTCCCAGTGTGGTTATGGAAAATGTGGGTTTATGCCACAAGCAGTCCAAGAGTGGAGGGATGACTTCTGCAGGATCTCCAGTGGTGCTCCAGCTGAGTCAGAGTTGCTCATCAAGCAGTTCCTGATGGCCAGAGAGGCACTTTCCTCATCCTTTTTTGGGTATAATCTGTACTTCCCACCCCACTCTCCCCAGAACTTCCTCTCAGAGCAGGCTGCGTGGTGCTTACACCACCCATGAGCTGGCTTTTGGCACCCAGGGAAGAGACAGAAATGCCAACCAAAAGAGCTCCTCCATCACTAGATAGAGATCCTGAGGGAAGAAAAGCAAGAGGAGTCCAAGAAATGCTCACTCCACTCTCACAGCTTGCACTTGCTGCCTTTTTCAGGCAAACAGGGCTGTAGCTAATCACAACAACTGTGCAGGAATCCCAGTTTATTCTGGAGAGACACACCTCCCTCTGCCACCGGGAAAATTCCAGCAGGAGGAGATATTCCAGGTGCCTGAGCTCACCGTGGCCCTGTCAGCTGCTCCACAGAAGGCTGGGCTTTGTGTTCAGGGATAAAATGCAAACAACCACAACAACAACAAAAAAAGGGGCATTTTCAAACAGAAACACCTGTTTCCCACAGGACCACAATAATCCCCAGGGCTGTCCTTCTCACTGGAGCTGCAACTCATTAGCAGGGACAGCCTGGCAAAGGGCATTCGGAAAGAGATTAGCAGATGTATGAGCAAGCTGCTAAGGTGTTTAAAAAGCACACCCAGAAAGCTGCTGGTTATTTGAGATTGTTCATAAAGAGAAAAGTAACTTCACTCCTGAAGCCCACGAGCTGCAATGAACTTGGCAAACGCAATCCTCTGCCTCCTCCAGGTGCACTCTGTGCAGAAAACCAGGTTCAGTGTGCAGGGCAGCCCAAAGCAATGCCTTTGGCAGCAGAGGGTGAGTGTAGAGGCAGGACAAGAGAGGGGAGACAGCAGAAACTTCTCATGTTCTGCTCCCAGCTCAACCAGAAAGAAACTGGTGGCAGCATCTGTCTTGAACCACTGTTTGTTTGTTTGTTTGTTTATTTGCTTGGCTTTCTAAAGGCAGATGTCACAGGTACAGAGCAGTCTCAGGTTTGTCTCAGTCCTTTCCAAGATTCAAGGTTGTTAAAAGTCCCCGACCCTCTAAAAGCCCTGAGCCGTGTCGCAGAAAGAAGTGGAGTCCTTCAAGGCCTTGTTCTCAGTTCTCGTGTGTTGTTTATTATTTGGTATCTCACAATTTGCTCCTCACCCAGCCGAGGTCTGGACAGCGGCTGGGACACGGCACGACTGCGACTGACGGGGCCTTGCTTGGTTCTTATACAGATAATTATGGGCCCACTATTTACTGTTTTGTACCAATGTGTGATATCTATACTACAAGGGTCATTTCTACCCTAATCCAATAGCCTGGAACTACTTTGTGTGATCACCACCCCAGAGGATGGAGGACAAAGAAGAAGGCAAAGGATCTCGGGCAACACCCTAAATCCTCCATCTTGTCCCCCATTCATCTCTATTTTAAGAATTCTTAAACTACAAGATTTCTTACCTTGTGCTGTACTAAACTACTACTTTCACACCTTTGAGGTTTGTAATTCCTCTCTCAGTGTTGGAAGCCTCTCCCATGGACTANGGTCTCCAACCCCCCTGGACCAGCTCCACACCCCCTGTCCAGGGTCCAAATTCCCTTTCTCAGGTCCCAGATCATCCAAAGGGATGCCCTGGACTCCAACAAGCAGAGCTCAGGTTCCACCACAACCAAAGCAGTGGCACCTCAGAGGGATTTCCTTGGGACAATAATGGGTTCTGGTGGGAAAATGACCTTTCCTAATGCTGGTATTGAGGGAACCATCACCCAGCTTGCCTCTCTCTGGCAGTTTAGTCCCTCACTCGATGTGGTGCACACAGGGAAGGAGACCCACCTTTGTCCCTTCCATGCTGACACAGGATATTCCCCCAGAGCAGGGTCACCTCAGGCTGAACTCCCAAAGCTCCTGAGCCCAGCTCACAGTGGGATTTTCCACTGCCTTGCCCCCAGGATAATGGGTTTTCCCTGGCACATCTCTGGCCAGCTCTGCTACCCCTTTCCCACCATCTCCTCCTCACTGACCCTACACAGCCCCCCTCACCAGGCCTGTTCCCTGCAAAGCTTCACTAAGGAAATCAAAAAGTAGCACAGACCCTTTTCTGGGTGTCCTAGCATCAATCCCCCTTTTCTGGGATGCAGCATCTGCCTTGGATGCTGAAAACTCCTGAGGTTTGATGGCCTGTGGTGGCACTGACCTGCAAAAAAGCAGTGTCAGATGCTCATCATGCAGGGGAAAACCTTGAAAATGCCACCTCCTAGGGGATCTACCTGGATAGTTCATGAAATATTCAAGGATTGGGTTTGGGTTTGGTTTTTTTTTTAATACTTTGAGGAATAACACTGCTCTATAACCCTGTCCCAACCCCCCTGACAAGTTTATTTTTGTCTTGACAACATATTATCCTTTGATGAATTGCTCACTTCCAGGAAGATTGTCCTTAAAGGGGAAAAATGTGCAGTGAGAGAGACCAGATCAGGACCCACCTGTAAAAGAACATCATCCCCACCACTTTATCAGCTTTTAAAAGCAACATATGTCTGAGAGAAACAAAAAAACAAGAGATGTTTCTTCTTTTGAGAGCTAGGGACCCACAAGAATCATGGAATCATGGAGTTCAGCTCCTGGCTCTGCACAGGACAGACCCAAAATCCCACTCTGTGCCTGACAGCATTGTCCAAACTATTCTTGAACTCTGGCAGCCCTGGGGGTGTAACCATTTCCCTGGAGTGAGATTATGGGAATGACATGAATGTCATCTGACGCCAATTTGGTCTCCAAACTGGTGAGTGTGGGCTAAGAAGTCACACAAAAACCGCTTCCCCCAGTGTGCTTCTCTAGTTGGTGTTGTGTCCTGCACAATGAAAAAAAAGACATTTTTTCCTATTTTTGTCCAGCTGTGGACAGCACAAAGCTTTCCAGGGAGATATCTGGGAGAGAGGAATTGCGTAATCTCCTTTGCTTCATTCAAGGCCTCTGTTTCTTCCCTCTCCAAATAACATATGCACAACTTTTTAATTGGTTAAAAGGAGTTAAATGGAAAAAAAAAAAAAATAAAGGCAGGAAAAACCCAGCCCCAAAACCCTGGGTGAAATTTAAGCAAGATGAAGACGTGCACGGCTTTGCTTTGAGCTGCTGGAACCTGGATCCGCTGGGTTCCACGGATTACTGCAGCACCCAAATTTTTCCAGAAATCTCAGACAAGTTTACCACAGCAATTAAGCCGTCTGCCATCTGCAAAAGATTTGCCCAAGAGTTTTCCTAATGTTTCCCCCCACCACCACTCGCCCTGAAATACATTTAACTTAATTCTTTCAACATTTTGCCTATCATTCAAGTCCATGTACATTAAGCGCTGCAGAGCTGGCTGGATTTTTGAGGGCAACTTTCCCTTCTAAGGATTAGTTGTGCGCTGGTGCGCTGAAATTTTATATACGGAGTAACACTCTGAATATGAATTATTTCTTGTGGAACACTGTGCCTATTCTTGGGGAGCGGAGAAGTAAAAACTTTACTGGGAGTTCCAGCCAAGGAGCTGAGATTAACACCCTTTATTCTCCTCCCAAATGGTGAGTTATTTCAAGAATACTGGCCCAGGCTCCAGCTTGATGTCTCCATCACACTGTATAAAAGTGCCCTGCGAGTAAATACGTGCACTCAGCCAGTGACAATGAAAGACGTGGTCCTGAATTCTTCAGCACACTGGAGAAGGTTTCCAGCTTTCCCAGGAACATTTGGCCTGCCTCGCGGTCCAAGGAAAACAGTGGTTAGGAAAACTGAAGGGTATTCTTTAAGTTTCTCCTCCTTGCACATAAACTGGTTGTTCCCAACTGCTTAATGCTGGTGGGTGTTCTCACTTTTCAATATGGAAACTGTATTTTATTTTTTTTTATGGAGCTCTCTAAATACAGATTTGCTTGTGTGACAAATAATCAGCCAGTCTGCAGCACGTTATTTTCTCTCTCCCTCAGCATTTGTGCTTGCATGGCAAATTCTGTTCTTCCATCGTGTACCCAAATAGTGAGTCCCCTAAAATAACCTCCAAAAAAGTAATTTGTTATCAATTAAAAGGCAGGAGGGCTGGTGGCACGACCTCTCCCTTTTGGAGACTGATTTTGACAGAATTGGGAACAATTCTAGAGTGCTCAGGCCTTGGCAGGGGCTCCCCAGGGAGGTTTGGAGTGCCCATCCCTGGAGGTGTCCAGGGAAGGGCTGGAGGTGGCACTCAGAGCTCTGGGCTGGGGACGAGGTGGGGATGGGTCACAACTTGGACTCCATGGGCTGGGAGCCTTTTCCAACCTAAATCATTCTCTGATTTTGTGAATTTTATGCTGTTTCTACGACTTTGCAGAAGAACAATATAAGGTCAGGCCGTAGAAGAATTCAGAATTAGAATTGGAGTTTTCCCAAAGCACAATAAAATACTGCATAACTTAGAAGAGTGGCAATTGTGAAAATAAATAATCTCTCACCTAGGTACAGTGTAGGGCCTTTGGAATCCTTGATTGACAAGATCTATCAGTAAAATATAAAAACTTTGCCCTTGAAAGTACATGTTGAATTTTAGGATGATGAATCTGCATTTTAAAGCCATTTATCAGCCTCCAAGAAACCATTCTGAGATTCTGTGATTTTACAGATAATATTTTATATTCATTAAACAGATTATTAGCTTTGTCTCCTCTTTCACTTTCTTATGGTGTGTTTTCCCTGTTTCTGAGTCATGAAACCCTTTGGACATGTTGTCCATTTCCCAGAATCCCAGAACGGTTTGGGTTGGAAGAGATCTTGAAATTCCAACCCCCTCCCATGGGCAGGGACATCTTCCACCATCCCAGGCTGCTCAGAGCCTCATCCAGCCTGACCTTGGACACTTTTAGGGATGGGGCATCCACAGTTTTTCTGGGGAAGTACCAAAAAGCTCAGAAATGTGATCACAGAGGAGTAATGATCTGCATGACCAGTCTCACCACACTCACTGGGAACACCGGGGCAGCAAAACACTGTGCAGAGTCCTCAAAATGAGTTTTAGCCAGCAGCAGCATTCACAAACTCTACCAGCTGCCTTCCCCATGCCCTCCTGCCCATCCTCATCCCATCAGTCCAAACCTCCCTGCAAAGCATGTCCCATCCTCCTCCAACCTCCACCATCCTCCACAGCTGCAAGGTGGAGCTGTTTGTTCTTCTTTTTGTATAGAAAGTCAAATTTGCAGCACTAAAATGAGGTGTCTCCCCACCCTACCTTACATACACTTTCAAAAATACCGCTGCTATTCAAAGCAGGGGATGTTAGGCAGCAAAAAATAATAACCAACAGCGTGGAACACATAATTTCCATGATATTTTTTTACAGCCCATGGGTCCAGTGCTGGTCACACCGAAAAGAATACACACAAAAATACAGCAAAGACATCAGAGAGGCTGTGAGCTCTGCAGAGGAGCCAGGGCTCCAACACCCTGCCGTGGGCAGGGACACATTCCACTGTCCCAGGCTGCTCCAAGCCCCAGTGTCCAACCTGGCCTTGGACACTGTCAGGGATCCAGGGGCAACCACAGCAAATCTGGGCATTTATTGTTGGCATGGTCCTCATGGGAAGGAGAGAAAGGATTTGTGTTTTACTCCAGGGAGCAGAATAAGGAAGAGCGACACAAACACCAAGTGCCACCTGCCAGACCTTACACCACACGTTTTCCTTCAGGGGTTGGTCCTCCAGCTCTCTGGAGCCACCCATCATCTCCAGCACAGCAAGGCCCCAGCTCAGGGAAGTGTTCAGACTGTGCTTACATCAAACAGCAGCCAAGGGGGAAAGGAGAACCTTGGGGAGCAAGCAATGGTCAGGTTACCACAGCCATTGTGGCCTTTAAAGTCCGTGGGACACAAGCAGAGGAAAATGAACAATCTTGTCTGAGGGTCTGTGGGGAAAAGCAGTGCCTACAGCACCAACAGTGAATCACAGAATCAAGAATCATCCAGGTTGGAAAAGACCTTCAAGCTCATCCAGTCCCACCCTCACCCCAGCAGCACCAGCATCAGCCCAAACCCTGTCCCCAAGGGCCACCTCCAGACTCCTCCTGAACACTCCCACACACAGTGACTCCAAACCTCCCTGGGCAGCTCATCCCAAGGCCTGACCACTCTGCCAGGGAAATTTCCTTGCCCAATCTCCAAGCTGAGCCTCCCCTGGTGCAATTTGAGGCCATTTCCTCTCCTCCTTTCCCTTGGGACACGGCAGCACAGCCCAACCCCCCCGGCTGTCCCCTCCTGTCAGGGACTTGTGCAGAGCCACAAGGTCCCCCCTGAGCCTCCTTTTCTCCAGGCTCAGCCTCTTTCCCAGCTCCCTCAGCCATTCCTCATAATTCACATATTCCAGACCCTTCCCCAGCTCCATTGCCCTTCTCTGGACCTGCTCCAGCACCCATTCCCACTGGACCTTCTTCTGGCTTGAAATCATCCTGCCCAGAAAATCTCCTTCCAAAAGGTCTCTTCCAACCTAGTGATTCTGTGATTCTGTGAAACCCAACTGCTGTGCTGCCTCTTCCCCTCTCTCCCCTGCTCTTTCTGCACTCTGGGATTTTAATGGACTTCTGGTCTCTCTCTATACCCTGTGTATAAATTTCCCAGTTCCTCAGGCAGTTTTATGCTGTTTTTATGGCAGTTTTCAGCCTCCAGTGATCTCTGCTCAGAGCCCCTGGCTGCCAGGCCAGTCACTCCAAACCTCTCACCACACCTGGAAAAGCGACAACAACCAAAAATCCTGAACTCAGGCAACGTCTGGAGGTGCCAACACCCCATCCAAGCCCAGAAGTACAAAACCTGGTGCTGAAAATTACCTTTTGCCACTTCAACTCAGAGTTCATTCTTCATGCCCACCACAAAATTCACTCACCAGGTGCAGGACTGGTCTTCCTGTGTGGTGTGAGGAAATTATATCCAAGTCCAAGGGATCTCTGAGTGCTCAACCCTAGATCATTTGGGCAAACATAAATTCTTCCTGATTTCACCAACACTGAGGGGAATCAAAGCAGGAAAACGGCAACAATAATTTCAAATATTGGCTTTCTGTTTCTCTAGGAAGTGAATAATTTTAAAATTGACACTTTGCAGCCAGCAAAAAAAAAACCAAACCAAAATAATTCAATAAATCAGCTTAATATGCTTTGGCATAGCAGGTATGTGCTTAGGTATGTGTCTGCACACAGGCTGGAGGTCTGTTAGTTGAATTCATATATTATTTTTAAAGTGAGCTAAAATGCTGTCACTGAACAGCAGGTTATTTATTTTTTCTCCCCAGATGAAACCTCTGGCAAAAGCGTATAAACGAAGTAGATCCTATTCTATTTCACGTGTATTTTCTGCATGAAATCATCCCTGGAAGTGTTCAAGGCCAGGTTGGATGGGGCTTGGAGCAACATGGTCTAGTGGAAAGTGTCCCTGTCCATGGCGGGGGGTTGGAATGAGATGATTTTGAAGGTTCATTCCAACCTAAACCGTTCTGGGATTCTATGGAATTCATTTTGGGAGCGATAGGAAAGAGCACAGTCATGGTAACAGCAGTGTTGCTCAAAAAGCATAATTTGTAAAACGAAGAATACAACAAGAACAAAATTGCTGGTTAAAAAAATGTCATTTTGTACTGGAGACAAAAACAAAATACGGCTCCATTTTCAAATGCTGCCAGAAAGAAAAACTTGGACTTGTGGATGTGAGTTATAAACCATGATTTCATTTCACAAAGATGCCCCAGCAGGGATCTGAGGCTGAACTGGGAGCACTGGGGCTTTGCTCCGTGGTTTCCCCATCGCAGGGCTCTGAGAGCCGGAGGGGTTTAAAGTGCAGCAGCAAATCCAAAGGAGTGAAATGCAGATCCAGAGCGCTGAAACTGAAATCCAGAGCGCTGAAACTCGTTCAGCGTGGCAACACTGCCCTCCTGCTTCCGAGAGATCCCTGCCCTCTGCTCTGTTCAACACACGGATGTTGAGAGCTGTCCCGGCAGCTTCCCCCACCGCAAAAGTGTCAGGGATTAGCTCTGTGTTTTTTCTTTCAATCTATTCAAATCACCTTTTGCAGGCAGTAAAGACACAGCTTGACAGGGGAAAAAGAGGATGATAAAAGTTCAAACCTTTAATTTTGTGGTTTTCTCAGGGGGAGAACACGCAGCTGTAAAAATCACCTCAAAATCCACTGTTTGACTTCTGGGTTCAACTTCAGGCTTTGTAACTGAGCTTAGCACTTTATAAGTGAATTAACAACGAAAAGTAACTAAAATGAAATAATTAATAATTATAATTTAGCACAGAAGCAGAGAGTCATCAAAGCTGGAAGAGCCTTTCAGGGTCATCCAGTGCCAGCCCAGCAGCACCAGCAGCAGCCCAAACCCTGTCCCCAAGGGCCACCTCCAGACTCCTCCTGAACACTCCCACACACAGTGACTCCAAACCTCTCTGGGCAGCTCATCCCAAGGCCTGACCACTCTGCCAGGGAAATTTTATTTTTTTTTTTTCAATATCCAATCTGAACCTTTTCTGGTGCAATTTGAGGCCATTTCCTCTCATGCTTTCACTCAAAACACAGCAGAAGGTATTGATGCCTCTCCTCCCCCACAAATAAAAATGGTTTCTATCTGTTCTTTTCATTAGGTTAAACATAATGGAAAATGTTTAAAAAATAGGAAATGGATCGTTGGATTAGACTAATCCTGTTCTTTCTGCATTCTGATTTTGGGGATGGAAGGGAGGGAAAGAGGCAATACTCCAGCCCTAGCCAGATTAAAATCTAAATTAAAATAATGTAAATTTTAAATTATTTAGAATTAAATTAAAATATTAACTCCTATGTTCTGTTCCTACCTGCTCCTATTGAAATACTTGTCCTGGGCCAACAAAGCTACTAAAGGAAAGTGCTCCCTGCACATTCCGGGTGCAGCCTGAGCACAGGATGGCTCAGAGGGTTAATTTAAGCATCTGATGAAGAAGTTAATTACTGATTTACTTGGTCTAATGGGATGTGTCCCTGCCATGGCTGGAGATGGAATGAGATGATCTTTAACATCCCTTCCAACCCAAACCACTGTGTGATTCTGTGATTTATGATGCTGCAAAGTAAGATGATGATGGGACCTTTGATTCTGTGTAACACTTTATTTAAGCCTCTGTGTTTTTTCCTTTCCAGAAAGGAAAACAATCTGAGATGTGCAAATAAACCAGGAAAACTGGAGGGAAGGAAGGAACAGCTTGCAAGGCAATTGTGAAAAAACAAATAACAACAGTAACAAGGAAGGAACAGAAAAAATCTCCACAAAGAGAGGACGTGGGTCAGGATTTAGAAAACATTGGAAAGACTCAAAATGTGCAGGGAAAAAAAAGCTTGAAAAGGCTTATTGAACCCAGGAGATGAACAAGATTGAGTAACAAAATGAGAAAAAAAGAGGTTTACAGGGAAATAAATCTCTTTGTTTCCAAGTTCCCATAAATCAGCCTCTGTGTACTGCTGCTGACAAACCCAAGTCCCAGGTGTTCATGTGTCCCAAACTTCCCTGGACTTCTGTTCTCCTTTGAAAGTTGTCACATACACATTCACACTTCAAAGGTAAAGGTTTCCCTGGTAGAAACTGGCTGTCCACTGATCCCTTAGGAAGGATATTTCCTCTTCCAAAGGAAGAAAAATAAGAAATGAGAAAAATGAGAAAATGTGAAAATGAGAAAATGAGAAAATGAGAAAATGAGAAAAAGCAGCTAGCCCCAAAGTCCTTATGGCTTTCTGATTTGAACCCAAATCATTACCAGTTTGTGGATCCCCAAACTCCACCTAATATGTCCTTCACTCTCCCTAGCCTCTGACCTGATCCAGCTTTTTTTGGTCAGGAACACACTCAGGAATGAACACAGAGCCCACAGGCTCCTCCTCGCACACCTTCCAGATGTGTCACCACTGACAGCTCCCAGCACCATCTCCCTGTCCATCTCCTCCCATCAGGAAAGCTGAGTGTGCAGCACCACGTTTCCCTTCCAGAGGCATCAGGGAAGAGGAGCAGGGTTTGGGACATCTGGGAGTTTCGCTGGTGTGTTGCTTCCCCCACACTTGGCCGAATTTTGCGTCAACTCCACAGCGGAACGGTCCCACATCTCTTTTCACCAGAATATTCCTGTTCACTTAACCAGCGTTGATCAGCACCTTTGCCCCATGCTGGCTGTCACCTTCCAGGCTTCCCAGGCCTGTGGGGTTTTCCTGACATGTGGCATTGCTTTGGTGGCGGGGAGTTTGGCTTTGTTCTGCACTCCAAGGTCACGCAGAGAGCTTTTCTCGAAGTATCCTTCAAAGCCAGCTCCCTGACAATGACAAATCTCGGTTTAGTGCCTTTCCTAAAGCCTCACAGTGTTCCCTAAGATGTCTTAGTGGTGCTTTCAAATCCGTCACTCTTCAAGGCAGATGTAAAGTAACCATGGAAAGCAGTACACAGCCATCAAACCATATGAATGGTTTTATAACTCCTGGCAACCCACTGAACGTTAAATATTGGATTAACCTTCAGCAGCTCTGCTGGTGCTTCCTGCACTTTGGCAGAGAGCTCTCCCCACCACAGGATGTTCGTGGAATGGGCTACAACTCTCATGAAAAAATCTGAAAATGGAGGCCTTTCTTTGTTCTACTCTCAACGAGCAGCCAGAGGGAAATGGAGCAGCACAACAGGATGACAGCCTGGGAGATGAGGCTGCTGCTGCTTTTCAACCTCTGTGAAATTAGTTTGTAACTCTTGACTTACATGGCTGGCCCAGGAAAAAACACATGCTGGAGTTGCTACCAACCCAAACCTACTCTCTCATGAGTTTTGGTTCCCTCTCCTCCCTGCTCTCCCCCTAAGTGAGAGCTGTGATCCCTTTGGGATCAGGACTGGTTTTCCTGTGTGCATGGTGATTTTGCCTTATGTTTGCTCAGCCTTTTCTCCCATAACATGAGTGCTTCTCCCAGCAGGAATAATTTTCCTGAGAGGTGGCTCCAGGTGTCTGTGCTCCAGAAATTCAAGCAGAAGTCCCAACACTGCCTTGCACCTCCTGCCAGCTTTTCATCAAGGAATTTCCTCTTTTCCGTGCTCTCCATCCTTCCTTGCAGGGTCAGGAGCCTCATGTAGGACCAAAGCCATCTCTGGGGAGAGGACCTGCTAGACCACAGGCACCAACAGGAGCTTTTTACAGCTTCAGCTCTGTAGGGCACAGATAGAGGAGCTGCCATGAATGTGACAATCCTGCCCAGACACCTCAGGCACTGCAGTTGTCACCTGCCAACTGTTAGCCCAGATTGGGGCAAAATAAACAGACCCAGCTCTGAGGGGCTGCTCCAACCCTGGAGGTGCTCAAGGACAGGTTGGATGGAGCTCTGAGCAACCTGGGATACTGGGAGGTTCCTTCCCTATAGGAGGGGGTGGAATGAAATGATCTTTAAGGTCCTTTCCAACCCAAACCATTCTGTGATTTTGTGATTCTATGAAAGGCATGGGGAGAAACCTGATCCCAGAGGATGCCAGGTAGCTCGGCTGGAGAAAATCCTTCATGCACATTCCTCCTGAGTAATATTTTATATTCAGGCACAGGCTGCAGCATTCTCAGAGGCAGGAGGAGCCTGACTGATGGACTCCAGCCCTGCAGAACATGCCAGCAGCCCCCTGACAGGGGTAATCACCACATCTCAAACACCATTTAAAGAAAGGCAACCTGTCAAGTTTGCTTATATTTTGAGGCTCAGCCCCGAAGGACTCCAGCGAATTTCCAACACATCGAACTAATTGTAGTTTACATTTGCTTCACTCTCCATTAGAGCTGCTCCACTTTCCTGGAAAGCTAATTGGATCCACAGCGCTTGGGCAGCCTGAATTTTCTGCAGGAAACACGAGCAGCTCTCCTCACCGAGCAGGGCTCTGGGTACCAGGCAGAGGAAAACGTGCACACGGGCTGTGGCATGTCACCCTCAGCATCGCCACACGCCCAAAACAGCCCCAGCTTCCTCCACCCTGCTGGAAATAAAACATATGGAGTTAGCACGGCCGCTGATTGGATTTTGATTGCTCTGAAACGCTGCCAAGTTTAAAGTGGGGAGTGCAGCCTGAAAGGAAATACAGTAGACACCAGACAATTTATTTGTTTCTGAGCAGGGACCTGGCTGCCGGGCGGCTCCGAAGGTGGCTAACGAGAGCAGCATGTTCCCATATGGAAACCAGATGGCGGGATCGGGCGGGATCTGGGAGCACGGCACAAGCGGTGTTATCGCGGCAGTGAGGAAAGCAGAGCCCTGTGAAACCTGGGCCAACCACAACAGCAAACTGCTGATAAATGACTGTTAAAGTTCTTGCCATGGAGAACATTCCAGAGGGGTCGGGGTGGTGTGGGAGGTGGGGAGGGAAAACCTCCCTGGAGACAGGAAAGTGATGGTCGTCATTGCCATCAGTGTCACGGGCAGAGCTCTCCCAGCTCAGCTTGGCAGCTGATCCTATGGATCTGAAGGACTATAAAATGCTGGAAAAGGGAAAACAAATCCCCCACAAAGTGTCACACCCCTCAGAGCTTCACCCAGCCCCACCCAGGTGGCTCAGCCCCGCCCACAAGTGACACCACCCAGGGAAGGCTGTGGCATATAATAGTACAGGAATGAAGTCAACAGAATTCCCTGAATTTCTGAATTTAGCACAGATTTATCCATGGTCTTGACAGAAGAACAAGGAGATATCACCCTTCTCCCCCCACCACTTTCCAGATGTTTAAGACCGGAATGCTCTCACGCCTTTATATTTCTATTTTTTCAAACAGCGGTGTTTTGATGACAGCATATGAAAAATAAAGACAAGTTTATCTGGATTTAAAAAATGAAATTAAAAAAAAACCAAGCCAAACTAATTTTAAAATTTTACTCTTTGTCTGAATACAAATTAATCTTCCTTGTCAATTAAAAATAACCAACATAAACCCTTAAAGTTCAATATTTCCTTTTTATTTTGTTGAGATTTTTTGTCATGTTTTCCCCGACCCAGAATAGCCATTTTTCTGAGGCTGCTTTGCTTCAGTCAGTGAAGGGGAAAATAAGAACTATCCACACAGTTTCAGCTCCAAGGGCAGAAAGAGAAGGAAATAATTGACCATGTCAAAGCACGGTCCATCCAGCAACCTGACAGTGACCACAGGCACATTCCCCACTGCTCATTAACTGCTGAAATGCTTCCAGGACAGGAGCATTTTGTGGAAAAGCAGCATCCAGAGAGTCAGAGCCCATAACTAAACAAAGGTTATGCTGCTACGGTCTGTTTTCTCACCTCAGGAGCTACTAACTTTTCATTTCTTGATTTTATAACTTGAAAGATACAGGGAACAGGGAGTTTTAAGCCGTTGCCCGTGGAAAAGGCATCAGCTTTTCCACATTAACTGCTCAGGATTTACAGCTTACCCATTTGCTGGTGACAGTGCGGGAAATGTTTCACCGTTTTGTTGCAGCTCTACGCATTCACTGCATGTCCTTAGTCACCATGAGACCAAAGCAGTGATTTTGTGTTTATTAAATTCATGCTTGATTTATGCACAAGGAGGGCCGTTCCAAAGCCCACAGAAATCAACAGCGTTTACAGAGACTCTGAGGAAAACCCCCTTGGGACAGGAATATATTTAATGACAGCTTTGAGCAGCCCCAAACTGAGACTTGGGTAGGTCTCCCTGGGAGACTTCAGGGTGCTCCTACCCCACGTCCTTCCTGCTGCTACTCCTGGGTGCTCCTATAAATACGAAGTTCCTAAAAACACCATCCCCACCCAGAGCTGAGTCTTGGAGAATTTCATGCCCTGTCTTTTTGAGCCCATAATTGTCTGGACACAAGTATCTGTGAGAGCCCTGCTTGGAGAGTTTGAGAACCAAATCCAGAATATTCAAGGGAAAACAGAGCAGAAGAAATAAGAGAGATGGGCAGAGAAACCCAAACTAGCCACACACCCCTCAGAGATGGAGTAACTCCTGATTGCTGGCAGAAGTAGGCAGAAGCCAAGGGGCTCTGGGGTCATGGAATGGTCTTTAGAGTCATGGAATAGTTTGAGTTGAAAGGGACCTTAAAGATCATCCAACTCCACCCATGGGCAGGGACACCTTCCACTGTCCCAGGCTGCTCCAAGCCCCAATGTCCAACCTGGCCTTGGGCACTGCCAGGGATCCAGGGGCAGCCACAGCAAATCTGGGCACCCTGTGCCAGGGCCTGCCCACCCTCCCAGAAAACAATTCCTTCCTAACATTTAATCCAATCCTGCCCTCTGTCAGTTTGAAGCCATTCCCCCTTCTCCTGTCACTCCAGGCTCTTGTAAAAAGTCACTCTCCACATTTCTTGTCATCTCCTTCAGGCCAAAGTTGGATGTTCCCAAAGCCTTTTCTTCTTCAGGAATCTTCAATGCCAAGTCCTAAGAAACAACTTTAATGTTGAGCTGTATAACCAGGAAATCAAAATATACACCTCAGTCACTGCTTGTGCTGCTCTACCTGACTAAATAAACCAGCCTTCAAATGACAAATAACACTTTTTTCACCCAAAAACCAGAAGTTGTCAGTTTGTCAGCTGTCAGAAGCCTCCAATATGATCTCAGCAACTCAGTAAATCAATATTTGCATGTCAAAAATCTCTGAGTGGTTATTTAAGTCCATATATACACATACAACCATAATTTGAAACAAAAATAAAAATCCAATGGGATGAGTTTTAGTTTATTTCAGGATAAAGCAGTGAGTATCAATTATTTCAACATCATCTCACGCACCACAAAGCTACAGGACGATGCAGTTTTATTCTGATCATCACAAAACTTTTCCATTGATATATGATAAAAGAGGAAAATTTGCCGCACCCGTGTCTCCAGCTGCAGGAATCTTTTTTCTCTGTGTAACACCCATGATCTGTTCTTCTGCAGAAACAGAGAGGTCACATCCAGGCTGACACTACACCTGCAGCTGGAAAAGCAACCAGGTGTATCTTTATGAACTCCAGCAGCAGAGGAACTCAGACTTTTCACTCCCTAAGCCAATTTTTCAATGGCAACCCCTAAACACACCAGGCAGGAGTTCCCTGCGTGATGGTCCTATTTCATGCTCAGAAAATGTAACAAAACTCTTTGTTTTAATTAATTCACAGTCTCTGGAATATTCCAGTCTGTTCTTTAAGGCAAACACAACTGTGGGCCAAGGCTGAGCACCTGCCTTTTCATGTCCCACTTGTGGTTTAGTTCACAGAATCACAGAATATTCAGAGTTTGAAGGGACCCACTACAAGCACCAAATCCAATGAATGTCAGAAGTCCAGCCCAGGCAGACCCTAGTTGTCTAAAAGTTATGATCAAATAGCCTTTGAACAGAGGCAAACTTGAAGTCCCTACAACCAGTGGTCTCTCGAAATTTGGTGACTTTAGGAAGAAATTCTTCCCTGTGAGGGTGGGCAGGCCCTGGCCCAGGGTGCCCAGATTTGCTGTGGCTGCCCCTGGATCCCTGGCAGTGCCCAAGGCCAGGTTGAACACTGGGGCTTGGAGCAGCCTGGGACAGTGGAAGGTGTCCCTGTCATGGCAGGGGTGGCACTGGATGATTTTTAAGATCATTTCCAACCCAAACCATTCTGTGACTGTGATTCCACGACTTTGCCAGAACTTTTCATCACAAAGAAAATCCAGCTTTCATAGTTAAAGGGTAAATAAAAACCTCGGGAGGCAACTAAAACCACCCCCAAACGTACTCAGTTTTAAAAACTGATTCTAGAATCAACTACAGCTACCTACACTTGGAGCTACCTACAGCAATGGAGACCATATTTATATATATACAAACATATGTATATAAATATATATATATGTGTGTATGCATTTGCTTGCCAGCAATGTTTTCATCTTTAAAAGCTCTTTAAAAGCTAATTCACTTGGCTACTTAAAGAGATTTGTTGCCCAGTCACATCAGAGGAGGAGTTTTGCCTTTTTCCAGCAGGTTTTGCATTTTTGGCTCTCAAGTCCTGACCAAAAGGGTAATTTTTCAATCATTAGAAAACAGGTTTGGCACTTAGGATTTAATGCCCTGTAATGACATCTTTAAATCTGAAGAGCTACAGTGTACTAAAAATATATATATATATGTATGAGAAAGCTGGGCCAGAAAAATAACAGCTGAGAAACTTACTGGAACAAAGTGTATATAATAAAAGTCTTTTTATCTTTTAAACACTCGAATAATTTTGTCCAACTGTAGTAAAGACCAAAACTTTTTTTAATCCTCTCACTTGGAGCACACCTTTAAAACAAACCACAACAATGGATGGAGCTTCCTGCATCCACTTCCTGCTATGACCCACTCTAATTCTTTGAAATAAATGTGTTTCGGGTTATTTTTGTAAGGGCAATGTTTAGTGTCTGTCCCCCAGTGTGTAAATGTGTAGAATATACCAAAGATTTAACATCTGCTATGAATAATTTTACAGAGGATCTCAAGTTCTCCTAAGGTTATTAGGATATTGTACAGGTGGCCAAATTATTAAAATATGGTTTAAATCCAGCACTTACGCGTTTTCATAACGTGCATTGGATTTGAGGGTCTGGAAGCCACATGTCACCACCAGAAAACACCAGGCTGGCTCCCTGGAAGTCCCAAAATCAAAGCCACTTCCCAAACATTACAGCCTGGCTCCGCGGCATCGCAGCTGCGGCCGGGGCGCCCCCGGGGTGGAGGGGATGGAAAACTCAGGGCAAACTGCTCCCCTTTCAGACAAGTGACCTTTTCTAGCAGCATTACAGCATTGCTTTCTCTACCCCATGCTGATTAAGTCAAGACCTGCACCAAGTGAGCTGAATTTTAACATCTGGCTCAGAGCCCACACTGCAGCACAGAGTAAAGGCCAAGGTGCACAGAGCCAGGCAGCTGCTGCTGGTCCTGTGTCTTTGTTCAAAAGGTGACAATTAAATGAGGGAACACTAAATAAATGTGATTATCAAAAAGCCCTGCTTTCTCTTCACTGGTAACACTAAGTATTTGTTTCTGGTTTGAGCTGCTTTGTCAGGAACGCAGGGGAGGCTCTTGCCTGCCATGCTCAGTGGTGCAGAGCTCTGGAATTTGGGTCCCAATGGGGAGGAAGGATATGGACACCATTCACACCAGCACAGGCAGCATGAGAACCCACTTCTGCAGGCTGGGATTCTGCCAGGCTGCTCTGGAGACCACAGAAAGTGGGATTTAGCGCACAAGCTCTTATTTAAGGGAAGCACTCGCTGTATTGCAGAAAGGGAGAAGTTCCTGTTGGAATTCCCTCTGTCCCATGGAGTAGAGGTGGACACCACAACCTCAAGAAGCACTTAAAGCATCACCTGAGTTCCTCAGGTCTGAGAAGGCACCAGGATGAGCAGAGGGATGGAGCAGCTCTGCTGGGAGGAAAGGCTGGCACAGCTGGGATTGTTCAGCCCAGACAGGAGAAGCTTTGGGCTGAGCTCAGGGTGGCCTTGCAGGGCCTGAAGGAGCCCCAGGAAACGTGGAGAGAGACAATTCCCAAGGGCTGGAGGGACAGGACACAGGGAATGGCTTCCCAGTGGCAGAGGGCAGGGCTGGAGGGGATCTTGGGCAGAAATTGTTCCCTGGCAGGGTGGGCAGGCCCTGGCACAGGGTGCCCAGATTTGCTGTGGCTGCCCCTGGATCCCTGGCAGTGTCCCAGGCCAGGTTGGACATTGGGGCTTGGAGCAGCCTGGGACAGTGGAAGGTGTCCCTGCCCATGGCAGGGGGTGGAGTTGGATGATCTTTAAGGTCCCTTCCAACCCAAACCATTCTGTGGTTTTACGAAATACAAGATTTACTGCTTTAATTTGAATAACATACAGAAACAGCTGAGCCTGAACCAGAAATGAATACAAAAACCATCACAAAACAGATCTGGTACTAAATTTGATCTCCAGCCTTGACTTGAGGAAATACTTTTGCCCAGATTTTTCTCAGGCAATTATTAAACTGAAAAAGTCAGTGAAAAACTAAAATTTACTTGAGTCTTAGAAAGCCTCATGGCCACAAATGGTCACCTCAGGGCAAACCAGCCTGCAGCTTTGCATGCCTGACCTCAATCACCTCCATATTGGGATGTTCAGGAAAGCAAATAATAGGATTTTTAAGGATTTATTGTGTTCAGTAGGACACAAAGCAGAGCATTCACAGAATGATTTAGGTTGGAAAAGTCCTCCCAGCCCAAGCTGTGGCATGGTGACCCATGTCCACCTTGTCCCCAGCCCAGAGCACTGAGTGCCACCTCCAGGCCTTCCTTGGACACCTCCAGGAATGGGCACTCCAAACCTCCCTGGGCAGCCCCTGCCAATACTTAACAAACTTTTCTGTGAAGAAACTCTTGAAAGAATTGTTAGAGCCAACAAAATCTTCACTGAACTTTATGCCCAAACAAACCTGCACCATCCAGAATTCCTTTCCTTGCCAGGCAGGGTTGTCAGCTGGGGGCTGTGGGGATTCTTATGTGGGTTTAAATCAAAAGATCTCTACCACGAGTCTTGCAGGAGGTGACGTTCCTGTCCATAAAGACAGGAAATGTGCCTCCCACAATACCTGGGAATAAGGTTATTTATAAAACCCAAACAGACTATTTTTTGCTAAAAAAATCTATTAGATTTTAATAGATGTTAAAAGTAAATATTCCTCTATACACACACTCTGAAAGGGAAGTGGAAGAATGAAAAAAAGAGTAAACTGTAAGGGCAGGTGCTGAATCCACTGCTGCAGAGCATTTCCCTCACTCATGGCACTACCAGGCTGTCTCAAATTATTTCCTGCCACTTGGAAAAAACCCACAGCAACCTGATGGAGCTACATTGGGCTGTCCTAATTCCAGATTCAGGTAGAACAGTTGTGAACCAGTGTTTTCTAAGGAATGAAATGATTGGCTTGTTTCTGACAGCATCCACTGGGGCTCTTGCAAGTGTCCACCAGAGTTTAAGGGTGGAAACAGCCATAGGCTATTAGGCAGAGCATTTTCTACTTCTCACTGTGCTATTCTGCACAAAAGTATCTTTATAATCCCACTTTGGAAGTGAGTTCAGTGAGGCAGCACAAAGGGAACAGCAAACCCACCTAACAAACTGCTCTGGCTTCACCACATCCCTTTCAAACGCTAATTTTATAGGATGATAGATGGGGAGGATTTCTCTGCTGTGGTCTCACCTTTCCATAGTGGCTGCCTCTGTTCTCATCAAACATTTCCTCTCACAGGTTTGCTTTGCTTTTTTTTTTTCCTTTAATTTAAATGAGGCTGTACATTCTCTGTTCATCTATTCAGTAATCAGACTGCTGCCTTCAGTGACCATGACTCTATTATTATTTTTCATCTTACCATGAAGCAGCTTAAAAATCTCTGGAACTAACAGAAAAAAAGGATGCTTTTATTTCATGACAAGGGATCCAAGTAAAACCTAGAAGAAGAATTAAAATATCGATGCAGAACATGAAATATGGAGTTTTCAGTGTTGGGAAGCACGTTGCAATTCACTGATTCAAACACAGGGGAAGAACATATGGCATTCTCAATAAATGGATTATATTAATTTTCATTTAAATGTGCAAGAGCATTCTCATGAAACATTTCCACCTTTAAACAAATGGCACAAAGTTCCCATTCAAGGAACTTTAAAGCATTTAGTTATACAAATGTTTGAAAGAAAAAACACAACTTGAAACTTCTCCCACACAAAAGTATAGGGTCTGAGGCCTTCCCTCATATCAGCATGCCTTGATGCCAAAATAAAACTTGCAGCACACCAAATATTTCATTTAAAAAAAGGCAGTAAAAATTTCCAATTTCAATGAGCAATAATTGGGAAAGCTTTGGTCCATGTCCCTGTATTTCTTCTCATCCCAATCACTTTTATGGTTTTCACTTGGTTTCTGAATTTTTTCTGTATTATTTTTTGAAATTTCATTTCATCTGATTACTCTCCGCTCTCTTTCTATGCATTTCTTCCCTGACATTAGGATTTCAATTGTGGTAAGACAGATAGAGACAGTGCTAAAGGCAATCCAGCCTCTGATACATTGCAGCTGTGATAATTACCAAAGAGGGGAAACAGCTGTGCCCTCACAGCTCTGGGTGTGATAAAAGAGGGAGTTAGTTAGAGGTCACTCACTTCGAATCTGCTGGCCATGCTGGGAGGAGGAATGGACAGCAGGTTGAGTGAGAGACAGAGAAAGTAATCCACTGTACAAGGGACAGAAAAGGTCAGGGGGTCATATGGAGGAGTGGAAAGAGAGAGCAAAATGAAGACAGAAGAAGGAGAAAAAAGGGCCACGACTGTGTGGAGATAACATTACCACTGCTACATAGAAAAGGTAAGATGGATTTCTACATAACATGATGCTAATACTGGGAGTACTCAGAGGTTTTACAAGGAATATTGAAAGTGCAGTGACCATCTTAATTATGACATAAAAATGGAGAACTTTATGTAGGTTGTAACGTTTTCAATGAACCTCCATTAAGCTCAGGCCACTTGGTGCTAATCGCGCCCTTGCCAGAGTTTCTCGGTTTTTTTCACTCACCTGGTTTTTGGATCATATCTCCTCTCCCGA
>VZDJ01000236.1:0-14361 GCA_008694505.1 Cyanoderma ruficeps
TAATTACCTCAAGTCACAAGTTCTTGTACTTTTTGTCCTTCTGACTCTCTTGTCCATCCTTTTAGATAGAGTGATCAAGCGGCTCTGGTACTTACCAACAAAATACTTTATCAGTGAGAGCTGTGACTGCCCATAAATATTGTATTTAGAAGGTCAATGATCTTCCAAATCAAGAAAACAGCAAGATTTGGCATAGTGAAAAAATATCTTAGGTTGACTGTTGCTGTGATTGAAGGTAAGGAATATTAGGGATTGCTTTTTACATGGGCAGTGGAGGAATTACTGCTCTCTGGAACACATATACTGTTGTCTTGTTGCAAACTTAATAATCACAGAAGTTTGCATACCTAATAGAATGCAGTATTTTTAATTTTATATATAATTTTATATTTCAGTATATAATTGCATATGAAGATTTAATGCCGTATCTTCTTCATATATTGGAAACTTTTATTTCCTTTTCAATAAGTATAAGTGAACTTATACCAAAAATACAGCAAAGGTGAAAAATTTGAGGTTTGTATGTATAATGAGGTCCTATTTTCAAAACAAAGTATAACTCTAAGAAAAATCTAACTTTCTGGCCAGAAAAAAAACCCAAACAATTTTTTCATGTTTCATTTAATTTTACTGTAAACTAAACAACACACAACTGGTACCTTTATACAAAACCTATTCATCAGTTAATTTCCTTCCTTACTAAGAGACAAGAGCATGAATTAAAAAAAAAAATCAATGTGGAAAAATGGGCTCTTTTTCTTAACCAGGAAATGGAATCAAAGGAAGTACAACTGTGAGGGAGTTTCAATTACTGTACTACCTACCACACATTTTAATTTTAAAACAGAATTTTTAATACCTCATCCATACCTCTGGCAATTTGCAGACTTTTGATGTAGCAGAATGTGCAGGAGAGCTGAAAGATAGAAACATCATTACAGTTTCCACCACTTTCTAGTGGATGAGAGACAGCCAAGTAAGACTAGGGATGCCATAGCCACTTCATCCCCAACAATATTTGAAATTGAACAAAGCACTGAGCATCCTCATTAACTTTGATGTCCGTGGTGGTATTCATGACAGCCAGGCTTGATTAACACTGGAGGTGTTCTCCCACCTCTTCTTGATTCTGACCAAAGCTGCTTGCAAGCACACTGAACACAGAAGGGTCATCTTGGTAAAAAATTTGAGAATTAGAATAGGTTTTAAAACCAAGATTAAAATATTGATCAGAAACTAAAATAGTCAGAAAGGTTTGGTTTTTCTTTTTATCCAGGAAGGCTACAAGTCCAAGTGTTTCATTCAGTCAGTGGTCAATTATTTAGATAAAAATATTAGTTCTGTTTAGTTCTGAAACAGGAATGACAGTAATTTTCCCTCTCTTTGGTGAAACTGATACATAAGGCAAATCCCAGGTAGAAAACATGGGATATCGGTTGATGCTCTTGATATGTGAGGTATCCAGTCAGTTGTAGATGGTTCCTTTTGGCTGGCAGGTCTGATTCTGTGCTCTGCCCTGATGACATCTCATTGCCTATAAAATGATCTGACCTTTGGTGCTACGGCTTTGTCAGAGTGAAGAAATCTGGGTAGATCTCCTACTACCAGCCAGCTTTATTGCCAAGAGAGGAAAACATGTCTGAGGCAGCATATCTGAGACAGGAGTTAAGCAGCAAGAGCTAAATGAGCAACCGAGACAGTCACACCAAACTCTGCCACTTGCAAGTAATTCTCTGCATGAGAAATCATTGGCTCACTTCAGTAGAAACAGCCATTGTAAACTTAGTTCAGTAATTCTTATTTCATCCTGAAATTCAGTGTACCATAAAAGACTGACTCCTCCATTAAATGCTGTTTTTTGATTTAATTTTGATTACAGGAGTTGAAAGTGCTTTCTTAAATTTGTGTCAAAATGTCCCAGAGTTGAAGAAAATCATTGCCTATTGGAAATAACATTTCTTTGTGAAAATGGTATAAATTGAAGCAATGCTGGCCACAGCGCAACACTCATTTGAAAGAAATGGGTATGTTCAAAGGAAGATATGCTCTGTGCCATGGAATTTATCTTACCAGTTTGCCTCAGGTAGGATTTTATGGTGCCAAGTACTGGAAGAAAAAAGGAACAAACAGTGCTGAATATTAAAAAATAAACTTTGGAATATATTCTTATGCTTTGCTATGTTACATGGATTATTTTATCCCCAAATTATAATTTAAAAAATCATAGACTTGTCTTACATTTAATATTTTTTTATTTGCAGAAGGAATTGAATACTTTGAACTCCAACTATTTTTAAATCCTACTCTAACAAGGGGTGTTGTTTTAGAAGTCAGACTATGGAGGAGTCATTCTTTAAAAGATATAATCAAACAACCCTGGGAAAGCTCTCATTTGCCTGAAGGAGAGTCATGGTGTGTTCTGGCAAGAAGATTCTGGCTGGACTGCTGTGTCATGCTCCACAAACTTCTAACACCTTGTCAGACACTCTGACATTGTCCTCTCTTACCTTCCTCCCAGAACACTGTTCAACCTGTCATTTGCCTCTAATTGTTCATTTCATGGTTGTAAGATATCAACACTTATAATTAGGTTGAGGACACTGAATTTTTTAACAGAATGAAAAAAATATGAGGAAGAATTAATTCTGATTAGACATAACCATTATTTATGCAGTTACTTAACCAGGATAATCTATGGACAAGAATAGGGCCTTGCTTTATTTTGAGTATTCTTCTGTGGTGCACTTTCTTTTTAAAGTTAGCTCATTCTTTCTTTAGTATATGATGTGCATTTTTCAGCATAGCTGCCGCTTCAGTAGCCCTCACCTGCACCTGTTCCTGTGATGGAGTGTTGCCTCTAGTCCCACTAAATACTCAAATTTAGCCTTGTAGTGGTCAAGAAGAATGCGCAGTTGAATAACTAGTTTCACATAAAAAACCAGGTTTATTTGTAAGCTTAACTGGACAATAGTTCTGCAGTTCAGAGCTGCATCTGATACATCACTACAGCTGTGTGCATGCCAAAAATCCTTCCTACTTCTTGGAAACGAAACAAATGTGCCAGAGCAGGGGGCTTGGAGTGAAACCCAAAGAGATTTTCCTGAATGATTATTTAATATATTTGTTTGGCCTTCATGTTTTTATATATATCCCATGTTGGTTTGCATGTGAAAACAACTTGAAATAATTTTGCATACTACGAATTGCAGAAATGGTATAGTGTGTTCTTTCTTTATAGTCTTATTCTCATGGTTCTCCTCCTTCACTTCCCTGACAGGCTGCTCCAGGATTGGCCAATGCCTGCAGTACCTCCCCAAGCAAAGCATTTCTGAGATGTACTGCCAGGAGACTGTAAAGTTATTGCAAACACTAAGATTTCATTTTCTTTTTTACTATCTCACAATGATTCCTCCTGAAAAATGCTTCCTTCCATGGAAAACTCCTGATGTTTGGAAATTCTTCATTTAAAATCAAAGAATCATAGACTGTTCAAGTGTGCAAAGACCACTAAGATCATGAAGTGCAGTCTTTGACCAAACACCACGATGTCAGTTAAATCACAGCACTGAGTGCCACATTCAGCATTCAGTCATTTCATAAAGACCTCCAGGTATGGTGACTGATGTGTTCAGAGAAAAAAATGGATCCCTACCATAAGTAACTGAAGGAAGAGATTGCATGTCTATATTTTTTTCTATTCCTTTTTTTTTTTCTTTGTCTGATAATTAACTCTACCTGAAAAACTTTGCTCTCTTAAGCATCCAATATTATATTCAGCTGCTAAAACTGGGGGGAAAGAGTGTAAACTGGGTAAGCCACAAATTCCATCTTTAAATTTCCAGTTACTTCTTTGTGCTCTGGGTGGCCACTGGGATGGTGGGCCCTCTTGGGCCTGGGCAGGAGCTGAGCGAAGCTGGAACCGCCGTTCCTTGTCTCACAGCGGCGCCGAGTGGCTGCGCATCCTCAGCGCGGCTGCCAACACCAGCGTCGGGCTTGGGATGGGGGACGGCTCCAGGCGCCGCTGTTGACGCGGGTTCTCCATACCACCCACCTGCAAAAACAGGGTGAGAGGGCTCTTTAATTTATGACACACATTAAATTGGTGCCCAGTTTCAACAACCTTAAAAACAATTCTCTTGCACATTCTGGCCTCTTTCTTGCAAAGCTTCTGGCAAATGGTCTCTTCAGTGGCATCAGGTCCCAGGGTGAATGTTGCTGGAAGCATTTGCTTCTGCATTCTTGAGGCTCAGGAAGGTGCTTGAGTCACCTTGCTGCAACCCAGGCCTCACCTTCATCAGGAAGGTTCTATGTCAAGTGGTTGTCAACCAGAGCTTGCGGGATCATGGGATCACCTGGAGGGCAGTCCTGCTAGATGGCAGGGTCTCAATAGATTCAAAATGTGCCGAGCCAAATTTTACAATAACTGGAACCAGAGGGTGGTCTTCTCCATGACAAGATAAAGGCTGGTACAGAGGGTGCCTGGGAGACTGATCCTGATCTCTCCTCAGTTCTGCTGCTGTTCCCTCATGCAGGAACATAGAAGCTTCATGGAGAGGAAGAATGACACTAGACAGGTAGCTTTCCTTGAGTATTCAACTGCAGTTGGAAGGAGTGCTCACAGCAGGGATTTAGGTGGTAGACAGGGACAGCATAATTCTTATAAGGACAATGTCTTTTCTCTTGTGAGGGGCCCAAAACAACCCAGGATTTGAGCTGCAGCCTTACCAAGTGCTCTGTACAGGGGGATAAACACTTCCGTGGTTCTGCCGTTCACACTATCTCTGATACAGGCCTCGATGCCTTTCTGGCAACCTGGGCACATGCTGGCTCATGTTCTGCTGGCTGTTGACCAGCATCACCAGGGCCATTTTCCATTGAGCAGCATTCCTGACACATTTCTCCACAACTGGAGCATTGTCTTGAGCTCCTATAAGTTGTGGCTGAGTGCCTGTTAGGCCAGGCAGGGGACCCATACTTGTTCAGGTCTTTATGTCACCAGTGGTGGGAATGCTGACAGGACATTGAATGAATTCTGGTCTTCAGTATGCTTAGAACATCATGGGCGGCTCAGTAGCTGACAGAGCAGGTGCAGGAACCTCAGTTGTGTGAGTGCTTGTGATGTTACATGTGGCACAGCTCCTCACAGTGCATACACGGGAGCCTAGCTTATGCTGGTATTTATGTGACTCGTCAATGAAACATTGATCAGGTACTGAATAGAACCTCGTCATGCTGGTGCTTGATGATATCACGCTTGACAGAGGAACTGGTGGAGCTGGTGTGGGAACTGCTGCACTTCACTTCTTGTTATACTTCACTTTAGGATCACTCAAGAGCAACAAACCTCACATCCTCACGGTGTACCTGTGAAATGAAAAACCCCATCTCACATTCAAGGGAGTGATGGTGCTTTGAAAAATAATTTGAAAATTAGTTTTGAAACCCAAAAATGCAAGATAACCAAAGTACAGAACAAGATAACAGTAGTAAAATTAAATCTCTCTTGCCTGTACTACTGACTAGCAGCCAACTGCTTCATTCTAAAAGATATCACGAGCAGGACAAGCCCAATCTAAGTTGTCCCCAGACTGCACCTGGACTGTATGCCCGCTCCACTCTTCCCTAGAGCTGGGATACCTCTTGAGTTTAGAAACACTTTACCTGAGATGAAGAGATTGTTCCTTATCCAAAGCAGAAAGATCCTTTACCCATGACAAATCCTCAATAAGTGACTGATAACATGCTGTATAATTACTATGAAAAATTACTAATCCATTTAGCTGCTCAAAACTATAATAAATTTTGTATGGATAATTTCATCAGGCATAAATCATTGTCCAAGTCTGAGACTGTTTGCACCTAGCTGTACCAAGGTTCCATAAGAAGTTTAAAAAGCAAGAGGATCCACCATGAGCAAGAGGATCCCTTGTGACTCAATGGGAATTTACTCCTTACTCTTTCTGTCTATGGTCTCTATGGTCTCCTTACTCAATTCTCATGACTGATTGTCAAAGCTCCATACATTCTCATTTGTTTAGCTAAACAACTTTAGAAGTCAGGTGCTTGTCAACCCTTACTGAATACCCCAACTTTACTCCAATTCATTATTTTTCATTCTGCTCATTCCAGGAATTTTAAAACTTCTTCTCTACATTGTCTCAAGGTCTTCCTCTCTCCTTCTGCACTACGATCTTATTTTGGGATGGCCATCTTTGGTAATGCTCCTGAATAGCATAGCCCATTTGAAGACCACCTCTGATTATCCTCCTGGATTTATATGCACTCATCCAGAGCAAGCACTGATTCAAGCAATCATTGGACATCTGCCCAAGTTGTATCATACAGTCTGAGAATACCCTGGAATGTCTGGACTACCTTTTTGCAGTCATCTCTGAGCCTGAGAGTTTGTTGTAGCCATAAAAATAAATCATTATGGCTAAAAGGTACAGAAACAGTTCTGAAAGTCAGACGTGGGAGCAGAAAAGGCCTTGACACTGTGTGCTCATTGTTCAGCTGTAGTTCAAACAGTGTTGTGCTGGTGATACTGGTTTGGTCACAAATCCAAAATTTGGGTTGTGACCCAAAGGGAGGACCTGCGCTTCACCTTAATTGAACCTCATATGATTGACCACAGCCCATCAATCCAGAGCCCTCTGGAGACCCTTTGTGCTCTCCAGCAGATCAACACTCCCACCCTTGATGGCATCTGCTATTTTACTGAGGGTGCATGCAATCCTCTCATCTAGGTTGCTGATAAAGATACTAAACAGGACTGGCCCACCTTCTGAGTCATAAGGAGCACCAGTAGCGATGCCACAACTGGATGTCACTCCATTCACCACTACTCTCTGGGATCAGCCATCCAGCGACAGTGTTTTAATCAGGGAAGAGTGCAGCCATACCAGCCATGAGCAGCCAGTCTGTCCAGGAAAATGCTGTGGGAAACAGTGTCAGAATCTTTACTAAACTCCAGGCAGAAACATCCACAATCTTGCCCTTTTTCAATAGGCAGGTCACCTTGTCACAGAAGATCAGAGACCTGCCTTTTCTAAACCCCTGCTGGCTGGACTTGATCCCCTGGTTGTCCTGTAGGTGCCATGTGATCACACCCAGGATGGTCAGCTCCATAACCTTACCCAGCACTGAGGTCAGGCTGACAGGCTTGTAGTTCCCCAGATTCTCCTTCCAGCCCTCTTGTAGATGGGCATCACATTTGCCAACCTTCAATCAACTGGAAATTCCCTGGGTAGCTCCAGACAGTAAATGATGAAAAGGTCCTCACAAAGCACTTCTGCTCTTTCACTACCTGATTCCATCAGGTCCCATAGACTTGTGTACATCTAACTGGTAGCAGGTCACTGATCATTTTCCCTTGGGTTATAGGGGCTTCATTCTGCTCCCCATCCCTCTCTTCCAGCTCAGGAGGCTAGGTACTCCCAGAAAAACTCTCTTACGAGTGAGCATATGTCTGTGACTCTCGGTTGCCAGCTGGGGTTAAACCTCAACAGTCCTCTTGTCCTTTTTGTAGTCACCACAGGATTTAAAAGTTTGAGATACTGACAGATCTGTCTAGAGTGTGTTAAAACTAATTTGTTATTAGAAATCATTGTATTGGTTTAATAATCCCTTTTCATTATGCTGATTAATTTTCTTCCAGGGTTGTTGCTGTTTTTCTCAGAGTTGTGTTATACAAGACCTTAGTTTTAGTGGGTGTTCCCTCTGGAGATCTTTATCTTCCTTGGGGCCTGGGCTACTTGTTTAACCTTACAATATTGGCTCATATCTCATTGAAAGGACAGCCTATCAGAGAGACATCCTTTCTGCCCTTCCCCTTGCCCTTCCACCTCCCATTCCCCTTCCCTTTCCCTTCCTCTTGCAGACACAGGTATGAATTATTAAAAATTATGGATATTGATCTAATACTGATATCCAGCTATGACGGAAAAAGACTCTCTAACAGTTTAAGGTTAGAAAGTGTATGTTTATTACGATGTGGGACAGCTCCCAAATACACACGTGCCATTCACAGATGATCACAGGGTCTTTTTATGGACAGGAGTATTGAATACCCAAAACACAAATGCATATTCATAACTCTGGTATATCCCATTCCCCGCTTCGTATGGTAATTAGCCAAAAAGCTATTAGGCATGTGTGGTTTGTTCTTTGAAATGGGTCGGTGGTCTTTTTATGGGACGGGGTCTCAAAATGATGAAGTAACATGGGTCTTCTTTGCTTTGACTTTTTAACCTTTTAGTGTTGCGTGACAACTGAATCCTGTTTTTCCAGGACTGTTTGATTTATGATTGTATTGTATTCTTGGAGTCTATTGATTAGTCAGAATACACAAATATAAGTTGACAGGCTTCATAATTTACCAGTTCCTTAAATCCAGCTTCTGTTAACAAAGGGAAGCTTATCTATCTTACCTCAGCAATATTTAGTTTAACTAAGTCCTTAATTCTTCAAAATTAATGTTTCAGGTAGACATCTCTATGTGAAAGTTTGTTGAAGGCTTTCATTTTTGAAAAAGTCGCTTTTTTCTTCATAATTGAATGTTTTACTCCCCTTGCTAAAATTGCGTGTTTTCTCCCTCCCTCCCNCCTTCCACTCCCCTTCCCTTTCTCATTACCCAGGAAAAAAATATGAAAAAGAAAAGACATGGGGAAAATGTAATAATTTCAATAGTTTATTATAATGATTACTGTAAGTGGGATTGAAGTCAGTGCTACATTATCTTTCCTTGCAGTGTCTATGTCCAAGAAATTGCCCGATAAGATGCTCCTACACACATATATTTGTATATTTATTTATCTTTTTGATTTTTTAAAAACTAATTCCTTATATTCTCTGCTTTTCATTTTGATTTTTTTAGACCAGTGGAGCCTAGACATTCTTTCTTTTATCAGAGAGGTAAAAAAAACAGAGTATTTGAGTATGCCAGATAAATAAAACCCGCAGATTTGGTAAGCCATAAGTATTGTTTCAGGTCTGATCCTGTTCGCATGGTAACCCTCTGATCTCCAATGTACTCCTTAAAACTTACTTACAAGAAAAGTCTGTAACTGAAATAATTATTTCAGTTTCTGCTTTTAAGTCAAGATCACTGCTGGTTAGAAAGCAACAGTGGACTTTAATTCTTTCACAAGTGTATCTTGCTTTGTCAAAAGATGTTTTTTAAGATCTTACCCTGTACTGAACCACCATCCATCCAGCTAACCAATATTTTGGTACATGTGGAGGAAACTTACCTATCACCATTCTTCCAAAAATTTGTTATCTGTGGCACAAAATACATTATAGAACTTATCTATTTTTAGCAAATAAATAGACAACTTTTATGCTGACATTCAAACTCTAGGGCACCAGTTTCTATCCAGCTAATGACTACAATTTAAAAACAATTTAACTCTGTGTGTTGGTTCCTTCTCACTTCAGGGTCATTAGTTTTCACTGTTTTCTGCTTATCTGGACTTTGGATAATAGGGTGAATCCTTTGCCTCATCATCAATTAAATATGCTCAAGTCAGTATGTGTATCCCTAAAATTATCAGGAGTGATTAATTACCTACAAGTGAAAAAACTGCCACAAAGATCAAATCATTATATTGAGTTCAAACAAAATTTTAGTGGAATGACCCATGACACTTTCCAAGATAATACAAATGGCAAATTAGAGACAAAATCTACCTTTGATATTTTATTTTAAAAACTATAGTGTCTTGTGGAGACACAATTTGAGTTTCAGGGTAAAATGGCAGAAGTACTTACTTTGTTCTGAAAATATAATTAGATGTTAGGCTTGCCAGGAACCATTTCTTTTATTGCTTTTGTTTCAGATGTTCCTAGAGGACGTTTCAAAAAGAAGTGAGGAGGTGGTCTCATATACTTTGTGCTTAATTAATTAATTAATTAATTTGTGCTGAATTTTGTGCTTAAAAAACCAGTTCAAATAAAGACACTTCAATTTTAGAAAAATTCTGCTTCATAACTGTGAAAGCAAGATGGTAAACTATTGCAGAAGCCTTGTTTCTTCTGCTACTTCTTATCTTTGCCATTTATGATATATTTTAGATGTGTTTTCTAGCTCAGTATGAAACATATATTTCAGGAAATCCTATTTTTATGCATAGAAGTCAAATATGAGAAACATAAACTACTGGGATTTAACCAATAAATCATAGAAATGATCCCATTCTAGTATACTTTAAAGCCTGACCAAAAATACATAAATTAAGAATGAATGTTCTTGTTAACCTAACACAAAAGGTACTTAAACAGCAGATCAGTATTTATTTATGCTTAAATGTGATGCTTAAAATGTTGTTTATGAAACATTAGGCTGTTAGGGGAAATTACAGGGATTAAGCAGTGTGTAGAGCATTTGTTCTTTCTGCTGTTGCAGCTGCTGGTGCTGGCTCTTACTCTTTTCCAGGTCAGCTGTTTTCTAGTAGCCCCCAGTATAGATAACAACAGAAATATTTTGCAGGGTTGCAATGCAGACTAAGATTGAGAAGTAGTCACTCAATCCAAAGGGGAATTTGGTGGGATATTGTGATTAAATCTCAGAAAGAAATTGGTTGTAGAATGAAAGTGAAACTTAAAAAGGACTTTGAGAGTGAGATAATTTTAAAAACTGAGCCAGAACCACTCTGTACCCAGAGAAGAGCCATTCTTCAATACAGCATACAACACTTCGCTAATGCTGAGGCTAATTAAATAATCTTAAAGCCTTTTTTTTATGTGTAACATTTGGCCCTGCTTTTCTTGTTCCTCAGCAGACTTCTTTGCAGACTCAGATGCATCAATGAGTTTTGAATACACTTTCTGACATGAAATCCTTCAAGAATGACAAATTTACATTTCTAAATGGAAGAATAAGGTATGTGTAAAGCTAATTAACCATTACAGCATTGCCTACACCAGAAACATCAGAAACCATAAAAAAAAATCTAAAAAATGAGAAGTAACTGGAAGGCCAGACACAGCTAGAACAAGAGCTGACATTCAGATGAGTGAGATATGGCAGATCTCAGCTTGTTCCTGCTGCTGTTCTGTGTTTAGAAATAAAGGAAAACTACAGACATAAATTAGTTTCCTGGAATCTTCTACTTTTACTCGTAATTTCAAGTATAAAGTCAGCAGGTGCCACACACTTAATGTCGGTCAGATAGCGGACAGATCTGGGGAACAAATAAAGGGATTTGTTTTATGTTATTTCCAAGCAGAAGTTTCTTGAAGCTGTCAGCTCTTCATCTCTATTTTCTTTCTACATGACATTTTTTTTCTTTTTCTCCTATCTTTTAGTCCCTGCTAGAAGGCAGATATAAAGAAGCCATCTATCCCTGTTGAAGTTTTTTATCAGGATATTAAGAAAATAATGCTTTGCCTGATCCCCTAGGAAAATCCTAGTTTGCTTTTGCGTGTCTTATCCAAGCCTGGCACTTTCAAAATGTACACACAACTTTCTTGCAGTGTTTTCTTGCACACCAGTAAAACTATTTGAGAAAAGTAACCCAAAGAGGGTCTCTTAGATTTTTTTACTGTGAGCACTAAGCCAAAGGCTTCAGAACAAATGGACTCAAATCTTGAAGGCTGAACAAAAGATTTTCTAGCTGAGCTGAAAAGAGTCACATGAAATAAAAACACAAATGGGAATAATAGATCATATATTAGGCACACCATATAATTTGTCAGGAACTGTAAAACTGTTTACAGACATTAAGTCTGTAAATAGTCAACCTACCATTGCTCAGGACAGGTCTGTTAACTGGAGAATCAGGGTAGAAATGTTTTTCAAGCTAGTCTTCAGAAATGAAACTGGGATCACTTACCTTTACATCACTTCCCTTATTGGCAGCTAAAAGAAGTATTACCACTCAGGCTTTATTTCTACCTTTCATCCATTAGCCTTAGATATTCATCTGTGCAACAGACTAAGTCCTCAATTTAAATGGAGTCCATCCTTATTTTTTTCCCTACTGTACATTAGCTGCATTTCTCAGCAGTTTGCCAACTTTTCTAGCTTAACTCTTTCTCTTACCACATAAACCTTTACTTATAATGGCACTTTGGATTTTTTCTGGAACTAAGTCCCCCATTTTTACTGTTTATTTCTAATATTCTAGTAATCAGCATTGAGCAGAGTATTCCAGACAAGAAGGTGGCTCAAAAAGTGATCTTGCATAGCACGCTATTTGCTTTATTTTTTGGCTTAACTGACCATAATATTGTATTGGATGTTCTTAATGACTCAATTGTTTTGCCAAGCCTATAGCTTGAGTCTATGTGAATATATTAAAAATTACTTGGGCCTCTTCCTTGTGCAGTAAATTATGCCTGCATTGCAGCAATGCTGAATCATATGCTTCAAAGCCTTCTATTCAATGTGTGTGACATGAAAAGTGATTTTGGTTACAAGTACTAGGAAATATGATTTGAAATATGATTGGGAATAAATAATGCAGTCTTGGAAAGTCATTTCTTACATGATGCCTATTAGCTGAAGTCATGTTTTGCAGCTTCACTTCCTCTTAGGTTCCTCACTCTTATGTTTCAAATTCATCCTAAAATAAAGTGGGTATATTTTTTTTTAGTTGAAACTACCAGTATATAATTTGAGGTTTATGTTCCTCTGAGGTCCCTGTGTGGTATTCCTCTTTTTAAAAATCTCACAACTCTTTCTGGCTTAATAAAAAACCTGCACATTTCCTCAATGTGGTGTTTGTTTCCCTTTCTGAAAACCTAATGAAGTCATTGAATAAGATCATATCTTTTACTAATGACTAGTGTCCCACAGCTTGCCTATTTGCAGAAATCAGTGTGTTGTAAACATAGGTGTGAATTAACTTAATGGTAATTGTCTTATATCCTTCCCTAGGCGGATATGGTTCGTGCAAAGTAACATGTATTATGCTGATTTCTAAGTCAGGGTTTGGCTGTTATTCTGAATATATCCTTCCTTACTTGCTCCACAGTTTGTAGTTAAATACAATGCTTGCCGATTATATTTTACAGGATATTTTTAGAAGAAACAATTGAGAATTGTAGGATTGCTTCAACTTGATGCTTATACCTCTAGCATGCATAGGAAATAATGGAGACAAAATGGGATGAGTATCTTAAAAATGGAGTTACCAACCCGCCTGATGTTCTCTGGTGGTTATGGGTCAGGTTGAACTGCTGGAGGGAACCAATAGCATATTGCTTTAAATTAGGTTCAAAGAGAGAGAAATCTACTTTAAATACATATGAAGAGACTGAAGAAACGACTCCTAAATTTTAGATTGGAATATTTACAGTTTTTCTGAACATATTTTGTACGTAAAATGGTGGGAAAGTTAAAAATGTGACTTGAACATAACAGCTGGATAGCCTGCATCTCTGAACATCAAGTCACAGCAGGTTCCTGAAAAACACTTGGTGTGCTTACTGGGTTTTGTGTAGTAATATCACACCAGTAGCTTGAAAAATATCAAATAATTGCCTATATTATTGTCTGTTGAATGAAAATTCTATCAAACCTAATGCATGATTTTTGATGTTTGTAATACAGCTAACTTCTGCCACTTTAAAGATTTTTTCCTTTACCTTGGAAAGAAGGTAAAGTATTAGCAGAACAAAATATTAACAGTAGCTACTGAAGTGAACACAAGCTTGTATAAAAGCATTCTTAAACCCAAATATAAAGTCTTCCATGGGTGTGGTTAACCCACTGCTTTTTCTGCCATGCAGGAACCCATTTAAGCAGAGGAGACAAAAACAAGAGCCGCATGCAGCTAGAGATGACTGTAACGGGATTTATTGACACTGTGTACTGGAGAATGACATTCAGTTGTTTGTTATATGTCTATAAAATACCTTACATTTTATATAATTGTGGATTGTTTATTTTTCATCAGTATAATTTTGATTTTGTTATGCCCGCTTAGGGCATAATAAGTCAATTTGTACAAATTTCAGCATAAAGATAATATTTAAATAGAAGATCACCCACATAGAAGTAAAAACCATAAATCCTTGGGTTGTTTTCAGGAAACATCATTCTAGTCATTACTGCTCCAAAAAGCCCTTTGTATATGCATCACATCCACACAAAACACCAGAACTTAGAATATTAAGCATAAATGTCTTCAGTATCTTTACTGTTCCTTTCATATCAATGAATTTCCTCTGCAAGAAACATAATTGAGGACCACAAATGGCATTTCTTTTCAGGCAAAAACCATAACATAATGTTTATTTTGAAAGCAGGATGGTTGTAGAATTCTCAGTCCAGACACTTGGACAACATGAAAATTGTCTGGTTACCCTAAAAAGATACACTCAAGTTCTATGAAAGGCCATAAAAAAAAAAAAAAA
>VZDJ01000236.1:14373-113180 GCA_008694505.1 Cyanoderma ruficeps
AAAAAAAAAAAAAAAAAGGGTGGAATAAATGTTCCTTGGGAAAGTAAAACCTGGCTTTTGAGAGAAGGAGAAATCTGTGTGCTAATGTAAGGTGTGTAAAATGACAAATCAAAACCCAAACTGGGAGTTAAATCTCAGTAAAGAAAGGGCAGTCTGCTATCATTATTTCTATAGAGAATATTTAAAGGAAAGGGAGTTTGAATACCAGTAGTTGTGAAACTGAGAGAGCTTTTGCTTCTGGGTGGTTTAGACAGAGCCTAAGTGAGATCATTGATATAATTTTCAGCATACTCTTTGAGAAGTCATCTCAAATAAGAAACAATTTCCTATTTAGTAATTTCAAGAAGACTATTTTTCTGAAATTAGTATATTACCTGAAAGAGGAATGTAAAGTTTTGATTGGTAATGCATGTAACCCGCCAATTTAATACAGCAATGATAAAAAATTGCTGTTTATTCAAGTTATTTTTAATTTAAATGGTATACTTCATCATTCTGTGTCCTTCTATTGCCTTCATGGATGCTCAAATCCATCTAAATACATGTTCTTTGGGGAGAAAAATTAAAGAAATTGTTATTCCAGGCATATTTCCAACAACAACAGTCTATAAATAAACAAATAAAGGCATATCAAGGTTCTACCACAAGCATCTTAACAAATTATATCCCCATTACAAAATGACTAGCTATGAACTAAAACCACAGTAACTGTAATAATTTTTGAACCTTAATATCAGGGCAGTTGTGCCAACTCCTTCTCTAAGTCCCAGACCACCTGCCTTCTCAAATAAAAGACTACAAATTGTTCTTGCCACCTGCTGTCCTTCTCATTGAATACCATGTGTGCAACAGGTGCTTTACAGTTAGTGAGAGAATGCACCAAGCCAGGCATATCAGGTTTGTATTATTCTAAATCTGACCACTGTGAAGACAGAAATTCCCAAAGCAACCTCCACCACTAAGTTCTGAGAAAAAAAACCTGAGCCAAAAATATTGCATAACCACACAAGAGATTATGTGTTATTTAATAGAATTAAACAGAGGACAACACTGATTTTTTCTATCAAGGATGTACAAGAGACTTCTCTGTAATCATTTCCACGTTTAAATAAGGTCACAGATAACAAGGAATGTCACTGGGAATAAAGAAGACAGCTATAGGCTGGCTTTAACACTGCTACACTCAACATGTTAATGAGGATTACAGAACAGCTCCATTTGAAGGGGACCTTAAGAGATCAACCTTTCATGGAAAAGGGAACCTAGATGAAATTGTCTAGCACCCTGTCTACATCTGGAAAACCTCTTCTGATGGTGACTCTTCAGTCTTACCTCCTTCTCCAACCTTTTGATGCATCATGGCTTAGCTCATATGCACCAAACAGCACAGCAAAGGCCAGCTCAGTGTATGTCACCATCGTGGCTGAAGGCAAAACAGAGATGTCATCCTTTGATTGCGAGCCTGGGCATTTAGGTGGTTGACAGAACGTCACAGATGGTAAATAACACTTCAGAGTGAAGAAAATTCCCAAAAGGTCAAGCACCATCTGACGAGCTTGTGGAAATTTTTTTCCTTCTTGATTACAGAAGAAGATTCCAGAGGTATTTGCATTTGAAAGGGGGGGGGGAAAAAAAAGGTACAATAAATCTGTAACTTGTTTTGGCAGAGCAGCATGCAGGCAGGGAATTTAAATGCCAAGGTGTTCCTTCCTTCCAGTCTTGTAAAACAAACGGCATTGTAAATCAATATACAGTGACATGAATATACAGTACATTCCAACTTAAGGCTTCATTTTTGAAAGCAGAACCCAAAAACCAGAACTGTAAGGGGCAATGACAGGTGGCAGCCAGCCCCAGAAGCACTACTGGAGTAAGCCTAATGGGGTTTACTTGCCATACTATAAAAACCCAAACAAAACCACAACTATCCCACAGTCCTTATCCAAATAAATCTCTTACATAACTCAGAGTTTGGTTGATAAGTGGTAAAGTATTGATACACCAAATTTACAGTAAGAAAAGCATCACAGAGAAGAAAGAAGTCTTTTGGTTGTTGGTTCAGGGTTTTTTTTTATTACCAATTTCTATTAGAACTAGTCTAGAAATATTATTGGTTCTTCTACACAATAAAAAATAACAAGTTCTACAGGACTGACAGATAGTTATGGCTCTGAAGAATTAGAAATAACATAGCTATTAGGTTTGTATCTAGTTCACCCAGGCCAAAGAAGCAAAGGGGTAAATGAGTTATGTATGTATGTTACAATGTGCAAAGAAACAAGGTCAGATTTCATAGAATAGGTTGTGTTTGAAGGGATCTTAAAGATAATTTTGTTCCGAACTGTATGTCATGGCAAGGGACACCTTCCACTAGGTGTGTACTTATTTCCAGTAAGTAAAAAATAAATAAAATTAAAATCATATCATAATTCTACATTGTGAAAGACACTGAGTATGAGAGATTGACTCTAACAGCATTACTAAAAGGTATGCAAGGCTGCATGTCATGCTTGGAGCAAACAAAAACATTTTCATTTTAGAAGAAGATGAAACAAATCTTAAGAAACTGGGCTGCATACCTATGGAATGGTTAGCATCTGATTCTTGGCTTTGTTTCTTTTAAAAACACAAATATTTCTGACGTCTTTACAAAACAAGCGAACGATTACTTGCTTTACATTTTTTACTGTACTGTACCCAGACATCTCCTCAATGACTAACAGACACATGATTTGATTCAGCCTCACCCAGAGGAACATTTCCTCTTCTGCTGGAATATGACACTCCGCTGTTCAAGCAACCTCACAAACCCCAAAACATAAAGTCTCAAAGACAAATGATCTTATGAGAAGAAGCATTCCCAATCTTGTATAGTAAGTGCCAGTACTTGACAGCATCAATACACCTGTGCACATGGTGAACACTCCTTATAAAATCTGAAGACAAGATGCAAAGCCTGCTGAAATCAATGTACGTTTCCTTTTTCTGCATTTTGTTGCAGTTATAAATCCTAATTCATACTTTGTTAAAAAAAGTTGCTTTTTATCTTTTCCTACCATCAAAACATCTTGGCAATATGTGATTTAGTGATTCTGAATGAAAAGAAATAAAGTTCATATTAGAGCAAGCTAGAAGTTTGCTTAGCTTACATTACGGTGGTACCCTGTATTGTCAAAGAGTGATTCACCCACGCTTTAATATCTATCTCATGACACACTGGAGGCCCTTATGTGCCTCTAATGATTTTATAAAGAATTCCCCCAACTACAAAGGACAGAATAACAGTCTTCTCTTTTCTGTCATTCAATTACAATACCATCTATATACCTACATTTTAAATACATGTGTGATGACAATCTGTGATCTTTGCTTCAGAGAACATAAGGGTGCAAAAGTTATATATATATATATGTGAAAATTGCTTATTCTGATGTAGCATAAGGGATAAACAAAACCTGGACACGGCTTACAAGTAGTTTATGGGAATCTTACTCTGGCCACTCTGAAGCAAATAGTTCTGCATGTCGTCTTGCAAGTTTTAAACTAAATCTTTCAGCATACACTGTGCATTTGAACTTCGATGATTTAAAATATGTAAATAGAAGCAGCTGAATGAAAGCCATCAGAGAAACATCAACCATGAGAACCTTACTGCATAAAAATTAAGTATATGAAGGGCATAGATTTTTCTACTATAAATGAAATGAGTTGCTTTGAGCAAATACAAGTAGGCAAGAGTAATTACAAAATCATGAATTAAATAGTGGCTTAGAAGTGAAAGTCACATAGCACCACTACACATGACACTTTTCCACTAGAGGGAAACTAAAAAAGGATTATTTCAGTTTTCAAAGAAATTATGAATGGTATAGAGCAGTTGGCTTGTTCTCATCATAAAGAGAGGTGACATCATGCACATACTGCTTCAGTCTTCAGCTATTTTCTTACCAAAAGAATCTGATCATATATTATTGCACTGCTCTAATACCACCTTATTTAGTTTTAAGTTTTTCTTCTTAATTTAGAGGTGATAGATGGGTGCATCATAACAAGTTCATGCTTACAACTGCATTTGTTCATAGACAATCTCTCTGAGTGCTAATGCCCTTACGAATAGGAAGAAGTAGTAAAAAAGGAATTAATGCATCTTTTTTCAGACCCCAAAAGATATAAATAAAAGAAGACTGCCAGCATATGTGGTCTCCCAGTAACGCCTTGAAAAGCAGGTGAGGACAGAAATCATCCTTACGACTGTCTGAATCATCCTGAATCATCCTTCATCCTTACGATTGTCTGAAATGGCTGCTGCATGGGAAATCAGAAGCTGAATGAGATGCCAGCTTGAAGTTTGCCTTAAACTGACAGAAGAAAGGTTTAGGTTAAATATTAGGAAAAAGTTCTTCCCTGTGAAGATGGTGAGACCCCAGCACAGACTGCCAAGAAAAGCTGCCCCACACTTGAACGCTTTGAAGTTCAAGATGAGATTGTACAAGGCTTAAAGCAACATGGTCTAGTTGAAAGTGTCCCGTGGCAGCTGGGTGGAACTGGATGATCTGTAAGGACCCTTCCAACCCAAACCAGTCCATGGTTTTATGTGCCTACAAAACACTGAAACACAAGCTCTGTCAGATAAAGAACTGCACTGCTGAAAGATGTTAACATGGATTCCAAGATTCAAATAAAATACTTCTCTTCAAGGTCTGTTAGATATGGTTGTGCTCAAAAATATATCAGGGTAGATACATATACTTGTATGCATACACACACATGGAGCTGGACTCAATTTATTTAGCTGTAGCTGTTTATGACAGGGTATGGAGGTCTTCCACTAGACCAGGTTGCTCCAAACCTCATCCAACTGGTCTTGAACACTTCCAGTGTAACTCAATGCACTACTGATGCAAAATGCTATGCTTGTAAAATGGACAGACCAGTTATTGTACTTTTCTCACACAGCCTGTGGACATATCTAAGTGCTTTAATGTTTTTAACTATGCACTCAAAACACACAAACAATAACCCAGGACATGCCAATGATTACTGATGTCATGTATTTATAAAAGCTTAAAGGTGTGTTAGTAAGATATTTTTGTTTCCTATGACATAGCTGAACTGAAGCTCCAGATGAGCTGAGAGTAATTAGAATTGAAGGCATCTGATGGAAACTCTGGCAGCTGTCCAGCTCACCAGGATTTGAATAAAAGCAACAAAACTTCCTTTCATCTGGAACAAAGAAAGAAATACCATCACTGAAATACCTGAGAGAAAAAAGGGGAAGGGGTACCACATACAGCTCTGGAATAACTAAATACAAAAAAAGAGCAGTACTTCCAGAATATTGAATGCAAAGGAAAAGGGTAAACTAACTTCACTTCAGCACAAGTGGAAGGAAGAAATAATTTCTTTGTTCTTCCTTATTTTTTCTGTTTCAGAAACCCTAAATAAATGGAAAACAAGTTCTTCAGGCTTCAAGCTCTAACTTACTACCTGTAACAAAAAACCTCAGATAATAGATAATTAAAAATAAATATGTAAATAGGACCAGGTGCATGTTAATCTTACAAATCTTGACCTGACAGTGGCAAGGAGGGGAACAATTAATTAATTTTTAGTTTCGGTGTTATATTTTGTCCCATTATTAAAGTTGATTCATAGGAAAGGCTAAATAGGAATGCCATAACTTACATTTATAAAAATATTTCAGACTTTACACTGTACTACAGACACTAAATTTGTCATTTACTAAAATCTAAAAACAATATAATATTCCTTCAGCTCAAAAAAAGAAGAAAAAAAGGGAAAAAAGAAAAAAAGGGAAAATAAGAAAAAAAGGGGAAAATGGGGAAAAAAAGAGCACTGTATTAATTTCCAGGAGTTATTATTAAGATTTTACTCAATATTATCAAATTCTACACAAGCTGTTTTTTTAAATCTCTCTGAATGCCATGAATAGAGCTGGGGACTTGTTTTCATTGTGCACCAGCTGTATCAGCTCTTTGTGCTTTTTCTTTTGGTATACTGTTTCTACACTTGAGGATTCTAAGTAGAAGCACAGTGAAGTAAACAGAGTGTAATGTGTTACATTCTGTTTCACAAGAAACAAGCTGCTCTATTTAACTCATTGGGATTGTTCCTGGAAATCATTTTGAGGAACATATACCTCTGGAAATTGCTTCCACAGATTCTCAGCAGAGTGTGTGTAAGTTTAACTACTTATGTTAAGGCATACAGTACCATCTGTGGAGAATCATTTACTTATGGAAATCTAACATGTTTGTTTCACAGTGGAATTACTCTTTCACTTTATAATGCACTGCACAACCTTCTGCTGCCTTCAGAAATCTATTACATTTCCAGGTCCTGACTCAAGTTTCTAGGTTTAGCTACAGTTTACCTGTCCTGAATCTGTCCTAAAATGAGTGCATGGTCACACAATATACCTCAATGGCAGTGAGTCTCTACTTATACTTCTTAGAACTTTAGGCTAAAAAATTTAAGGTAATACTATAACTATTGGGGAGTTATGCTTTCAAAAATATTCTCTTGCAATTTTATCTTGCACAGAAAATATGGAATATAATTACAATTACACAAACTGAAATAACAAAGAGAAAGGAAACAACTTTAAGACCTCTTGACTAGGAGATGGGTAAATGTTTAAGTAAAAGATGAGATAAGGATCAGATCTCAAGCAGCTAAGCTAGGTAAGAAAGTGCAAAACACTTTCCTAGAAGAGGAAGTTATATATCTAAATGGAAAGTTGGGCAGGAAATAATATACAGAGAAGATTCAAAGGCTGCACTAATTGTTTGTTTAATTGTTTGGGGGCTTTGTTTTTGTTTTACGCCTTTGATATAAAAAAGATAGCAAAGACACTGAACACACAATAAGAGAAAGGAGAGGAAAGTTACTGGAGGAAATTAAAAGCAGTTTGGTACTGCTATGGCACATAATTTTTTGTTTCTGTTGTTATTATTATTATTGATAATTTATTATCTAGTTAATAATGATGATGAGATGATGAGGATGACGATGTCAGTAGTAAAGAAGTTTAACTAGTAGTGCTAATTAAATCTATTTAAAATGAAATTAGGCTATCTAATTTGCTCAATAGGTTTCTTGGATTGTTTAAGATTACCTTTACTCCTGCTATAGAGAACAGCCTCTTCCTCACAAATCATTGATGAGAAAGTCAGATAACAATACTGGGGCTTGGGAAGGGTGGGCAGGAAGAGAACAAATATTTACAATACTTCATAATATATTATATTGAGTGAAGTCTGACTATTCTGACTATTATGTTCACTTCTGATCTCCACAGTACAAGAAAGCCAAGGAATTACTGCAGAGGGTCCAGATGGGCCACGAAAGATGATGAGGGGTCTGAGGCATCTCTCATGGGGAGAGACGGTAGGAGCTGAGCCTATTTAGTCTAAAGAAGAGAAGACTGAGAGGGAATCTTGTTAAATGCATATAAATATCTTGAAGTCAGATGCCAAGAGGAAGGTGCCAGACTCTTTTCAGTGGTGCCCAGCAACAGGATGAGGAATAATGGCCATAAAATAAAACACAAGAAGTCTTATCTCAACATAAGGCAGAACTTCCTTACAATGGGGGTGGCAGAGCACTGGACAAGCTGCCCAATAAAATTGTAGAGTCTCTGTCTGGGGATATTCAAAACCCACCATGACCTTGCCTTGGCAGGGGGATTGGATCTGCAGAGATCCCTTCCAACACTAACTATTCTGTGATTTTATGGTATTTTGTTTCAAAATATTATCTTCTTTTTTCCTCTACAGATGACAAGGGCATGAATCTGAAACTGAAGAAAAGCTAGTGTAGACAACTCACATGTTAGGAAAACCACAAAAACAGTAACACAGTGGAAACAGCAGTCTGAGACAGACCCTTAATGACTCATATATTCTGAATTACTTTTTAAAAGGAAGTGGTTATTTCTGTATGAGGGGGGAAGATATCAACTGTTCCACGACACTTCACCATACTTGTACGCTGGGCTCTAATGAAATCACCTATGATTCCCAAAATATAAGCACAAAGTACTTAACACATTTCTCAATTTTGCCATTACAAGAGTGAGAGAAAAATCCCTTGAATTTAATCTAATCATAGTTCTCCGGTAACAAAGAAATTATATCTTCCCTTGTTTGTTTGGCACTGGTCCTCAAAGTCAGAAAGTTCTGGCTTTAAAGAAGTGCCAGATTCTTCTGATGAGAGATAATTCTTCCCCCTAACCATTTGCTTAGAGAAAACCAGGCTCAATGGACAGCGTTTACCCTGTCTAGTTAAATCTCTAGTCTGGCAGGTTTCAAATGTTTAAGCTCAAAGTTTCAAATTAGATGGAGGACTTCCTGAATTCTCTCTTGCACACAGACCTGCAGAAAAAAGGTCATGCTTTCACTCTCTATCATTGGACTAGGAAGGAAGACCATAGTAAGGTAACATTATTATACAATTTTGTACATCAAATATTTGTAAAATGTAAAACATTTGTAAAATTTGTACATCAAGAACTTTGTATACAAACATCTTGTCAAATCAGCCATTATTCCTGTGTGAGTGCATTGTTATGCCTGACTTCTTATAAGAACAGGCAGTAACTCACTAGTTCAGTGCTTGCCCCCCTTAAATCACATGACATGAGTTAAAATCTTTGCAAATGCTCTGGATGGTGGTGGAAAGTGTACCCTCAGTTTGCTGCTGTTATGACACTGTGAGGACAGGCAGATACTAGGAGGAGTGGGTGATATGCCAAAGGGTTGTGCTGTCATCCAGAGGAATGGAGAAATGGGTTGACATAAAGATTGTGTAGTTCAAGAAATGCAAGATCCTGAAGCGGGGAACAATAATGCCAGGCACCAATATATATTGGGTCTACCCAGCTGGAAAGCAGCTCTGCACCTTAACTGTAGAGGTCCCGTTGGACTAGAAAGTAACCATCAGTGAGGTAGGTAAAGTAGGCAGCCAAGACTAATAAAATTATAAAATGGCAGAATTTGGAGTAATGGTCCAAACTTTTAAATTTTGGGGGGAGTGGGTGTGTGTAAATGAGATGAGGTTGGTGTTATTGAATGCATTACATATTTTCTTCCCTACCCCTTCTGGGATTTTATAAATAAAAACTACATTTTGGTATTTTGCTCAGATTTGTAAAATCTGCTGGTAACATTTGAAATAAAGAAGAGTTTTTAGTGATTACTTATAAATACATAGCTCAAAATACAAAAAATTATAGGATTGGTCTTGTAAACAGAATAAATATAACCTCATTTAACGCTACAGTATTTGTGCATTTTTTATTCCCTTGACAGATCTTTCAAGTTAATCTCCTGAAACAGTCAGACAACTGGATTCTCCCTGTATTTCACTAGAAGCATTAGGTTTTTCCTTGCATTTGTTAAAAGCTGGGTATATTTCACTCAGAAAGACTAGATTTGCTGATTGTTGGAACAGACATTTCAAAATTGTAAAACAAAACTCAAGGTTGAAACACATAGGAAAGTAAATGTTACCCACATAATAAAGAACTTCAAGAGGGGAGAAAGCACCTCCTTTTTTGCTTCCTTTTTTGATTTCCTTTAAAAAGCAGTGAGATCGATCAAACCAAACCCATGAAACACAAAAAAACTGAAAGAAAAATCCTTATATTGTTAGATTAGCAATCAAAAAGTTATGCCTCAACAAATCTCTCTTTTCTATAGTACTAGATTTTATTGAACAAATGGAGCACTTAAGTAATGACAATAACCCAGTACTGTAGTAAATGTAATATACAGACCAACACATAAAAGCTATGGTCAAATGTTAAACCTTTACAGCTGCCTCTAAATGGGACAGAAAACTTTGAAAAGAATACTAATTTTCTCATCAGTCAGACAAAGTGGCATTTTTCTGGAAGATAACCATAACAAAAAATAGTTACTGAGGTTTTCAGTGAAAAATAATGCCTTTGTTCAATGGTATAACACCGGATAAATGACAGCTATGTAGAACACCAAGAATACTTCTGTTTTTACTGAGAATTACAAAGCTGATTCAAGAACATTCCCAAATAAGGGAATGAACTAATACATTAATGATGCTTAGTGGCTAATACATTTAGAGATGGTTTCCCCTACTGATGGACAATGTGAGATATGGTTTTGTCAGACAAATGCCAGAGGGTCAGCAGAAAAAAAAATTAAAACAAACACCTTTTTATCACTCTCTGCTATTTTTTAGTCCACTCACCTTCTATGCAAGAAAACTTCATGTCTTCCCCTTTTTACTTTAATGGAGTAGCTATACTGAAGTATAGCCAAGTATAAGTATATATGTATGGACATATATACATGAAGTATGTACAGCCAAGAACTAAAACAAACAGACACACTATTCCTTTGGTGTAATGTGTTTTTGCCTGAGTGAAAATGCTTAAAACACAATTCCATGTATCTGTTATCATCTATACAATGATAGTAAGTAATTGCAGTAACACTTTTTAATCAGAAAAATTATTCCCACCTTTCAAGGATTAAACACGAAGTATTGTTCCTTCTATGAAATCAGAATTAAGCATTAACTGCCAAAAGCAGAAAATGAACTTGATGTTCGTCATTCAAGATACATTTTTTGTTGTTGTTCTTTTTCTAATAGCATATAGATTCAAAGCACTTTATCCAGTCTCCTCTTTGTCCTCCTCAGTTACCTTTTTTTTAATGTACTTTGTCATCTCACAGCTATGCAAATAACCATTGTTTTACATACTGGTTTTAGGGAATCTAACCCGTTCTTAGAGGAACATTTCAATAGACTTTAGTGCCATGTTTCACTGCACAGGATTTGCATGTTTTCACATAAATTGGTGTTTGGTTTTGGTTTCTTTCTTTTTTATAGGTACTTGCACTCAAAGAATTCAGTTTTTTAAAGGAAAGACTGCAATATGGTAGTTCAGATGGAGCATTTGTACAATTTTTCTTCCAAGCAGTATTTAGGATTATTTTGATCTCTGCTCTTACAACCATCTCTTCTTTTGTTTCTATGCAAATGCCAGCCAATATGACATGTGGGGAGAAATATTCATGGCATACTACCAAGCAGTTTGCATACTCTGAATAAGAGACACACTGATCTCCATTGAAAAAAAACCCAAACCAAATCAAAACGAAAAAGCATAATTATACATTCAGAGGGCATTAACAATTGTACAATACATCCTCTCTAACTGTGAGTCAAACAGCATGTGGTTTTCGCTACAGAGATTCTGTAATGGATCAGATCCTATTTGAAAACAAAGTTGTGGAAACAGCTTATATCAGGGCTAGACTATAATGCCATTTTTATGTATATTGAAATCTGAAAAAGTTGAAATGTTTCTTAAAATACATAGGGGCTATAGCATTTGGCTTTGCTCTGTGTTACACTCTCAAAATATCTGAAGAAGAAAATTCAAGAGACTGAATTAACCTTTTTAATTATGACCAACATACTGTATTTACTATGCAACATGAAAATCAGAACAGAACTAACCTATGTCAAATTGATATGAACATTTCTTTCCCAAAGCAACAGAATCTTAAGCAATCAAGACAAGGGTGACTTGATATTCCTCCTTTGTTCCAGAGCTTGAAAACTCGATGCTCCCACAAGCTTTTACAATGGTTCAATATTGACTACTTCGCATTCCTCTGACGCTCCACTGAAATGACTCTTCTAAGTTGAGTGAGTGTACAGGAACACTGTTAGCAGGCTTTGTTCCTTATCTTACCTAAATATGTTTTAAGGAATGACACATCCCATTTGGATTCCTTAGGTTTCTTTCACCCTTCATCCTCCATTTCTACAAGCAGAGGGAGTTTGAATCAGTTCTTGAAAAATGAGATTGCTTAGAAGAGGCAAAAAAAAAAAAAAAAAAAAAANAAAAAAAAAAAAAAAAAAAAAATCTTCCCCCTCTGCTCTGCTCCAGCGAGAACCTGCCTGTAGTACTGTGTTCAGCTCTAGGGTCCTTATTATAAGAGGGATGAGGATCTGCTGGATCAAGTCCAGAGGAGGCCACATTGAGGGTCAGATGTTGGAATTCTGGAAATTTAGATTTTGGGATTTTGGTATATGGTGATGTGTGTGGGGCAAGATGGAGACTTTGGGGTGGAGGTTAGTTGTTCTTTTTACCCTTCTTCATGGGTTTGGGTAGTTTTCTGTAATCGATTAGTAAATTCTGCATTGCGGACTTCAAGTAGTTATTGGGTTTAAAGTAAAAATAATTTAGGTGGCATTTCATAATTGGACGGATTGTCCTTGAAAAGACCTCATAGAGATAAAGAGGTACTCCATTTTACCTCTGTTTTCTAACTCGCTAGTTAGAGCTCACGACTTGTGAGACTGCAATACAGATAAGAAATAATAAAGACCGAGTCCGAACAAGAAACTATGACTCCTGTGTATTAATACCGGGTCCAACACGAAGAAGAAAAGAAGATAAAACCCCTCAGTCAGAGGGCTGGAGCTCCTCTGCTATGGAAATGGGCTGAGAGATTCAGGGGTATTCAGCCTGGAGAAGAGAAGGCTCTGGTGAAACCTTAGATCTCATTCCAACACCTAAAGGGGTTCCAAGAGCTGAAGAGGAACTATCCGCAGGGGCATGGAATGACAGGACAAGGGGGAATGGCTTTAAATTGTCAAATGGTAGGGTTAGATTAAATATTAGGAAAATATTCTTCACTGCAAGGGTGGTGAGGTCCTGGCACGGTTGCCCAGGGAAGCTGTGGTTGCCCTGTCCCTGGCAGTGTTCAAGGCCAGGTTGAACACGCCTTTGAGCTGGGATAGCAGAAGATGTCCTTGCCCATGGCAGAGGGGTGTAATTACATGATCTTCAGGTTCCCTTTTAACCCAAACCATTTTGTGGTTCTACGATTCCATGAATTGCTGAGTTAACTTTCCACATTTTAAACAATTTTCAGTATTTCTATTAGCCTTTTCTTTTATGCTGTTGCTTTTTAAAAACAAAATAAAGCAGTGTGCTGAAGTTAACATCAGTGATTTTTTGGATTTGGACAAGAGTCTGCAATTTTACATTTCCATAACACTGAAGACTCTGGAGGATGCTAGTACAAGTTCTGTCTTCTCAGAATGCCATTTGTGTTGTTCAGTTCTTTCATTTGTTTTAAAATATTCGAGGTACATCCTTTTCCATCTCTCTTTTTGTGCACTTTAAAACTTGCTGTGGAACCACCCATCTCAGAGATACCTCCATTAGGAGAGTACAGCCTATGTGCCATATCGGACACACTTGATTATAGATGAGCTGTTCCTCATTTAAAATAAGGAGACATTCCTTATTTTAAGGAAAGATGGCACACGCCTCTTAGTGCTACCTTTGAATTAAAAAACAATTACAGCATGGGATTGAGTTAAGAGGAGTTTTCCTTTTGAGACTTGTTTAATTCACCACTTTACATGATTCTTAATATCAAAAGATATTTTGCTAATCTGTGCAACAAAACAGCAAAGGAAAAATGTAGTTCTTAATGAAGACTGAGGAAGACATGACAAAAAATACAACTGAAGGTACACAAAATACAAGCAAAGTATACATACATACAAAATACATACAAAAATAAAACTAAGAGAACAATGTTTCCTATCTGCCTTCTTCTCCCTCTGCTGGGGGGAAGTGTGATAATGGGCTTCATGACACATCTGAGCAACCCTGTCTTGGCCCTTCATACGAATTGCTATCATCCTGGAACGTATTTAAGAAAGTAAGATGGAGATAGGCAGTTCCTACTGCTTTAATATGGCAATTTTTACGTCTGAAACATGGTATCTTGTACCCTGTGGCTAGATTAAAGTCTACGTTAACCATATCGCTGTTTTCCAATGAGTCTCAACAATTTAAGATCTTAAGTGGCTGGTAATGTGTAAAACTCTTGACGTGACACCGATAGTAAAATTTTCATATTGCTGCTTATGGAATTGTTGGTACAGTACTCTCATTATAGCACTGCAGAGCAATTCATCTGAGTGAGACCTTGCTTCTCCACTGCCATGGCACTACTCTCAAATATGCCATATTCTCTGTATCTGATAGGTAAGATTTGTTTTAGTTTCTTCCTAGAGTCTGATATGATCCACGATCTTAAGTTAGGTGATGAGGCATGGTAAAGGTCTAACAAAAATGGTGTATATATTCTTGCTCTGCTGGCATCCAAGCTGAGAAATACTGGTATTCATACAAAGAGGTAATGCCAGACGTTCCTGTTGTCCAGATGCTCTATTCCCTGGGAAACAGAGGTGATGCCAATAGTTGGATTGGTTGGTTAGGACAGTAGAGTTGTTGGAAAGGTGAGAAAGCAAAGGAGGAAGGCAAAAGCAGAATTACTAGACAGTTTGGCACAGATGTAACTAAACAAGTTTATGTCAACACAAATTTTCATTACCACAAGAATACATTACCCAGAGGAAATCTGAGATATGTGCGTTCAGTTGTAGACTGGAACAGTATCTTGCACACCACTGTAAATCGCATACACAAGCCCATAACTTTTTCAATTATTATCTGCTTTAACTGAGGCATGAAATAGCCAGTCTTTCAAAGGCAAGCCCAATTAAGAGTAGGAGGTTAGCACAGGAGATGATCTGTCAGTCCTCCACTACCTGCTAATACACAAAACCTCAGAAGCACCAGTATTGAGAAGCATCCTTTCTGAGTGAGAAGGGCCAATGTCTTCTCTTGTGCAGATGTAACATGAGCTAATCTGCTGCTATAGAGAGATGTCTCCCTACAGTGAAAACCAGATTTAAAACATGGAGCAGTAGGTTCAAATACCTACATAGTGAAAACCAGTGAAGACCATTGCCAGCTCTAAATCCATTAGAAAGGGACTGTAACCCTGTCTGAAATCTGCCAGCCTGACTTAGTTCCTCTGGGAATTGCTGACCACCATCTGGCATGAATTCAAGCAGAAGCCAGAATCCTTTATTCCCATCATAGTGCCTCTATGCTCACCTGCTGCAGGGACTAGATGTGCCTATTCCTTTTGTATGGCAAGGCAGCACCTTGTTTCCTTTTTACCATGAACACTGCAATTTCTCCTTAGTTAGAAGGATACTAGTATTTAGTCTTCCCTAATTTTCTGTTCATTGTGATAAACCCTGCTACTGCTATAAGTACAGTACAATTTCCAAAACACAGCCAAAGCCTCATGTATTCATATTATATAGTCTGTGATTAACATACTTCTTGAAACAGCTCATCTTTCACTGTTTCACAGAAATAAAAGTTAGAAAAATCAATGCGTCATTACTCATTATGAGGAAACGGATATCCCTGCAAATTGTGCAATATCAGTGAAGGTTCCAAAGCTATTCACAGGTGCTGAAAAAGCAACAAATGAACAAGTATATACCAGCATATCTTGGGAAATCTTAGATAAAATTTTATAAGTGTTAATGAGTTATCATTTAAATGTCAAATGAAACTAGTAAAATTTGTAGCTAACTGCTACTACAATAATTGCCCCTATGTAGCAGATGCCATTCATCAGATGCAATGTTTGAACTTCCCCTTTTTCCTAATTATCATGAATGTCGTGTTGAAGATATGTAAGACTTCCACACCTTTCAAAGCAATTGGGTTCAGTATTATCACCATTAAATCTTTAGGTACCTCTAATTCAAATAGAATGGTGAAATGACAGCTACTTTAATTGTTTTATACCTTCTAGAATTCAATCCATAGTAAGTTAAAATTAAGTTATCACTGTGTGAATATGTTTAGGTTATTCTAGAATGAGTTACATCACTCCTTAAAACTACAGATTACATATGTTCCTACTCCTAGTAGTTTCATGCTCTGGAACTGATTTTAATGTCAACAACAGAAATACAACTAGCTTAGACAAACTGCTTCGTACAAGTAAATTCTATCACAAGCAATAAACATAATATTAATGGAAAGAGTGATAAGTAGACTATGTGAGAAGTAAATTTTTAGATTAACGCATTATAAGGTCAAGAAGTTTAGGAGTTTGGGCAGTTATTTAATATAAACCACCGCATTTTAACTATTAAATCTTGCAGTTAGATTAATTTAATGTCTTAAGTCATAGAATCCTATAAAAAATAGCTAAGAATTGGAATTAGCATATTGGATTTTAACAATCAATTTCTTCTTTCTAATTGAGAAACATATCTTAATGGAAAAATTTATTCCATGATGGAAGACATATAGAAATTAAACTGTAAGTAGAACAATAGGATACCTAAATTATCCCAGTGTAACATATGAAGGACCTTGTTCCATGTCAGTATATACATAAGGAAATAGGAATCTTCATATACAGAATGGATGCTTCAGATGTGTAAATATGACCTTAGACACAGTTATTCATTTTGCAAATACATTTTTTATGCCTCACACGTAAATTCCAGTTTCTGTACAGTTGGCAAGTGTATACAGAAGATTTGATGGCACCATGTGAGCAGACATTTTAAAATTTAATTGGCTTCATACAGATCTGATGTACAGGAAATAAGATCTGGCTACATCTTAGATAAAGAAGTATCTGCTACATGAATCAGTATTTTCTCTCCTTACTTTTCAGTTTTCAATGATACAATTCACAAAGAGGCTAATTTAAAAATGTCGGTCAAAAAGAATTTTTTTTTCCTGGTAACTTACATGGAATTTCTTTCCCCCTGGAAACTTACATGAAAATTTTAAGTTCAAAATAACTTCCACTATTATTATTTTATAAGCTTTGTTATATAAACATTCTTTGAAATGACCAACTACATATTACACTACATTATATTACAGATACATCTAGAGTTTTACTCTAATTGTTCTATTAAGCAGTACATCAATTTCTACCATCAATGCAGAATATGAGCCTGCTGACTAATATCTGCATTAAAGATTCTTGTTGACTTTTATGCGTTATACATATAGCTATGCCTCACAGAAATATTCTTTATTTAAATACAAGATACAGGTAGATGTTTTATATTAAGCCATTGGAACTTAGAACCACAAACTGAGAAATTATTTGAAATGAGAGAGAATGATGCATTCCTCAACAGTGTTATTAACTGTTTATTTTAAAATTTCAGCCTAAACAGCACAAAAATTCACCCAAATTTGAAACAAAAGACAGTCTTCCCTGCAACAGCTGGGTATATCCTGCACAGGTTACATCACAGGTCTCAGAGGAAGTTCTGTAAGTATTAAGAGTGTAGTTACATTTTCCTGTTTGTTCATTCTTATCATGCTTTTTTCCTTTCCCTAGCTGCTGTAGAAGTACCTATACAAACATCCAAAAGATACTTAAGCAGCTCCAAAAATACAGAGATGTTTGTCAACATGTAACTTTTGTCCACCAACAAGCCAGAGATAAACTGCAGAAACCTAAGCTCCATCATTACTGAGAACCCTTACAGAAGTTAGATGTAATTAAATAAGCCTGGAAATCATTACATGCAAATATTTTCATGTTTAAAATTGAAAAAACAAAGCTGTCCTTTGCAACTCAGTTTTTAATTTCTTCTTATGCAAAAAACTCAGTAACTAATAAATCAACTTCCAAATATGAGGATAAATTCAGTGTTGCTTAAAACATAACACAATTGTTCAGTGTATCTGTACCTGGAGTCAGTACACACAGCCTCATGGAACAATCCAAACATGCTTTTTATGAAGGCATAAATTATAAATATAGGTAAGTATAAATAGTAAGGTTTCTCTTGCATTTAAACACAGGTAATAATATGGAATTTTAATACAAGGATTACAGCCATTAAGAAAAACGGATATAGCAATCAGGTAGCACTTTTTTGTATGCTACTAAAGTTAAAAGGGTGTTGGGTTGACAGGGTGTCCTGGCTTAAAAGCCCAGCTAGCAGCCAAGCCCCAGGCTTGCTTACTGTCCCACCAGTAGCACTAGGGAGAAGATTGGAATGGTAAAAGCCAGAAAACTCAAGAGCTGAAATATATACACGGAATCACAAGATGACTAGGTTGGAAGAGACCTCCAAGATCATCGAGTCCAATCCACGGCCTAATACCTCAATTAGACTATGGCACCGAGTGCCACGTGCAGTCTTTTTTTAAACACATTCAGGGATGGTGACTCCATCACATCCCCAGGCAGACCATTCCAGAATTTTATCCTTTCCATGAAAAACCTTTTCCTAATATCCAACCCATATTTTCCTTGGCACAGCTCAAGACTCTGTCCTCTCATTCTGTCAGTTGCTCCCTGGAGAAAGAGACCAATCCCCACCTGACTACAACCACCTCTCAGAAAGTTGTAGAGAGTGATAGGGTCACCTCTGAGTCTCCTTTTCTCCAGGCTAAACAACCCCAGCTCCCTCAGTTGTTCCTCAAGGGTTTGTGTTCCAAGCCCCTCACCAGCCTCGTTGCCTCCTCTGGACGTGCTCAAGTGTCTCAATGTCCTTCCTAAACTGAGGAGCCAGAACTGGACACAGCACTCAAGACACACCCTCCCCAGTGCCATGTACAGGGGAAGAATGACCTCCCTACTCCTGCTGGCCACACTATTCCTGATCCAGGTCCGGATGCCTTTGGCCTTCTTGGCCACCTGGGCACGCTGCTGGCTCATGTTCAGCTGCTGTCACCAATACCCCCAGGCCCCTTTCTGTCTGGACATGTCCAAACACACTGTCCTCAGACAACAACACTGCAGGGGGTTATTATTGTGGCCAAAATGCAGGAATCTGCAGTTGGACTTACTAAACTTCATCCCATTAGACTCTGCCAACCCAACCCTTCCAGGTCTCTCTGCAGAGCCCTCCTCCCTCCCAACAAATCAACACATGCTCCCAGCTTGGTGTCGCCTGTAAATTTACTAATGAAAGATTCAATGCTCTCATCCACGTCATCAATAAAAATATTGAACAGAACTGGCCCCAGCACAGACCCCTGAGGGACATCACTGGTGACTGGCTGCCAGCTGGATGCAGCATCATTCACTCTCTGGGCCTGGCCATCCAGCCAGTTCCTAACCCAGCAAGGAGTGCTCCTGTCCAAGCTTTTCCAGGTCTCTCTGCAGAGCCCTCCTCCCTCCCAATAAATCAAATCAACACAGCTCCCAGCTTTTCCAGGAGTGTGCTGTGGGAGACAGTGTCAAAGTCCAAATAGACAACATCCACAGCCTTTCCTGCATCCACCAGTTGGGTCACCTGGTCATAAAAGGAGACCAGGCTGATCAAACATGACCTACCCCTCCTAAACCCGTGCTGGCTGGGCCTGAGACCCTGGCCATCCTGTAGGTGCTGGGTGATGACACACAGTATAACTGTTCCATTATCTTGCCAGGTACTGAGGTCAGGCTGACTGGTCTGTAATTACCAGGATCCTCCCTCCCACCCTTTTTGTGAATGGTTGTCCCATTGGCCAGTTTCCAATCTTCCGGAACCTCACCAGTGAGGTTGGTAAATGATGGAGAGTGGCTTCGCAAGCTCATCTGCCAGCTCCCTCATCACCCTGGAATGGATCCCATCTGGTCCCATAGATTTATGAATATCCAAGTATCTCAGCAGTTCTCTGACTGCCTCCTCCTGGATAACAGGGGGAGCATTCTGCTCCCTGACACTATCTACAAGCCCAGTTGTCCTGAGGACAAGCTGTCTTCCCACTGAAGATTAAGGACATTAAGAAGAAGAAGAAGAAATTAAACATCTCCACCTTCTCCTCATCTGCAGTCACTAAGTTCCCTCCCTCATCCAATAAGGAACAAAGGGTGGTCTTAGCCTCCCTTACAGTTCAACAGGGAAAGGAAAAACCATGCACACAAGCAAAACAAGGAATCAGTTGGCTGCTTCCCAAGGGAACACAGTTGTTCAGCTACCTCCAGGAGAAAAGAACTCATCACAAGTAATGGTGACTTGGAAAAAAAATTACAATCATTCCAAATGTTCTCCCTCCTGCTCCTTCTTATCTCTATTATACTGACCATGATGTCACATGGTCTGGAATACCCTTTAGTCAGCTGGGGTTGCCTGTCCTGGTTGTGTCTCCTCCCAGTCCCCATGAACCCAGAACTTCCCTGCCAGCATGGCAACTGCACGAAAAACAGAAAAGCAATATACCTAGCAAGACAGCTGTGCAGGTAAGAAGAAACAGCACTTCCTGTAACCATTCTTTTTATATCTGTGGGAATACAAGGGGAAGAACTGGAATAATTGGACGTTTGGGTTGCAATATGCAACCAATAATGTGTATTCTCTTTACCATCTGTTGAAACCGGTTGGAGAATGTTTTCTTTATCCCTTGTGTAACCTACTCCTCATAACTCCAGAGGGAGGGGGCAGGTGCCTTCTGTTAATGGGCCAGTATGGAGTCCCTGCAGCTCCTCAACATAATACCCAGGGTCTGGACTTGGCAGGACAGGTCATAGAGTCACCTGCCCAACCTGAGAGAGAGGACTTTCCAAGGGTGCTTTGCACACGGTGGTTTTCCCCAGCTTCTCCCCTCCCCAATGCCCTTGGCTCTTTGGTTTCTCCTTTCCCGTGTCTCCACTGGTTGTGGGACCCTGGTGACTGGCCCTATCTTCCCTATAGGTCACTGACCTTGCCTGCTCTTTGTACCACCCCTGTGCCCCCAGGTCATTGGCTGCTGTACCCCATACTTAAGCTGGTATTCAGCACATGGTCTGGTCTTTGTTCGGGATTTCCCTTCGGCTCCTGGAATAAAACATTGTTGGAACTGATCTCACACAAGGACCCTTCTGCCTCTCCCTGCTGACATGTGTGGGTGTGTGAGCTGGACTGCTATGCCGGAGTTTCCCCAAGCAGCCTTTCCACTGGAGAGGCTTATTGGGTTCTAGGCTTCAGCTCCACTCCTAGGAAACACATTGCTACAGGCCAGCTGTTAAAATCAGGTAGAGCCATGTTCCTTATCTCTTCTAGGACCCATCCTCCCCCCACAGGGAAATCTCCTGTTAATGGGTCATTAAGGCTCACCACATGACTAATAAAATCACATCATTCCATTATGAGATGCTCCACTCAGTGGGAGAAGCCAAGCATTCCTACCTGGATAAAAGCTGAAATTCAGAACAGCAGAGCAGCCTGTCTTTCACTAAAATACTGTGTCACACTTTATGCGGCTTTTCACCCTAATCAGCATTAATGTTTAACAGCTTTCAAGTGTTGTAAACAACTCTGATTCTGTCAGACATCTGTGAAATAGTTCCTCACTTTAATGATGGAGAAGGAATAACCTTGCTCAAATTACTTGCCCAATGCCATAGAAATCAGTGACAAACCCAGCCTGAATACCTGAGCTCCTAATCAGGCATACATCTCCCTGGAACATCTCCCCCCTGCAACTGTTCACACAATATGTATTATATTAGGTCAAACTAGGGAACATGCAAATGCACTTTTCAAGGGAACTAGCCTGACACCATTTTGACACAGCAGGGATGATAGACTGATTATCCTAGCATCATTTATACCAGGGATTTCAGAAGAAGAGGTATTTGCAGAAGCTCAGAAAGTAATAATAGTTACATCTGCCTCTTCATCCAAATGCATCCACTTAAAAAAAAGTCCCATGAAGGTTTTTAGCTGTAGTTTTGAGTAGTCCTGAGAGGAGCAGGGAGTTAGAACCTAAAGTTGGATCCTTATAGATCACTTAGGTTGTAAATGAGTAATGTGATGGCTACCTCTCACAATTAAGGGAAGAATATTATGTGTATGCTCAGAGAAGTTTTATTGATGTATTGTGATGTTACTGTTATTTGTTGTTTGGACATCCTCTGTTCTCCCCATAGTCCCCTTTCTCCCTGTACGGTTGCCAAGGGAAGGCCTTGGTAGTCAGGACATGTAGAGGGAGGGCTGTACCTGTGCCCCTTCCAGGGGGCATTTGGGAGAAGAGAAGGCTTCTTACTAGGAGGCGTGGCATGGCAACACCTGACCTCCAATCAAGTTGCAAGAAAGCAGTCTCCACCAATGGATGATGAGTAAGAATTGATTGGCAGACTTTGGGAGGGGCCAGGGTTACCTGCTGCAACACCAAAGGTATAAAAGGCAGAGCAGCCATTTTGGGGGTGAGCACATGGCGGTTTAGTTCCATGCTCCCAGCGCTGGAATTTTTCCTTATTCCATCCTTTGTTGTAGTTTGTTATGGTTTAATAAATGTTTGAAATTTTAAAAGTGAGCATTGTTTCCCACACTTCCAAACCAAGGTATTTCATGATTCTAAAGAGGGAGTCGACTCCCCAGGCTTAAGAAGTGACACGAGATGATGTGTAGAACCTCCAGCACCAAGTGGCTTGGGATGGCAACTTTGCCTGCAAAGTGAACAAGAAAGGTGTGTCAGGTGCAGAGAAGTAACAGCTCAGCTGATACTACTAAGAACTCTTTCTCTGCAGAATCCTTTTCAAATTTAAAACTCTTCTCACCAAAATAAACCTCCTGAAAGAGTGTTCTAGACATGTTACCTCCTCCTGAATGAAATTCTTAGCTGTCCTTCTAGTGTCCACGCCTCCACACACATGCTGCTGCCCTGGAAGGCACTTAGAAAAGCTTGCCTCGTAAAGGGAATCTTATAAATATTTACACTGCAATTCTATGTTTAGGCTTATTGCTACTATTACAGTGACAAGGCTGTGTTAAAATTATTTTGCTTTGAAATCTCTCAGGGAAAGCAAGAATCAGTAAAGTGAAACCCACAGAGAGAGCAGCCCGCAATATTCTTTCCAATTACAGTATCTTAAAGCAGAAAACCAGCAGTAAATGGATGCATTACAACAGTATAAACTGAGGGCTAGAGCCAGCTTCTCTTTTCACTGCGTCTCTGGGCACAAAATCAGCATAATTCCATATGTCTTAGTAGTGTAAGTTGGAAGCAGAGTTTGGCCTCAAAAAGAAAGATATGAAACAATTTCAGCAGATAAAAAGAGCTTGGGAGCTGTGAAAGTGGGAGCAGTAGTTTGTTTTAGTGGCCCCAGGAAAAATTCACTTAATACTTCTGGGTAATGCAAAGCTTTGAAAACCTGAATGTTTAGATGCCTTCTGAGAACTGCAGAGAAACATGCAAGTGTAAACGTGCTGCTATTTGTCAGCTCTTTTAACACTGGTAGAAAAAAAAAAAATCTAAAGATATCTACATATTGTATTGCCTGGTAATGGCAATCACATGATGCCTTCTTGATCCCAGAGGTACTTAGGTGTGAGGTGAAGCTGATGTACCAAGTAAACCCACTTAAGGGAGAAAAATAGTTGATGATGAAGGTAGGTATAGGTGTGCAGAAGGCGAGGTTGAAAGCTTGCAAGCTTATATAACATGAAAAAAATACACTTTCAGGGAAGTACAGAGTAGAGTAGCAATGGAGTGACAGTTCTTACGAGGTAAACAGTACCACCAGGATGTATTTTTAAAATTGTTGGAATAGAATCAGAATCATTAAGGTTGGAAAATATCACCAAGATCATCGAGTCCCACCATCAACCTAACACGGACAGGTCCACCATGAAACCATGACTTCATGTACCAGATCCACATGGTTTTTGAACAGTTTTCATGGATGCTGAGTCCACCGTTGCCCCAGGAGTCTGTTCCAGTGCTTGACCAGCCTTTCAGTGAAATATTTTTTCCAATATTCCGTCTAATTCTCCCTTGACAAAACCATTTCCACTCGTTCTGTCAATACCTGAAGGGAGGGCGCAGTGAGGTGGGGACTGGTCTCTTCTGCTGTGCCTGCAGGGGCAGGACCAGGGGAAACACCTTCAAACCGAGGCGGGGGAGATTCAGGTTACACAGACTCAATCAGAATAAACTGAGCTGGAAGACACCCAATGGCTTTTCTTCACTGTTAGGGTGGTCAGGCATTGGAACACGTTGCCTGGGGAGGTAATGGAATCATCATCCCTAGAGGTGTTCAAAAGGCACCTGGATCTGGCCCTGGATCATAGAGTTCAGAGTTACAGTGCTCATGTTGGGTTGAACTAGTGGATCCTACCCTAGTCCCGCGCGTTGCCAGCCCCTCGCCGGCGGAACTAGCCCATTGTTTCCCTGGCCCGCACGGCCGGCCTCATCCGCACCAGCGTCCCGCAAAGCCCGGCCGCGGCTGCGCACCGCGCGCAGGCGCAGAGGCGCCGCGCAGGCGCGTAGCTCCCCGGGCGGGCGGGCGGCGCTTCCCTGGGGCGGCCGCGGGCCGAGGCAGCCGCGCGGGGCCCTGCGGAGCGGCCCAGCCCCCCGCCCAGCCGGGCATTGTTCCCGGCCGGTCTCCACCGGGAAGTTTCGGCCGCGTCCCGGCTCCGCTGCGTGCCGGGGCGGGGTGGGGGCAGGGGCCCGGAGCCCCTTTGTCGCCTCCTCCCTGGCGTGAGGCGGCCGCCGGAAGGGGGGGGCGAGGCTCAACATGATGGCGGCCGAGGCCACGGGTGAGGAGGGCGGCTCGGGCGCTGCGGCCGGGACGGCGGGAGCCGCTCCCGCCGGGGAGCTGGGCCACTGCCCCGCCTTGTGCCGTGGCCGGGCGCCGGAGCCGCAAGGCCCCTTCCTTGGTGGCGGCGGGCCCCCAGGCGGGCCGGCTTTGTGCTCGGTTCTGGGGCTCCTGCAGCTGGGAGCGGGGTCGGCCCCTCCGGCGGCCGCTGGGGCTGCCGATCCCGGCTTCCCCCCGCTGCCGCCGCCGCCGCCCCCGTTGGCCGGGGGTCTGGGGACAGTGGACGAGGGAGACTCGCTGGACGGGCCGGAGTACGAGGAAGAGGAGGTGGCCATTCCGCTCAACGCGCCCCCCACCAATCAGTGAGTACCCACCGCCCCCGCCTCAGTCCTTGTGGGGAGTGGGTACCGCGCCGTCGGGCCCCTGCCGCTAGCCGGGGAAAGTGTATGTCAAACTCGGCTGGAAGTCTCGCAGAAGTTCTGCGTCCCACCCCTTCACCTTCCCTCTCTCCTCCGGTTCCGTTCCAGCAGGAAGTTTGCTTCACGGGGACGCTGCCCGGGTCCTGCCGAGGGCTGCCCACTCGCAGCCCGGGAGGGTGAGCGGCTGCAGCAGGGAGGTCGGGCTCCTTCCCCTTAGCTGGGAGCTGGTCCGGTACTGAGTGGGATCAGCTCATGGGAAAAAAGCGTTTGGGTTAGCTTTTTGCAAGTTCTCGTAGCAATACTGCAGGGTGCCTGGAAGAGTGAGCTATTCTGATTGTGGTTTAGACTACCTGTTGGGGAGATTTTTCCAGTCACTGGCAGCCCCCTCTTAGTAGAGCCATATGCTTAATTTCTGTAAACAGATTTTAAAACACTGTTCGTGGCATACAATACTTTATTTACCATGTCATCATTTTTGCATTGCATTACTTTCTGCAAAAAAAAAAAAGAGAAGGTAACTTATCTTTTCCATTTCATAGAGAAACACAGCCAAAGTAATGCCCACATGTTGAATCTTTTTAAAAATTGAGGCAGTCTTGAATCATGGATTTAAAATGAATTAAAATAATTTCAAATTTTAAGAGCGTTAACGAAGGGATATTTTTAGAAATGTATTAACTGCTGTGCTGCTCAACCAATTTAAAGTTGTTTTCATTTAGGTTATGCTTGGAGAGAGGAGACATTTGGACTAAACTGTGAACTTACAGCTAGGTTTTATTGTATTTATCTGTGCATCAGGTTAATTAGGATTCCTTCAGTGCTGGTAATAGAAAGAATCTTGCACTAGAGGCAGACTAGTTCTTTGTTTATGTTGTGTGAAATAAAAGATCGGATAATCTTATACAGAGTCCAGGTAATTAGAAAGATCTCTAAACATAGCCTTTGGATTTCACTATAGAAAATCTGCAGGTTTACACAAAGCACTTCCAAGGTGTGCATTAGGATAGAAAAGAAGCCTTCCATATCCTTATCATATTCTCCCCAAAATGAAATTCTTTCAGAGGCTTAAATTTTTCATTAGTATCATTTATAAAAATGTATTGTTCCTGAAGTTCTTGCAAGTATAGTGGATAATTTAGGGGGTAACATACAGTTGTATTTAAAGATAGATAGATAGATAGGTCACATAGTTACCCTAAAAATCTGTATGAATTTTGGGTTCTTACTTTATATTCTGTCATAACTTGACTGACAGAGTTAACTTCTACATTATGTTACATACTTTAAGGATTTCAGGAGCTGTTGTCATTTTAAGAAGGACATAAAACTGTAATGTTAGAGGATTTATTTTAAAATTATTCTCTCTAAACTTGACAGGCTTCCTGGCCTTTATCCTTTTAGTTTCTGAGCTTTGTGTGAAAGTTTGTAAACATTAAAGCCTTATTTTCTGAATAGTGTTCTGAATGTGTTTGAACAGTCTTAAATTTGTAGCCCTAATGAGCTAGAAATAGGATTAAGCAGTTGTGAAAGAAATCTGGGAAATGGAAGCACATATAAGCAAAGTTACTTCTTCTGGATTGTGTGCCAAGCACTTGAGGGACAGAATTTTGCTTTTCTGGTATGTCTCTCTGAAAATTAGAGTGCTTCTGTCAGACCTGGCTAAGTTCTTGAAAGAACTGAGGAAAAAGCCAGACATCAAGCTTTTTGAAATATTTTTGGAAAGCAGGGCAATTATTAATGAGTAATCAGTTTTTGATACTGAATTAATTGTTACATCTACAATTCTGAGTGCATTTTTCAGTCAGAATATTGTCTTATGCAATACCATAACCATGTGCAAACTTGTAAACCATGGTTAACTTTCAGAAAAGGATGTTCAGGTTTCTGGCAAGGAGTACAGGGTAGGGGAAGACTTCAGTCCTGATTTTGTTTTGGCTGAGAAGGCCACTTATTTTACACAGGACCAGGGTATAGCTCTGTAGTTAAATGTTCTTCTGTTGAAGAATGTAATACTGGAGTAGACAAGGAGTAAAACACGCATAGAAATGGATTCAGAAGTTTGTACTTCCAAATACCTAAGCTTTATCTTAGTAATTTTTATCCTTGGTATGTGACTTTTCCATAAAATATTTAAGTTTTCTGATGATTTAGAAGCTTTTTTCTGTTTCAGTCATCTCTTATTTTGGGTATGCAGCATCAGTTTTTACCATTCTCAGTTAAGTCACAAAGTTGGTCTATGTCAATAGTAAATTCTCTCCTTTCAGTACTGCTGTTTTATTTTGTAACTATACCATCTGCTTCTATAGAGTTGGTACTCCTAGTTTATTGCCAAATCCAGAGATCAGTATTAATCTGTCATCCTGTATAAGGAAAGCTCCAGTATGGGTCTTTGAAAAGACTAATTGATCTTTCAATTTAAATTTGTATTAAATTTCTCTAGTTGGATATGATTACAGGACTGCTGTTCCATTTGTTTGATTGGCAGCTCCACCGTTTCCCACTTCCTCCTTATTCATTCAGGTTTTATAGAGGGAATGCAGGGTGGCCTGATTGATGATTCCCCAGTTCTGTCATGTGGCTTTGTTTGTCCTCATTGCTTACAGTATCTTATGTGTACATATGGAATTTGCGAGTGCTCTTCACTCCTGGCCTTCCCATAAGACAAAATTACTGTTCTCTGTAAGAATGCAAAGGTTATTTCTTTTATAATAGTACCAACTCACTAGGTTTCTTTGCCTTCCCATGGATATGCATTGCATTTTAGGATTTCCTGAGTGGCTGCTCTCTCTCCAGAGAGAAATATCTGGTAAATGTTGCTGCTGTTTTTTCCAGGTTCAAACTGCAATCTTAGATTAGACTTCTAAGAATAAAATAAAATAAAATAATATAAAACATTCTGCATAAACTTTGACACAATTTTATCACTTTTTCTCTGAGCTTGTTTTGCAAATTAAAAAAAAAGCCCAAAGCAAACNTCAGACAAAAAACAGACAAAGTATGAGTTCGTAGTCTTCCAAGTTTTGGGCTGTAAAGGTGTTACAAATGCTTTTTTAAACATGGATATGCTTTTAAATAGTGTAAAGTTGACATTTGGGCTTTCATAATAACTACTGCAAAGAGATGGGAAATGAAGCACATGCAGGCTCTGCACTTCTCATCAGGATGTTTTAAATATTGTTTGTTCAGGGAGGTCTGGGGATTATGTCTTCTTTTAGTTTGTATTCCATCTGGACTAAAACTAACTTGAGGTTTGTCTATTCAGTGTGTGTGTGAGTTTTCATTTTTATGGAGCACAGCAGTGGTGTGTTTACGTTGCAACATAATGCTAGGTGGGAGGCACAGGGTACTAGGGAATAAAGTGGGCAACTCTGTTTAGTGTTTAGATCATTCTTTCCCTTGCTTTCTGCCTCATTTGCCGAGCTCAGTGACAGAGGCTCAAATAGTGTAAGGAAATGCCTTTGGATTGAATGAATGAATGAATGAATGCTGATTCTGTTACGTATTTGATTTGAAATCTTAGCTGATAAAATTATGTTATCCTAGTGTTGCAGTAATGTGGCAGGAGCAGTTCCAGTGTTGCAGGAAAACTGGCATTTCATGGTGTTTTTTGGGCAGTGCTTATCCCTTTGAAATGGAAATCAGTTGAAATCTGTAGGTGATCAACCACACAAAACTAAATAGGCTGTTAAAATACTGTCTGGTTAAAACAAATCTTGGCCAAAGCAAATATATTCTTACAGTCACTCTTGGTACTTGTTCAGGCAACATAAAAACAAGAAAAGGCACTGAAGATGAAAACAGGTAGAGAAATATTAAATAAGAATGGATCGCATTAAAGTTGAACATTCTTCTGCCTGATCAGAGAATGAAATTCTAGTATCTTCGTGTGAGTGCTCAAGGTGGCAAGCTGACAGCTCTGCATTTGTTTCAGTAACTCATAAAAAAATATTTCTGAATAATTGCAGAAGGCCTTTTTCCAGACTAATGAATGAATCTGCACTGTAATGAATGAAATTGCCCTGTAAACTGTGAGAAAATAATGTTGGTGTGTTCAGTTAGGTACTGTATTAAAAATATGAAATGTGATGTCAGTAGTATTTAGTGTATGAGGTTTCTTTGTTTGGCTGCCGATGTAATTAGCATTGAGTATTTTCTTTTTTAGATCATTGATTTCCCTGTCAGTTCCTGTTGTGTGTGGAAGAGAACTTACTTTTCTAAAGTTGGTGGGTAGTGTACTCTGGGCTACTTCTGGCTGGGTGTGTGGTGTTAGAAGTACTGTCTTAAATGAGTGGTTGAACAACAGCAGAACAACATTGTACCTAACCTGTTACAGAAAGTGATGCAGTAAATAAACTGAGTGTGTTAGTTTGTAGGTAAGTGAAGACTTCAGATAAATAAAACCAGTAGTAGGACAGCATTTGAAGCAAGAAGTTTGAGGATGATTTTCCCGTAGTTTAATCAGTATGTCTGGTTAACATCAGATAATGTAATTTTGTTTAAACAGTGACTAGAGTCTCTTGACCTGCTCTTCTAGTTTTTATTTCATGTGATAGTCACAAGTTCCATAATATCAGGGTGGGATTTCGACAGTTCATCTACTAGCCTACCCCACTGAGAAACATAATACCATGCTGTGTTTTTTCACCCTTTTCTGTGTGTATGTTTTGTGGTTTTGAAGGGAAGAGGAACGCAAATTTTCTACTGAGGGCTTAGGTCTCTTCAGTATCGGACTCCATATTTTGATTCAGGTGTAAATTTGTAAAACTCCCATAGTAGTTTTCCAGTTTCTTTCATATCTTGTTACATGTCTTGCTGGTTGACACAGTAGGAGGGAGGAAAAGGCATCTTGTTTTAACATCGGCCTTGTGCCCTACATAAGTATTGCAGGGTTGATTCCTCAGTGTCCCTCCAGAGTATGGTCAGTACCAGTAAAATGTTACAGTGCTAGACAGAGTTTATATACTTGACCTGCTTTATTTACTTTTATATACTAGTAAAAGACTGAAGGTGGTCTTCAGTAGTTTTTATTTAAAATACCTGCTCTATCACTCTTGAATAGTGATAGAGCAGAAAAAAAGGTTTCTGTTATTGAATAAGTGTATCTTTAAATCATATTTTCTGCTGAAGGTGCTGAGGGTAATCAGCCTGGGTTTATAATGGGAAAATTGTACTTAACCAGCCTAAGAGCCTTCTGTGATGTGGTCATTGACTTGAGGTAGAAAGGGAGAGAGTCTGCCATAACTTCAGTAAGGCTTTGGACACTGTCTTCCATAGTCTCCTTACGGACAAACTGGCAAGAGTACAGGTTAGGTAAAAGGACATGAGGTGCATTGAAAACTGGGGGTGTTCTCTAGGGTGCCTCCAGGGGCAATACCGTGACCTGGACGCTTGGACAGAGTGCATGCACTCTTAGCAAGTTCACAGATCTGCAGAACTGAAAGAGGAGTAGCTGAAACACCAGGTAGTTGTGCTGACATCCCAGGCGATGTGCACAGGCTGGAGAATTGCGCTGCGGCAGATCTTGTGTAGTTAAACAAAGGAAGCGCAAAGCTCTGGTGCTGGGGAGTAGTATCCCCAAGCAAGTGGTGGGGGTGAACAGCTGGAAAGCAGCTCTGCAGAGAAGCACGTGGATGTAAGGATGTGAACAGAGCCAGCAGTGTCCCTGTGTGGTGAGGAAGGCTGACGGTGTCTTGGGGTGTCATTGGGAGGGAGGAGTGCTGTCAGCGGCTTGAGAGGGATCATTGTTCCGCTCTGCTCAGCGCTGGTGAGACACGTCTCGGGTGTTCGGTGCTGGGCTCCCCGGTACAGGACAGTCATGGGGTTACTCAGGAGAGGTCTGAGTAAGGCTGTCAAGATGATGAAGGGACTGGATCATCTGTCAGATAAAGAGATGCGGAGAGAAGAGGAAGTTAAAAGTGCATCTTAAACATGAGTATAAAAATCATGTGGAAAGGGTTGAGATGAGAATACCAGACTGACCTCGCTGGTGTGAGCTGACAGGGCAAGAGGCAATAGAGGCAAATGGAAAAACTTGAATTTCCATTTAAATACAACAGGATGCTTTTGTTTGTTTGTTGTTTTGTTTGGGTTTTTTTATGGTGAAGGTGATCGAACAGTGACAAAGATTGCTCAGAGTGGTCATGAAGTCTCCATCATTGAAGGTGTTCATGACCCAATGGAAGACAGCCCTGACTGATCAACCAGATGTGGCTGATCCTACCTTAGCTAGGGAGGTAAGGTTGAACGAGATGATCCCCAGTGGTCATCTCAACTCAAGTGATTCTATCTAGATGTATAAAGATGCTATTTATAGGTGAGGAGCCATGTTACAGGCCCTATTTGCTGAAAACTCTTACTGTAATTAATCAGGAATAAAGTCAGGACAGTTGCTAATATAGGGGAGATTTGTAATGAAAATACAAGAAATTTTTAGGTTGGCAAAAAGAATGTTTCATTACTTTCTGTATAGAAACATATGCTCATTTCTCTGGTAAAAGCTCATCTGTAAAAGGATGAATCTACCTTTAAAGAGGTCATCCTAAGTAGCTAACAGTGCCTCTTAAATATTCAATAATTTTCTTCAAATACCTAGCTTTTCCATCTAGAGTATGGTTTTATTATAATTATTCACATATACAAATTCATGTACCCAGTGTTGCTACATTAATTTCAAAGCTCCAGTCGTATTTCAGGAATGGAGTATTGAGGTTTCCAAGGCACTTGGTGTATGCAATGTGTTATGGCAAGTTACAGTCTGGTTGTTATGAAGATCAGACCCAGAAAAGTGATTTTTATGTTCAAATTTCAGTATTTTCAGCTACTTTTTGGGGCAACTTCACACCATACCAATTTTTTTTTGTTGGTGTTGTGTTTTTTGATAAACTGAAATAGCAATAATTGTTCATCCTAAGTGCGAGTAGTTTGTGGTTTCTTGTGAGTATAAAATTTCATGAGGGTTGGAATACATAGAATCATTGAACTGTAAATCAGCCCAGACTGGGACGGACCTTGAAAGTTCTTATGTCCCAACCTTTTTGGGGGGACAGGGAGTATAACAGTATAAGATTATCTTGCAACCTGTCCAGTCACATCTTGAAAACTTCCAGTGAGGTTTATCTTGCTACTGAGGGAGGTTGTTTCAGTGAGTAATTTTAACTACTGGAACACTGTGATGACGTGCCCCTGAGGCTTTTCTTCAGAGAGGAGAGGCCTAGATCATTCATTCCTCATGGGATAGGTTCTCCAGCCATTTGTTCATCCTAGTGTCCCTCCTTTGCGTCTTCTCTGGCCTGTTCACATCTTTCTTGGATTATGTGGACCAGATCTGGACACAGTACTCTGGCTGCAGCTGCACAGCTGGGTGGTCTGGGATGATCACCATCTAGGTTTAGCCACATTTGGTAATCAACTCAGCAATCATATGGTAATTATGTGTAGATTTGTGTAAGACATTTCTCTGGAATTTTGATCTTCTTCCTTTATTGTTCTTGTTTTGAGTCTACCTCTTGCTTTCCACAACATTATGTGTCTGTGTGTAAATGTTTAACCATATAAAGGAAATTCTGTTTATGGCTCATTAGGCTTTGTATGGGATTTTTTTTTGATAAATGGCATTATATTTTTTATTTATAAAATTTAGGAATGTTTATCAGTCAGTCAATTTCTTCTCAATATTGCCATCTGTTAGTAGAGTTAGCGCTAGAGATGTCACAGGATTCGAGGTTGGATACTTGCCTAATACTGAACATGAAGGGACTGCTTACATTATCTTATTCAAGCCACATTTTTTCCCTCAGTTTCTTTCTTGCATGGATTTTTGGTCTTTCTGTGAATTTTTTTCCATTCCTTAAAATAAAACAAAAAGGATGTGAGAGAAATGTCTTTATTCTCTAAAAGCAGCATGTTACCAAGCTTCTGTAGTAATCATCTTAACCTTTATTCCAGTCTAGAAACAGGTGGGTTTTTTCTTTTTCTCAGTTTTATACACATTTTTTTTTTTGTATTATGCTGTGAGGTTTGCTCAGTATGGGTTGTACTCTAGGTTCCTAGGGCATGTTGGAAGATTTGAACACGTTCAAATGTTCGCAGTTCGGGTGAGGGTTTGATTTCTAATGTATAGATAACCTTCAGGGTTTTCTCATTATAGAAGCAGTTAATCCATCCATGGATATGACACATCTTTCTCTCGAAACAATCCAGCTTGCAGGAGGAGGTGAGAGTGGAGCACAGAACCAAAACCTGTGTTTGATTAGAGAGGGTGAGGTACAAGGAGGAGGAAGATGATACAACCTCTAGTACATCTGATGAGGGTAATGGCAGACAAATTGAACAACATCTTAGAAAATTCTTGTCAAGAGTATCTGCTCATTTATGTAGCCTTATTAACATTGTTTCAGAGCTAATTAATCAAAGTGTATTTTTCACCTGAGAGCAGATGCCTAGCATGTAAAAGTGGAAAGTTTCTTGCTAAGGCCTTTAGTGAGTTCCAGAATTAATTTCCTAATCTGATTCTTCAGTAAGAAAAATGTCAGCTGTTTCAAAAGCTGTTTTTCATGTAGTTTAGCTGTATTTCACTTGCTTATTGGTGGTTCTTGTGCAAATGAGATCGGCAGTCAGTCTTCTTCTCAGTGTTGGATAGTATGCTGGTGTCACACCTCTGCCTCTTCTAAAATTATGGTGTTGTTTGCTACAGCAGTTGAAACTTTCAGAAGCTTTCTGCCCTTTGTGAAATTATTTAAATGTATTATTCTTTTTACTGTGCACTTACCTTGCTATTTCATGTTTTCATAGTCTCTTTGTTCAGACATACTGAGGTTTTCGGTTGATCTGTTTAGTTCTAGCTCAGAGCTGACACAAACTCTGCTGAGTTTTGATGGCTGTTTTGTGGAGGGGTGTGCATGTCCCACAGTTAACAGGTTGGCGCAGCTAATGTGAGTGCCTGTGGTGGTGACTTTCCATGTTAGTTGGCTGGTTCCTAGTCTTGTAGCACAGTTCAGTTGTCCCTGGGCTATTTTTGAGGGATTTTGGAACAGTCAAATAATGAGGAAAGCAGAATGAGTCTTTGTTAGGCTTACGTAGGTATGCTTAAGTGCCTCTTAGAAAAATGCCTAGGAAAGCAAAAGGAATGAAAATCTCTCCCTGATGTTCCTAGAACTGTAACACTCAGGGTCATGCACACTGGACAAAGAGCACTTGCTTGGCTAGAAGTTAATTTCAACTGCTTATCTTAAAGCTGCATCCATTCCAGTATATTCGCAGATGTTTTTCTGGTAGCAAAGTTTTGTGATGTGGAGAACTGCAAAGACTTGGTCAAAAGTTGGTAACTACTGAATAATTAACAAGATGGAAGAAGATGGATGTAGTAAAATCTAACTGAAATTTTGTTTAGTCTCATCTCCACAAATTAGATGCACAAAGGCAGTACCACACAGATATGACAGAAATGGGAAAGAAGTTATAGAAGGCAGAATCTGGATAAAAATAGTTAAACTGAGAGTGTGGTTTAGCTGGGAGAAGTTGTAAGACTGAAATGAAACTTCAGCAGTGAATAGGAGCATTGAATCTTGCCTTGCTTTAAAATCTGCTAAGGATACTATCTGTCTGACAAATAATCTACCAAGGAAGGTGGAAATCTTCCTGGAATGGAAAAACACCTCCTCCCTTCAGACTACTGTGACTCCAAAATTACGAGGCTTTCAGGCAAAAATATGGGAAAAGGAATAGCAGTTCTTTATTAGCGATTATATATATTTATATATATATACACACACACACACACACACACGTATATATATGTGTGTATCTCGGAACAAACAAACAAACAAACAACCCCCCGAAGTTTTCTCATCGTTAAGTGCCGCTTTCCCCCTCTGGTGTAATTACAATCACGACCGGCAGGGGGTGCTAGCGGGCTCCGGTGAGGCCGGGACGCTGCGGTCACGGTCTTGGGGCTGGCAGGGGCACTCCAGTGGGAAAGTGGGACCTTCCCAGGTGATGATAGCCCTGGCCTCTGGCAGCACGCAGGCATTGGCCCTGGGTTCCCTTGCAGCAAGGAGTGAAGGAAGCAAACAGGCAGGTTTTGGTCGCACTGCCGAAAACCGCGGGGGTTGCAGTACTGTAGGGCAACCACACTCACTGTCACCCATGTGGCCCCTCTCCTTGATTGCCACGGGGAAGGGGCAGTCCTGGTCCCAAGACCCACAGGATTCCAGGCCGAGGTTACACCTCTTGCGATGTCTCCTGAGCTGTGGGGTACCCAGGGGGAAACAGTGAAAAATTCCTGGCACAAATGACCATGAGATATCCCCATCACTCTGATTCATCCCGTAAGACAATCTTCACATGGAAAGCTTGAGAGGAGGATGTTTGATGTTAACAGAATAAGAAGACAAAAATTATAATTCAGGATATTTTGTTGTGTAATTTTTTTCCCTTGTCTTCATGAAATGCCTTGAGAGTTTTACGTGTCTTTTGATACTGAGGATTTTCCCAGTTCAAACTAATCTTTGCTCTCTTTTGCCTCTAACTGAAACAGAGCTCATAGTCTGAGGTGGTACCAAGAATCTCTGATGTGTGAAAGGCATTAAGGCAGAGTCTGAACTCATTGGAGAGGAGCTCTGACCATGATTCCTACAAATTCTCCGTTGTTACTACAGGTGTTCTTGAAACATCATGATACAGCTGAGAAGAGTCTTGAGTGAAGTGGGTGTGGCATTTAAGGACTGTTTTTCCTGTGCACCATAGCTTTTTCTAGATGGAAATAGAGAAGTCTACAGCTGTTATCAACATCTGTATTTGTGCTAAGTTGCTGAAACTCACTTTTACTCCCCTTCAGCACTTTTTCTTGCATTCTCTTCTCTGTTACCTGCTGTGTTCCTGTGTAAAAATTGCAGTGTGCTCTAAGAGCAGAATCCTTTAGTAAGGCAGCAAAGCTTCATACTTGCTTTTCTCACATGTAAGAAGGAAATATGTAAATAAAGATTTGGTTGTACAATGTGACATGCTTCCTTCCTCCATATGGTAAATTCACCATCTGCTACCTCTTTGTGAAGGGCTTGTTCCTTGCATGGGCCTTGTGGTGTTGGGGCTGTGCTGGGGGCCAGAGGCCTTACAGCTGTACTGTGAACTTACTAAAGGCGTGCAGTGTAACTGCATTCCTCCTCACTGTATAACGGGCTGGCTGGGCCTGATGGGGCTGGTGTGACTACCCAGCGTCTTCCATGGAGCATGGGAGAATACATGGGTGTCTTGTTTGTGTGTGGAGCAGAGGTCACAACTCTGACTGCAGTGCAGCTCATTCCATGAGGTTCCCGACTTGTCACGTGGTCGTTGGCCGCTCAGTGTGGCAGCGGTGAGGGCACCGTTCTTCTGCACACCTGTGCATTGCTTGCGTGGGTGCAGCTCTCTGTGATGTTGTGTCTTTGTTCTGTCTACTTGCTGTAATTAAATTGTGATAGATAGGGTTGGAGTTTTGAACATGCTGCTTTTGAAATAAACTGGCAGATTGGAGTATTTTCATGCACAGTTTTGACAGGTTTCTGAAACATGGAAGCCTTTTACTGGTATTCTCTTAGAAGCAAAATAGAGAACAGTTACACAAGTTTCTTAAAGCAGGCAAGTTAAACAGGTGGCCCCAGAAAAAATCCACCTGAATTGTAATCTGGAATTGATGGGACATTTTATAATTTAATAGTTTCATAAAGTATGCTTGCCAGGCTACTTAACTCTTTCAGTGCATGTCATAACAGCAACTGCATTGTTAGAGTGTTAGCTGTGATTGAGAATGTCACTGAATTATGTTTGCCTAAAACACAATTAAAAGTAGTGGATTATCAGCATTTAAAAGCATGCAGAGCTAATGTTAGAAATCCAGAAGTGTTCCTAGGTAGGGTTAGGCAAACAAGCAGAGGTTACTGATGAGAAATTAAAGGGACTTTGGCAGTGATGGAGGATGTGCATCTAAGTAAGAGTGAGCTAGAGTTTTGAGTGCAGGCATTAGTAAGTCACAGTCACTTGGTAACTTATTTATGCAGGTGTTTAAAGTGATACCTTCCTATCCAAACCTCAGTTCCTTTCATGAGACCTGTAGTACACCATACATAGAAATTCCTTTTGCATCCATGAAGAATCTCTATGGTTAGCATTGCTTCTGACTGAAAACATTAAACTTGAAGCTGTTTTGATTGCAAAATACTAAGTTGTAAATCTTGACTTAGAAAACTCAGAGGGAGAGGTGGTTTCTTGTGGTGTATTTTTGCAAAAATATTGAGTTCAGGCGTCACTCAGATACATGATTGGCGCTTAAAACCAAAGGATCTGGGGTTTACTTTATTTTCTTTCAGAAATTATGGTAGCCTGTTTATATCCTTCAGCGTGTTCTGTGCTCTGTTCTCTGATGAATTTAGGAGTGTGGCTAGCCCTGTAGTTTACTCATTTCTGTTCTTTCCTTGGATAGTGCTGACTTGGATGGATCTTCCTTTGTAACTGATAATACAACATAGGAGATCTTAAAATCTTTCATTAGTGCTCGTTAGATTAGTCAATATCCTTAAATGAGATTGAATACTGCAGTTCTGTAAAGCAGTCTTAACTATTTGCTATCAAAGTCCTTGAAGATAATGATGGCAAGTTGCAGAGTGTATCTTTCTATAATACTGAAAGCTGGTGATAGCAGGATGAGTTATAAGATGCACTTCTGACTGTGATGTCTTTCAGTGCACCTGGATTGTATATTGCTTGAATGAACTGGTTTTATCTATTGATGAAATTTTCCTCTCTGAAGAAAATGCAGTTATTTCTTGAAAATCATTTTGCATACTCTGATGGTATTATACAAGTTTGCACTTAAGTGTGTATCCTATTTTTTTAAAGATGTATGAAATCTACAGAGGTTTCCTGGGGATATCACTTGAGCTGTTTTCTCTTATCATTGCTCAATATTGACTGCCTTACTGCCATTTGTATTAAATTTAGTGTTAATATTTATTTCTGTGGCTAGTACTATAATTTGGTACATTACACTAATGCAGAGTGAGCTGTAAATGCAGAGTGGGTTTTTGCCATCAGAAGTTCACATTTTATGTATGGGCTTGGTGGCACTGAATTTAATTGCACTCAGAAATTAACTTAATATTCTTATTTCAGAAAATAAACCTTTCTTTAAGTGCTTTACCAGGTAATAAATATCTTCTGGTACTCTTGATATAAAAATGTTGAACGGGACAAAATATATATATATGGCCTGTTCAGTGTTATAGAACATGATCTTCAATATGTGGGATATACCAGTATAAATATTGCTGTCAGCAGCAAGGAGGGTGTCTTTTTTGTTTGAAACTTCTGGACTGAAAATTGGAGCACCTGAATTTGTGCTATTGTCGTTAGAAATCCTGGTCCCTTATAGAAAAATTCTTTCATTTGCATATGGTCTTGCCTTTTTGTTTACTCAGTAAGTTTTTTATTGGTTATTAAGACTTCCACGTCTCCAGTTTGAAATTGTGCCTTTCTTTAAGTTTGGTATTGTAATGCATTGTGTCTCTCAATAGGATTAAGATTGTTTTCCTCAAGCGGGTGATAAATAGGAGCAAATCAAAGCTCAGTGAATCTGTTATTAGTGTAAAATAGATTTCATGAAATGGAATATTGGTTTCTTCATCGGGGAAATTTCTTGGGTCTCTGAGGAATTTTATACTTCATGAAAGTCAGTCTATCCAGGAAAGCAATGCCTAATTGTGGCATGTTGGGAACAAACTCATGCAAGTTTCAGCTGTGCAGTGCACGCTGATGCATGTAATATTTCATCCTAATTACTTCAAAATCAACAGTCTTGATTTTGCTTCATTTCTTAGAAGACCCTCCTTGGGGAAGGTGTGATCCACTTCTTTGTGGACTGTCTTTGAACAGCAAGTTTCTGTTCATGAGGCTGCTTTGCTCTGGAATGGAATGACACAGGCTCTTGCTAATATAACTGGGCCTGCAGCTGTTTGAAGTTTTAAACGTTGTACAGATACAACAGTGCTTCTACTGGTTTAACTTGTTTTGATCAGGGTGAGGAAGAGAAACAAAGGGGAGCAATACTTGTGACCACTCAGTTTTGCCAGGTTGAATGATATGTATCTCGTGCTGCTCTTACTGGTGAAATGATGTGTTTTGGTTTAGTGTATCAGGGTTTTGTTTTGATAAAAGCTCTCACAGCTTTTATTTCCATTTTGTAAAAAAAAAAAATTCTTTTATTCAGATTTTATCAACAGCTCTCAACTTTTAAATTTTTTCTTAAACTGTATGCTGTAAAATATTTGATACTTTTGCATATATTAGTTCAAGAGATCATTTACATATCTTTTAAATTGCTTGTTTGTGAATCTTGCAGAACAGTCTGTGAACTGTTAGAACTAAATGGTATGTGATCTGAAATGGTGAAGGATTTAAATTGTCTGAAACCGGCTGTTTTGAAGCTGACAGTTTCTGAGTGTAAAATTAAAGGTTTAATCAAGCAAAATTAGGTGGAGGAGCTAATGAATTATTGCAGTATATAGCTGTGGAATATGCTGTGGCTTGGTGAAGGTAATAAGAGCAATGGCTGTCTTTGGAAACTGCTCTCCATCACTTCTTTCTTGAAAATAAAACAAGTTATACTTGATCATTTGGATTAGGACCAGTGTTCTGACAAAGGCTGTGTAAATGAACTGAGACAGGTGATTGAATGCTTGAATGGTAGAGTAGATTAGAGATTTCCTTTGTCATGTTTTGCAGTCTGTGATTTGCCCTGCGTTGGCACTCACTTTCGATTGATAGAGTGCCCATTGTGATTCGGAAAGGTAGTTTTGGGGCTGGATGGTGGCCTGGGGACTGCTGTCCAGTTCTTTACTGGCTTTGCTGCAGCAGCTTCTCTGTCAGCTGAGGAACAATCTGATAGAATTCACTTCTCCGTTGGTGCTTTTGAAATACCCAGTCTGAACTGTGTAGACTTAAAATACAATAGTCTTTAAAGTCAGGTCAGTCACCTCAGTTTTTGTTTATTTAAAGTAAATTAGGGAGGAGATAGAAGCTGGTGATATGCGTGCAGCCTCCTCCACTCTACGGTCGTTCCTTGAGAAAAGCAGGTTATCTGGAAAACTGGTGTGTTAAAAATAGTGTTTATTGGCAGTAAGTAAACTGGGAGGTTGAACTTGTTACAGTGTGATAGATTTGAAACAAAGTTTTGGAGTTATATGGGTTTTGACTGAAAGATTTTCTTCCTTTCATAGGTCTATTTTGTGAGAGTAAATGAAACCCTTAAGTTCTAAAGACACCTGTTGCTACTCTTTTTTTAGGTGGTATCATGGAAAACTTGACAGAACAATTGCAGAAGAACGTCTTCGACAAGCAGGAAAACCTGGAAGTTACCTTATTCGTGAGAGTGATCGGAGACCAGGTTCATTTGTGCTTTCATTCCTTAGTAAAACAAATGTCAATCATTTTAGGTGAGAATTAAATGTTTTATTTTGAATACTGTGATCTATCTACTTTTTGTTTTAGAACACAATAAAGTAAACGGTGATTGTATTATAATGCAGTGGTTTTGAGTTTTTATGTTTTCATGATACAAACTTGTGTTTGATTGTTTTAAAACATGCTACTTTAAAATTACTTTATAGGGTGAAGAACGGGAGTGTGAGAAAACCAAAAATATCTGGATAGAGAAGCTTGCCTAAAGTGGTTTGAGTAGACTTAAAGCACTGTGCAGGTTTCATTAGTCAGTCAAGGAAATTGTTTTGTGTCTGTTCCATATTAATCGTTGTAGTTAGCACAGTTAAAGTACTACACATCTGCTGCTTCCTTAATTTTGAGGGGAGACACCCCACCCAAAACAAACACCCCCAAACAAATGAACGTCCCCCAAAACAAACAAAAAAAAGTTCCCCAAAAAAATCCCAAAGCAAAAACCACCAATAGATTATATGTTTATTAATCAAAAGGTTTGCTGGAAACAGCTTTCTGCATATGTCCTGAGCATTGTTTTCTGATTCACCTTGCAATGCTGTATACTTATAAGCTTGGGTTTAGTCTCTGAAGATTAATCTTTGTATGCATTTTATGTTACTTCTTGGGAGAAACAGTTTAATTCAAATTGTGCATTAGAGAAGCTCTTCTTTAAGAAAATACACAAACGTTAAAGAAAAAACACCAGTTTTGTAAGAAGTCCATGTTTTGTTAAACTGCTGAAATGATTATGTGAGCTTTTCCCATTAGATATCAAAATTTTAAATTGAGTTTAAGGAGATACTTTGATTATTCCGAAGTAATTTCTTAACTTTTAATAGGAATGCTAAGATAACTGTGACAAAATGACTAATTTTTGATGGTGTTTGTTTTCTGCATTGTACAGTCTTGAAGCGTAGTAATTTTTTGTTAAAGTACTTTTCTACTTTATGCCTGTTATAAAAGGTATTGTGTATTGTGCATGATACAAGTAGCAATGCTGTTGTGTATTAGTGCATTATTTCAGTTTTCCAGGATGTTCACATCACACTTAAATTTTTTAAAATTTCATTTAGTTCTGACAAATGTACTGTCTTTTCTGTGAATCACCACTTTCTTTAGATTAAAAAACTGGTGGATCATACAGTATATATGAATATTTTTGATTAAATGTTTATTCAGTTCATTTACATGTTTACAAAGACCCTGTCATACTGCATTTTGCTGAATATAGGCGCTGTTTTAAGAATTAAGCATGGTCCTAATCTCCTTTTCTTCAAGAAAAATTGGTAGCAAAAATTCTTTTAATGTCAAGCTTCTGGTTTTTTTTATTAACAGGATTATTGCCATGTGTGGAGACTATTATATTGGTGGGCGTCGCTTTGCTTCACTCTCAGACCTGATCGGTTATTACAGTCACGTGTCCTGCCTGCTGAAAGGGGAGAAGCTCTTATTTCCAGTAGCACCGCCAGAGGCAAGTAAAAGAAAATCCTGAGAACTAATTCACTAAAATGTTTGTAACTTTAATCGCTATTCAGAATTTTCTTCGGGAAAAAAATTTTAGAAACTTTATTGTAGTTTTGTATAGGTATACATGGAACTATAAGGAGTATGAAAATGCATTTTTACTGATACAAAGTAATGATTAAAAAAAATTTCACTATTTAATAGAAATATGTAATGAGGAAGATAGCGGTATTGCAGTTATTGCCCAATGTAGTAATATCATTTTAAGTAGGCAGAGAAAAACAAGAAAATGCTGACTTCTTGGCTAATAAAGAGCTCCGTTGTAATGTAACCTTCACTGTTCTGTGACATTTTGCGTATCTATCAGTGGTTTGAAATATGCATCCTGGAGAAAACTGTGGTTTCTTTCACATGCCCATCTTTAAAACAATGAAAGTAATTAAAATGAAACAAAACACTGCAAAATATCCCCTGTAACAAAACTCAAAACTTGAATAAAGATGTTTCTGAATGTTAAAATTCAGGACATTCCTTCTGCTCTAAGTGAAAAAAATTAAAATAACTGCTCTCTTAGTCAACAAACTACATCTACGTTTGTAGATGACGGTGGTTTTGAGCTTTGGAAATACAAAACTGGCAAGATGGATATAAGGGATGTTACCAGTTCTTTGCCTCAGAATAGCATAATGCTGGGGAGAAAGATTCTACAGTATAGCATATACAGTATAGAGAAAAAAACATTGCTCTCTTTTGAACTGTAGCCTGTGGAAGACAGAAGGAGAGTTCGAGCGATTCTACCTTACACCAAAGTGCCAGAAACTGATGAAATAAGGTATGTTCAAATAACAGTAGTAGCTGTGGAATCCACAAGAGTATTTCTAAATAATAATAATTTAGGTAGGTGTTCATATACAAATACTTTCCAGATGCATCTTAAGCTTGATGCAGTTAGATTAAAGGATGGTATCTCTCTGTTCTTCAGTTGGAAATAAGAATAAGACATTTTGTTCTTGGTATATTTGTTTGTACTAATTGTAAGGGAAGGTACATTAGGTACATGGAATTAAAATTAGTAGTGTTATAATTGTGAAATATGTTATGTAAAGCTAGATTTTTACCAAAAGGAGAAATTTATTTGACGAAGAACTCTATATGGAAATGGCTTGTCTGAGTGTGTCAAGGAAATGAGCTAGGCTTTTTTCCTGAACTGCCAGGGTAAGTAGATATGTGGCTAAGGGAAACAATTTAGATCACTAGAAAGAGAAAATGAGCCTTGACTTCTTACAAATTTAAGAATGGAAGAGGTGAGTCTTTCAGTAGAGGACCATTTTCTGGTTACTTGGGATTGATACTGCTTTTTGAGATAATTTTTTTCCAGATGACAAAATAGGATTTGAAAGTGATTTATGGTGATTTCTGATCTCTCTAATGAGACAGATTTCATAAGTTAATGTAATACACCAGTTGAATTGGGAATTTTCTTAAGTTTACGTTTATTGTCTTAAAATGTAGAGAAATATGAGAGCTTTGTATTCTCCTTTGGATGGAAATTTATTCCGAGACTCACAGTCCAGTCTGATCCTTTAAAGGATGATATCAACATATTTGGTTTTGTAATTATGTGTTTTAGTAAGGTTGTAGTACTGGGAAAGGGTGCTCTAATGGCACTGTGTGAGAACAAAAAAAAAAAAATTGGGTCCTTTACAGGCCTTATTGCACCTACCAGCTTGAGAGGAAATAGCATCTTATTGTTTGCTGTCATAACAAAAATTGTAGGCAGTTAAACTTTTTCTTCCTCTTTTACGATACAGCTGAGATGCAGAGTTGGTATTTGAGTTTTGAGGTCTACATGGCTAAAATAATTCTGTTCATGGCATAGCTGAGACCAAAATTCTCACATTGTTCTAGATTGAATTGATATGCTCTAGAAGACATCATGTATTTCAGAGAATATTGACTTAGAATTTTAATATCATAAGTTCTCAGTGTTACTGAGTTAATTTCAGCATGTCTTCCATGCAGTGATGGAGGGTGCTCCTGTCGTCTGTCATCTTTTAAAGCTGAATACCAGTTGAATTTATTCTTTGTTCTCAGTAGTGGTTTGTTGCTTTTAGTTTTTTCTGTTAGCTTACTTCAAGTGAGAGCCATGCCATAGACATTTGCTATGAAATTTTGAATTGAAATGGTAGTTAATGGGCTTCAGCTCTTTATTGTTTTTCCTGTACCTTGTTGCATCATGAGATGTGATCGAAAATTGGGTGCTGGAGTGAAGGTTTTCATTTGACCTGAGTTAGTGTTCTTAACATTTAAGGAGTAACTGACACTAGTCTTCCAGAAATGAAAACTCCCTTGGACCAGGTGCTGGTTCCTGCACTTTAGTCACAATAAAACCCTTTGCAGAGCTCCAGGCAGGAGGAAGAGAGGCTAACCCCTAACCCAATGGAAGGATCTGGGGGTGCTGGTCAGCAGCTGGCTGGAGATGAGGCAGCTGTGCCCGGTGGCTAAGAGTCAATGGCATCCTGGCTTGGATCAGCAGTGGTGTAGCCTGTAGCACTAAGAAAGTGATTCTTTCCCTGTGCTCAACACCGGTGAGGCCACGCCTTGAATACTATGTCCACTTCTGGGCCATTCAGTTCAGGAAAGACCTTGAGGTCCTGGAGTGTGTCCGGAGAAGGGTAGTGGAACTGGTAAAGTGTCTGGAGTGCAAGTCCTATCAGGAAGGGCTGCAGGGCCTAAGCTTGGAGAAAAGGAGTCTCAAGCGATATCTCTCTCATTTGTCTCTACAACTGCCTGAAGGAAGCATGTAGCCAGGTAGGGTTCGGTCTTGTCTACCAGGCATCTGTGATGGGATGAGAGGACATAATCTTAAATTCCCCTTTAGTCTACAGGGCAGATTTAAGTTGGACATCAGGGGAAAATAGGACATCAGGGTGGTTAGACATTGAAATGCTGCCCATGGATGTGGTGGAATCACTGTCTTAGAAAGTGTGTAAGAAAAGACTGGATGTTCCACTTAGTGCCTTTTTCTGGTTGACGTGTGGTATTTGGTCATAGGTTGGACTCTGTAATCGCAGAGGTCTTTTCCAACCTATTTGATTCTGTGATTCTCTGATTCTGAATGTTAATGCTTCTTATGCTTGTAGCTAATTGCATGGCATCTCTGGTAACTGCTTGTATTCTCTTTGCATCGCTTCTCTTTATGTGTGAGAACATAATGAATAGGTATTCCACAACTTACGTTATGCAAGGTATTTTTTCAATGAAAGGAGTATTATTTTCTTGTAGAATATAAGATATAATAATAGCCTACTAAGAGTTGTGTTACTTGTGTTTCTTACTTGACCTCTCTTGATAAAAGAACAATATTGCTGTATTTTCATATTTATGTGTTTTGTTTTATACATAAGCACACTTTGAAGTTGACAGCACTGAAGCATATATTAGATACTAAACAAAAATCAAAAGTATGAAAACGTGTATATAATAGCCACTTAACTGTGAGGAAAAATACACGTGTTTGGAATATCAATTCCTTTGATATTCCATTTTTTACAAATAGGTTTTCTCAAATATTTTGTGGAAATTATACTCAAGAATTCATTATGTTCCTTAAACTTTATATTATGATTATATCTCTGATTTAAATCTTGCTGTAACCCTCCTCAGTTTCCTTAAAGGAGACATGTTTATTGTCCATAACGAATTGGAAGATGGCTGGATGTGGGTTACAAACCTGCGGACAGATGAACAAGGTCTTATTGTGGAAGACCTGGTGGAAGAAGTGGTAAGTAATTTTGTATTCAGATTCCTTAAATGAGTGGGATTTTTTGTAAAATAATTTTGTACAAAAGCTAGTGACATTTAATTGCTTGTTTTCTAATTACGTGCTTCTAAACCTAGTAAATTCATCTAGTAGTTCTAAAATACTAAAACAAACCTTTAAGTCTAATTCATTATCAGAAAATGTTTATTCATGTGTTGTCCAAAGATAAGTACAAATGGAGTGGTACTGTGAATTTACTAGGCATTTCCCTAAAATCTGTCCTTGTGAAGAATCATTAAATTGCATTTGTTTCTTGGAGTTCTCATGAAATGCCCACTAACACAACTGAATGTAATTTTGCATTGTGATAGGTCTTTCTCATTATTCAAGGATGAAATTAGGTTTAAAAATTTATTGATAGGAAGAAAAAAAGAAAAAAATAGACTTTTTTATAGTATCTTCTTACACAGTACATGTTTTGCTAATAGCAGTGTTATTTGAGATGCTTCCCATAGATGACCTGTGCCAGGATGTGGGTAGCTAAACTGAAGTGGCAGTACTAGTGTGTTTATCTGTAGACTGATAGGTCAGTGGTAATTTAACCTTGGGCTGAGAAGGTTAAAACTCTCTAAAAAGTTACCACCTCTAGAGGACTTGGATCATGACTGAAGTAATCATCAAAAATAACATTTTTGCTGAAGTTTCACCTAATGGATGAAGAGGAAAACTTCATAGAGCTGCAGTAAGCCCTTTAATTAAAAAATGCCTCAGACTTCTAAATGTCTTTTTTTTTCTACAGAAGGTCTTATGACTTTTTTTTCGAAATTGAGTTGTACTATTGTCATTCACTTGATATGTTAATTTTCTCATAGGGAAGAGAAGAAGATCCTCATGAAGGCAAAATGTAAGGATTTTTGTTTTGTTATTTAAAAGCAATCGTAATTGTTTGTAAACTTCCACTATGAGTTTTCTAAGTTTTTGAGAAAGTGACCAAAGAGATTTATTTTTTAATCTCAAGGTTAATTTATATATTAACTGCTGCAGATGCTGGGATAATTAACATGAAAAAGTCCGGTAATAGATATGTCTATTGCTAATGGATATTACAAGATGAGGCCATGTATGATCACTTTCAGCCAAAATAATGCATAATGGAATATTTCTTGAACACAGGTGCCTTGGAGATAACAACTTAAATACTGTACCAAAGTACTATTGGAACAGTGTCTCTGTTTGCCTCATGGGTGGGCATGATGATCTGCTGGAGGGTAGGAGGACTCTGCAGGCGACTCTGGAGGGTCTGGGTCAGTGAGACCAGTGGTATGAGATCCCACAAGGCCAAGTGATGGTTCCTGCCCTTGGTTCACAACAGCCCGTGCAGTGCTGCAGGCTGGGATGGTGGCTGGAGAGCTGCTCAGCAGAAAGTACCCGAGCTGCTGCTGGTCAGCAGTGGCTGAACATGAGCCATTGTGGGCCCAGGGGACCAAGAAGGCCAATGGCATCCTGGCCTGCGTCAGCAATAGTGGGGCCAGCAGGACCAGGGCAGTGGCTGTCCCCCTTTCAGGACTGGTGAGGGCACACCTTGATTTCAGGTTTAGTTTTTGGGCTCTCACAGCAGGAAGGACATTGAGGTGGTGCAGTGAGTCCAGAGAAGGGAAGTGAAGCTGAGGACGGGTCTGGAGGACAAGTCTGGTGAGAAGCAGCTGAGGGAGCTGGTGGGGCTCAGCTGGAGAAAAGGAGGCTCAGGGAGAGTCTCATCGCTCTCGACAGATACCTGAAAGGAAGTTGTAGCCATGAGAGGTCTCTTCTCCCAGGTAATGTGTGATAGGACAAGAGGAAGCTGGCTCAACTTGTACAAAGAGAGGATTAGATTGAATATCAGGGAAGGTGTCTTTACTGAAAGGGTTTTCAAGCCCTGGAGCAGACTGCCCAGGGCAATGGTACCATCTCTGGAGGGATTTAGAAGGTGTGTATATGTGGCACTTGGGGACATAATTTAGCGACAGACTTTGCAATGCTGTGTTAAGGATTGGATGTGATGATCTTAAAGGTATTTTCTACCCAAAGTATTCTGTGATCCTATAATTCTGTGATTCTTCTAACACTTAAAGTTTGAAGACAAAGTCACAGGACTATAAGGTTCCTTCTGTTTTTGTAAATACTAAAAAAAACCTTTAAAAATTGAGTGTAACTTAGAATCAGCAGTGCCTTGATATGTCAATCTGTTGATAGATTAGATTCACAAGTGAAAATGAGTGGCAGATAGTTGTAAAAAATGTGTAGTGCCTTGATGATTTAATCGGATGTCCTCATTTGTTTGTCATTTATGCTTACCGTTTTTTTGTTGTTTCCCACTTTCCAAGAGGCTGGTGGCAGAAGGAGGCATTTCAGTGGTCTCTTTGGTTTACTGTGTTCTGCTAGTCAATTTGGCAGTATGGAGGTCTTCAAATGTGAAAATTTTATATTTGGAAAGTAGCTTGTAGGAGGTACCTAGAGTTTTGATTCTGTCATTCAGCGGTTGTTTGCCTTTTAGAGGAATCTGTAAATTAATATCTGAAGGTAGTATGGAAAGAAAGTTAGAAATTGGGGTCTTTTCTGATAGATAAAAGCCTGATGTCTTTAGCTTTCCTTTAAATACAAATTATTAAGTTGTAGCGTGTGAAGTTTTTTTGAATAGTGGTAAGTGTCGGGCTGAGACTAGGCAGAGGCTGTGAACTTTTGTGTGTCCTGCTCTGACACAGGACTCTGGGAAAGTACAAGGTGTGAGATCAAAGCAGTTTGTATTCATTAATCTAACAAAGCTAGATTTTGTTTCCACAGCTCTGGCAAATTTGAGTCTGAGGTTTTCTGTATGTGTTTAACTTCTTGTTTGACTTTCAGATTTCATGATTCTAGTACGTTGCTGCATGACTTCAAATAAGGCCTGTCAAATTATTGGCTTTCTGGACAATTCGTATCAATCTCTAAACAGAATTGTATTTGAACATCAGTTTCAAGTGTTGGATCTTTTTATTGGAAGTAATTTATTTATATACCTATTAGTGTTAGTCTTTTCATGCTGTTGGTAGAAGAGAATCATGAAGTAGCATAGACATTGATTGTCTCATCTGTATATATTGGGTCTTTTAAAATAAAGATTAATTCATAGGTGCCAGAGCCTTGGATGTCACCACAACCAAAAAAGAGAGCTGGTAGTCTTGCTTTCTAATTTTTCTCTTCATCTTTGTTAAGATGGTTCCATGGGAAGATCTCCAAACAAGAAGCTTACAATTTGCTGATGACAGGTAGGTGTATTTCTCATGTGAAATACAGGGATAGTGAAACGGCACAAAATGATCCTATTAATATTACACTGTGGCAAAACTTCCTTTAATATTTGAACATATATGAATGTTTCAGACTCCCCAACCCTTTTGGGTGCTGCCTCAGTAGAATACTACAATGGAAGAAAACATTCATGGCTATCCATACTGAGTATGTTCTCAAGTGAAGTTAATTTTATAATTTTTGATTCAATTAATTTTTAAATTATTATAAGTGGAATCAGTTACTTCACTTTCATGAAACAAATATTTCTGTAAATGAAAACAGTACTGCTGACCCATACTGTTTAATACCCTACTTTAAATACTGGAACAGAGATTGTGTTTTTTTTTGAAAATGTTATCAAACTTTTTTTGTATGTTGTTTTAAGGAGGTGGCAAAGATGTGGCTATGTTGCAGGCTACAGCTGAACCATTTTTTGTTAATTTTGGTGGTTAAGTACTTCTTCTAGTTTGAGATCACTCTTGAAATTTACCTTTATAGGGTTTGTATTTCTTGATGTGTGCAGCTCTTCCTAGTTTATGTAGCAATAGATTTAGTAAGGGTTTACATATAATACTAAGAAAAATAACAGTATTATGATGTCTTTTCAGTTGGTCAGGTGTGCAGTTTTCTTGTGAGGCCTTCAGATAATACCCCTGGTGATTATTCACTTTATTTCCGGACCAGTGAAAATATTCAGCGTTTTAAAATATGTCCAACATCAAACAATCAGTTTATGATGGGGGGCAGATACTATAATAGGTGAGTCCTTGTGGCAAAAGGAAATGTGCATATTTTATGTTTGTATAACTTGCTCCTGATAATTATTTACTACTATAATTTTAAGACTGTAGTTTCCTTTATATTGAATATTTTCCGTAATTTCCTTAGTAGTTACTTCTAACTGAACAAATGCTTTTTAGGAGCTAAATAGCCTAAGTGTAACTTGTTTCTCTTGAAGTATTTGTGGTTCTTCTGCCAACCAGTTACTTCACTCTGTAAATTGTGGTTTGAATAGATCATGTGGATCCATAAATTGTGTGTCTGTAATTAAGAGATTACTCTATTTGAAGCAACTTGAAAGCTTCTCCATGTGTTCTTGTCTGTTTGAAAAGGGGAAAATAAAAATGCTAATTTTATCTGAGACAATCAGAGTTTTCAAATAGTAAAAATTTGCAAGAAAGGGGAAAAACACCATTGTTGGAAAAAGTTACTAAATTACGTTGAAATAATGCGCATGGTACTTGGAACAGAAATACGCAACATTTCAGTAAGAGTGAACAAACTTAAGATGCGTTTCTTTTGCCATTGGTGCAAAAATATAGTAATTTGTGGAAAAAGAAAGAGAAATAATGGGATGTTTCCTCTGTAGTGGGAGAAACTTATCAATTCACTCTATTTTTGATAGCATTTTTTTAGAGTTGTTGTATCTAGAAGACTTTTCAGCAGTGTTCCTCCTTAAACAGAAGTCATTGCTTGCCTTAAAAAAAAAAATCAGCATTTTCCCAGTCCTGCTCACCTAGAACCCCAGGGTATTCTTACCCCAGTAGAGTTTATTGGTCACTTCTAGCATGGCTTCTGAGTGGGTAGAGATTCAGCAGCTGGTGTGTCTGAGAAAATGTCAAGGTTTCCTCACTGAGTTCAGTGGACTTTTTCATATGACTTCATCCACATGATGCTGTGAGGTTAAACAATTGCATCCTTATGAATCTATGCCCATTTCACACCCAGGCTGCTTGAATACCTTCTTCATTAATCAGTCTGGCCTCCAGCCATCCTTACTGCAAACCAGGCTACCTGCAGGGTCAGCCTTTCGTGAAGGTAAATGCTGATTTCTAGTTGCATGGCTTATTAGGAGGATGATAGGCTAGAAGCCCCCCAACCTTGATTATGTCAGATTATTCATCAGGTTAGCAGAACTCTTTTTAGTCCGAAATGTGTTTGTAGAATTAAATAGTATACTTTCAGAAAGTTACTAAATTGTTATTACTTCATGTTACTTTATGATACAGTGCTGGATTCACCTGGGGTGTAGATTACATTTGTCTGAAAGAGGTTCTATGCAGCTGAACAGAAAACAAGATGTTAAAATTAAGCAACAATAAATTATGACAAAGCGCTGTAAGAATTTTTTTTAGTATTTTGGTACATAATTTGCAGATCTCTTCCTCAGCGTGAAAAAAATCTTGGATTTTGTTGTGAATTTGGGAGAATTATCACTATACTCTTAAGTTCACATTCAGTTTAACTTTGTGTATCAAGTTGGTAATTTGCTGAAAAAAAATTGTTAGAAATTCAAACATGTAATGAAGAATGCAGCCCTTAGATGCTCCATCAGGGCTTGAAGTCCTAGTCTATATATTACTGTAACTACAGACTGAGTTTTTAAATACAGCTGAGTTTATTCTTCAGCCCATATTACAAATTTGCAGAAATTTTGCAGGCACCTGCTCCTTATGTTGAAGAGCTCCTAATGATGTTTTCAGTCAAGGAATGGTGCATTGAAGGTCAAGGTGTTCCTGATTTGATGAGTGAGAAAGTTCATACAGTGCTGTTTTATTGATTAGAAAATGTTGGTAGTAGCTATTCAACCTGTGAAATATAGTGACTGAGTCATTATATTTTGTAATGTGACACAGTTGAAATTCTTATTTGGAAAACAGCATATGCAGACAGCATTTCAATAAAAATTGAAATTAATTATTTGATTTTATTAAAACTGAAAGAAATATTAATCTCATTTCATGCACCTGAAAAATAGAAATACTTGTGGGAAGGTCATTTTATCAAGTTTGCACTAGTTCATAGTTTCAGAATGAAATAGAAAAGCCAACCAAGATGCCTTGCTACAGCTTTATTTAGAAGTTCTTGAGATTTTTATAGTATCACTTATTGCTCCTGTGTTGCACAAATGCCTTATTTGTATCTTTGCACACACAGCTGAGTATGCATGAACTGAGAAGGCACACAGAGTATATTTTTATCTACTTAATTATTTAGGTGTTTTTCTAGATTGATATTTGCATGTAAATGGTTGATTTCTGTTGATGTCCCTGTTGCTGTTCTTTATTACAGCATAAATTTCAGTAGTGCAAAAATAATTAGAGAAGCTTAAATGCCTTGAATTTCAGCTTGTATCCGTCACTACTTCTCTCCTGAGCCTTCCAAGTGCAATTGCAGTCTGAATCTGGTGATTAGAATGAATGCTTCCCTGTAGAGGAGTGCTACTGACATGAGTATTTAAAAAGATAGCTCAATGATGTCCAGTCATAATCTGTATAAGTCCTGCTGTAAACCTTTTCCTTTTCTCCTAGAAAGAGATTGTGCTTGACTCAGAGTATGTCCCATTCCACTTGGCTAATTACTCTAGAACTTACTTGGAAAATTATATTTATATTTTATATATTTTATTTATAATTTATTGCCAATGAAATAGCAGTTTTCAGCCTGGTTGGAAAGCGGGTAATGCATATGTACTACCTGAATGTGGAAAGTGCAGTCTCCTCATTTGACATTTTAAGCAAGTCATTAAAATATTTTGCAGAGTTTAGGATTAATACATTTGGAGTACAGGTTTGTGAACTTTCTTGACTGCAGTATATTAGTAATGCCTGATTCCTGCAAATCAGATTATGATGATTAACACTTGATTTTATTAAAACTTTGAGGGAAAGTTTTCTGTGGTATTATGGAAAAGCAGATTCTCAAATAGTGGAAAAATTAATGTGTTTAACATTTCAATATTCTTTTTCATTCTGGAACAGTATTGCTGACATCATTGAGCACTACAGAAAAGAACAGATTGTTGAAGGATATTACTTGAAAGATCCTGTTCCAATGCAGGTAGGATTTCCTCTGAGCCTTTGATGTTGAAGTCACAGACTGAATAATTATCAAATCCGTTTATGAACTAAATTACAGCAGACATACCAGTGGTAGTTAAGCAGCGTCATCTCCAGTAGTCAGTCATCAACACTTTCCATGTTTTCAGCTCATCTGTTTCTTTTATCTTCAAATACATACACTTACTGAAGACTGGCTTGTAGTCAACAGAAAGTGTGGTAAGTTCTGTCTGTGCTGGTGGGGTGTTCGACCACTGTTCTGTGTCCCTAGCTCTGTTCTGGGCTCATGCTTTGATTTAGTTCCATTTTAAGGGGAACCAGTCTGCCCTTCTCTTCTATGTCTGGGATTTTTCTCATGTCACAGAATACCTATACACACTAAAAAGCTTCAGGGATGATTGCAGGACTGGGGCTGCAGCACTTTTTCTGAAGTGCACTTGCCCCATAGCAGAAGTTGATTCTAAGAGATCACCAATAATAAGCACACCACATCATTTAGCTTTTCGTGAGCTTATAGCTAGTTTAAAAATTTACATACCTATTTGTCGCCGTAGGTTTTCTTGCTTTTGAGTGCTTGTAACTTTGTACTGCAGATTCTCACGCAGCTTCATGTAAACAATACATATTTTTTGAATGTTTACATATTTCTCCTCTGGGAGGAGAAATGTGATTGATGGTGATGTTCACCATCCAGGTTAAAGAGGTGGCGACCTGTGTAGCCAATCTCTTGACCTTTGTACAAATGTATATAAATGGAGTCAGATTTTGAATGAAGGAGAAGGAGGAGGAAGTTTCCCCTGAACTCTGCTGTGCCTGCTTTGTCCTTTGTGTGTCAGAAATCGCGACACGCATTTTTTCCTTTTCTGTTTCCAAGCTTTCCTGTTTCAATGGGGATGAGAAATTTGTTCTTCCTGTCCTCCCTAATGAGATTTGCAGGCATTTCATACCTCTTTGTGGGATCTTTCTTACTAATTTCCTCTGTTCACCAGGCTTAAGCACACAGAAGCTGACATTACAAAGAGACAGCATTTTTCATAGTTGCCTTGCTGCTACCAGTTTTGGTGCGAACTCATGTTTCTTGAGCATGTACAAGAATAATTTAGAGTAATACCATGTTCTGCATAATTCCCTTTCTCACTGCAATGCATTTAATGAATATATATGTAATTTTCTGTGGTGGGTTGACCCTGGTGAGGTGCTGAGGACTGCACCTTTGTTTGATCACGCCCTATTCCTGTGGAATGGGGCAAAGGCAAAAAAAACTCCTGGGTTGAGATAAATACTGTTTCATAAGCAAAGGAAGGAGTGATGAGAAGAAAATCCCTCAGCACCTCTCACAAGTAGACTGATGCCCAGCTGCTCTCTGAGACCTCCCTGTGCCCACATGCTTATTGTTGGTCATCGTGTTACATGACAGGGAATATCCCTGTGATGAATTGTCACCATCTCTGCACCCAGCATCTTGTCCACCAAACTGCCTCACTGAGGAACAGGGTAGAGTGGGAAATTGAGAAAGTCTTGAGGTTATGCAGGTACTCATCAACAAGAGCCAGAACACTGGTGTGTTACTGGTACTGTTTCAGTCATAAAAGCAAAATACATCACCTTTGGGGCTGCCATAACAGAAGTTAAGTCCATCTTTGGGAGACCATTATGTTGGTATAGCCAACAGTATGACAGCCCAGTCCTCCAATGAGTGACTCAGCTGTAAATGTCTCATTTTCTGTAAGTGTCGACCTGCGTAAGTACTATCTTGCACTAAGAGATGTAGGCCTTGTTATTGCAGTCTTTCCTATACTTGTGTCCTTGGTGCTTCCAAATGTTTCCTGCTATTAAGCTTGTGCTCAGTAATGTGCTTGGGTCAGAAAGCAAATAGGAATTCTGAGAGCATTCCTTGGAAATCTTCATTAGTAACTTTCTTCATGCTCCATCATTCCTCTTTAATCATGGCAGTAAGTCTTCATTGTAGCTTTTCACATATGCAAAACTTACAGTATTAATATGTAAATCAGTAATGTCTGTATTAATAAAAAACTGTATTAATAAACTCTGCATTGACTCATTTTCCATGTGAGAGTTCTTCAGATTCTTTTAACCTACCCAGTTACACTTGTGACTTCATTTAAAAATTTAATGCACAGTGGTGCAGTTAATGTTCAGCTTTGTGTTACCTCCCTTCCACGTAGCACCACGCTCCCTGTTTTTGAGAGGGAAAAAGAATTCAAAAGTTTTGCACGATTTTAGAGTCAATCTGATGGAATTCCTGTGTCTAATATGATATTTACTCAAAAATATTTGTCACTAGATCTCTTGTTTTTTCCACTACTCCTTTTGTATTTATGTTACAGATGTTATCTTGACAGATAATTATGTTGTTATAATTTCGTAACATGGATATAGCTTCCATTGTAGGTTCTGTAATTCCTGTTAATATTACCAAATTATTTTTCATATTGCTATTGTTGTTTTGATGAAAATCAAAAACTTTGCAGATACAGGAAGAATGCATGAAGAAAAGTAGGCTGTTACAGAAGAACCAGTTCGTATGTCTCTTTGCATCTCAGCAATGTCCTTACTACTTTATAGTCTTGCTTTTCTTTTATTTTTTTATGGCTAAAGAACTTCTGGTCATGAAAGTTTGGTCAGCTTACTTAGTAAGATCAGACCTGGCCTGGATTTTCGTTGTACTTATTCCTTGCATTTCTAGATACTACCATTTTTTGTGTGACTTTCTCTTTTTTTGTTTCCTGTTTCTGCTTTCTTCTCTTGTCTTTGAGTTCTGCTCATTTACAACATGTGAATTTTAATGAGATTAATGAAGGACTGTGTCACTTGGAGTCGGTTTTAATTATCATCTGCACAAATTTTATTGCTTCAGAGTTTATCCATGATTACTCAGGCCTGTGAGCTTTGGTAGAAGACACTTAGAAGCTAGATAAATATTCAAAGACTGGCATAAATTTTAACACAGTGAAATCAAAGTGAAAGATATTTTTTTTTATTTTTACATGAAAAAGACTTACTTTGTAGAAGTTGGTCTGTATTGAAAACTCCTATTTCTTTCAGTTTTGGAAATATGGAAAGAGTTACAGTACATTTCTAGCAAATGTATTGTATGAAAAATGAATACTTTAGTAAAATGTATGAGAGAACTGTAGTAGTGAGTTGGTAGCATTCAGTAAGATAGCCCTGATCGCAGCTTAATAGGATGCATTTTTAATGGTAATTTCTAAGCTTAAATTACGTGTTTCTGACATGTTTTCTAGCACCAAGAACAAGTACTTAATGATACAGTGGATGGAAAAGAAATCTACAATACAATTCGTCGGAAAACAAAGGATGCTTTTTATAAAAATATTGTCAAAAAAGGTTATCTTCTGAAAAAAAGTGAGTTATGTTTGCTTCTATTATTTTTTTTAAAGAAAGATAAAAAGCATATAAGGATCACAGAATCATACAGTATCTTAAATTGGAAGGGAGTCATGAAGATCATGTTCCTCACAGGTCTGCCGAAAGCTAAACCACATGACTAAGAGCATCATCTAGATACTTCTTAAACCCTGACAGGCTGTGAGCGTTTCCTGTGTACTGACAGGCTGTGTGCTTTCCTGTTCTAGGGACTGGCCAGCTCCTTAGTGAAGAACTTTGTCCTCAAGTCTAATTGAACTTTCCCTGATTCAACTTTGCTCCATTTCCTCGTGCCCTATTGTTAGTCACTAGACAGTGGAGACCAGAACCTCCTAGCTGAATATAGTGAGATTACTGGTACTAGAAGGAGCTAAAAATTGAAGTGGGGAAAAGGTCTAGAAAGCGTATAAGGAGTGTGAAAGATCTCTTTCATTAGGTAGTAGATGAATAGAACAGCGTGATACATGAAATTACATGTAGCGTGAAAATTTTGGTTGGCTGTTCTGAAAAAAGCAGCACAGCACAAAAACTAGGCGTCCTTGTCAAAATCATGAAATAAAATATATTTTCATGAAGTGTTTATACTTAATACAGAACTCACGAAGTTCTGGCTGATAGAGATCTTAGAGAGCTAGAATAGTGTAAATCTGTACATTCACTGCAGAGAATAGCTGGTTTAATTTTGTTATTCCAAGTCAGGTTTTATGTTTTCAATCTTAAATCTAAAATGCTGTCTGCCATACAAAAGATAGAGTGACTTTTTAGGGTTCTAATGCTGACACAGCATAACATACATGAGCACATTAAAAGCTGACAGCTTGACTTACTTCAGTGTAACCTTCAGTATTACCCTGAACAATTTTCACTGGACAAATTTTTTAGCTTTTGAGGAAGCTAGTCCTTTACCGAGTGTTATATTTATACTTTTTGAAAAAATCAACATTAATGGACACAAAAAAACTATATCAATAACAAATTTCTGAAAATGACAAGAAGGATAAGTTACGGGTGGTAATCTGGATGGTGATCTTATGCAAGAAAGAAGGTAAGAGTTTACATATGGGATAATACAAGAGACATTAAAAAACCCCAAACCAACCCAAACTATACCTTCTGAACAGAACAAGGGAAGCCTCTCATTGGTTAATAAGGCTTATTCTGAGAGGTGTAGAGAGATGTTATGAAGTAAGGAATGAAATGAGAATGACTTGGAAAAATTAGGCTAAAAGAGGCAAATTGGAGTACTCTCCTGTAGAGAGATGCCCATAGTGTATATGGAATAAGTGCAATAAAATCACTCTTCCATCTAGGAGTCATAGTATAGTAAATGAGTGTTACCTGTATTTTGAAAACGATGTTGCTACTAGTTTATTGAGGCCCCAATGGTTTTATGATGATTAAGTATAAAATAAAGGCTGAAAGTTTTTTCTAAATGGTACTCTGATTTAAGCATTAATTTGTTGCAGAATGCTCCTAATCTATTGTAATTCAAAGAACCTTCCTCTGCAGCAAGTGGAACCTGCCAAATTTGTACATACAGATATGTTTGCAGGTTGATTCTGATTTAAGTTTGCATATAAAATATTTCCATTTCTGTTCTTCAGTTATATGTTTTAAGGTGTTGTAATGCAATCTGTTAAGCATTGGTCAGAGTTTAGCAGTAACTTTCTAATGTTGAGTCCATTTCTTAAAATAAATCTAATGAATGGGATCCACACTGTCATTATTTGCAATCTTTGTAGATACAGGCATAACACTGAGAGGAGCCCAGGGGCAGCTTATATCCACTTGCATAATGCTGTTGAAAGCACTGAAGATGTTTGAAGAGCCTTTTGCAACTCTACCTGCATCTGTGAAGAGGATCTGGTTTTAGTTACGTTTTATAAAACTGAATGTGTATACTGATGTTACAACTCAAGCAGGATTATCTGTACATTGTTCTTCTCTTCAGAATTTGACAGAAGCTTTACTACCCTCTTCTGTTTCCCAATTTACAAAATTTATATGTTTTTTTTAGACAGTGTTGTAACCATTTGTTTGTTTCTCGTACAGGTAAAGGAAAGAGATGGAAAAACTTGTACTTTATATTAGAGGGAAATGATGCCCAGCTTATTTATTTTGAAAGTGAAAAACGAGCCACAAAACCCAAAGGGCTAATAGATCTTAGTGTGTGTTCCGTCTATGGAGTACATGACAGTTTATTTGGCAGGTAGGACACTGGCTTTTTTTAATCCTATTGCACCAAGAGTTAATAAGATAAATAATATTTGTACGTTCTAAAAGTTCTGCATTACTTTGGTAGGTATTTGAAAGCTAACTTGGTTAGAAGCAGTTGGTGCTTTTCTATTTAAAAACAAGTACTTTGTTTGTAGTATGCTATATAAGTAAACATCCTCAGAGATTGTTTTTGCACAGTAACTATACTCAGAGTTACTTACATGTCAAATCTTACTTACTGTAATATTTTGATATTCAAAATACGATGACCACGAGGGATGTAATTATCAGCAAGGAAGTTGAGAATCAGAAGCCTTTTAGATATCAGTAGAAATTAAGAAGAGAGTTTATGTATTTTTTCATTGGTAGTTACAAAACCAACTCCACTGGCCTGTATTATAGTGTTTTATAGAAGAAGTAACTACATTTACTTATATAATAAATGATAGAAGTTAGAAATTCTGGTTATCCTAAGGATCTTAATGTTTATTGAAAAATTATATATAGTCAACTTCTAGTTACTTTGTGAAAAAACATGGATACAAATGTTTAAAATTAGTGGCATTTCTCGATCTGCAGGGACTGATGCTTTGCTCTGTCTGTTTGGGAGTTTTTAAACTATTTATAACAATTCGGAAAAAAACCTCCAACATGTAATTACTGGAATGAGGAGCACAGATACAGATGAAGATTATGAAAAAAATTACTGGAATGTAAACAGCTTTTAAGAAACCCTGTGTTGTGGGTTGGAGCATAGTTGGGTGCTAGGTGGTACTTACAGGTGTGTAGGAGGACATGGATGGTTGCAGCAGCCTAGGAAGTTGTTAGTGAGGAACTGCAGCTGAGACGGAGTTCCTCCGGCGCTTCAAGTAGCTGATAAAATACTGTCTGCTGTTTCCTCAGGAGTACAGTGAAATCTGTACTTCTGCAGCATTTAGGGTTGTAGAGCTTTGTGTCACATACATTCAAATGTTTCGTGCGTGATCTCGTACACATTTCACTCGTCATGAGAGCTGTGGGACACATTCATATAGGGAACTCCTTATGTTAATACTGTTTTCTGAAACAAAAATCCTTAATGTATGATTAACTGGTTGTGAAATAATGCTGAACCTCTGCTGCTTTTAAACTCTCTAGGAATAGTCCTTATTGACAAGTTTTTTCAGATGGCTGGGGTTTTTTTGCCTTGACTGTAAGCCAGCATACATGCCTGTTCAGTACACACCATTCTAAGAACATGTCAATATTGTGAAGCAGGCTGCATATACTGTAGTTTTCTTAAAATGACACAATACATTCAAAAACAAAATGCAGAGGGTTTTTTTGTTGGAGTTCTTCATCTTTCCATGTGCGATGGTAACATGTAGATGAATTAAAATGGATACAATTGTTCAATGCACCTTTCAGGCAAACAGCAGAAATCTGTTAGTCCAGTGTAAACTTTGTTTTGGCACAGATCAAGTGAAGGTGTATGTTAATATGTGAAGATTAATTAAACTTAATTTTTGTTGTTTTTTTATTTTTAAGGCCAAACTGTTTTCAGATAGTAGTTCAGCACTTTAGTGAAGAGCATTACATCTTTTACTTTGCAGGCGAAACTCCAGAACAAGCACAGGTGAGAGCTTTTGTTTGCTAAGTGTAAAAACAGTAACTTTTTATCTTGTGTTGTTCAGTGATGTTGCCCTTCTGAAACAGAAAGCAAATGTGTCACAAGTACTTACTGGTTATATAGCAGGTGTTAAAACGGTCTAGTTAGCAGAACTCTGGGGGGAGAGGCTGATGCTGAAAATCCAGCACCTGTATTACCTATTCTTCAGGATTTCATTTTTGACAAATTCCCGTCAGGTCAAATGCAGAGAACTTCCATTATTTTCTGTTTTCTGTTTCTGGAGAAACATACATGTTTCTTGACATAGTTCAACTCAGAAGAAGAAATTTACTCTCCATGTCTTTTCCATGTTATAAAACATAGCATAGTAGGTGAGTGTTTCACTTCAGAGTGAAATAAATCAAATGCTCATGCATGTATGTGCACCCAGTGGCCAAAGTGCATTGAACTGCCTTTTCCAGTAATTTGCTGTGCATATAAACTGGTAGTCGTGCATAGTCTTTGGCCCTGATGGTGCCCGGTGTAAGGTTTTCTGGGTTTATATAGTATCTTTAGTTACTAGTTCTCTTAATAGTTATGTTAACTGATGAAGAATTGTGGGATAGAAGCCTACTTTTGATAAATTATTCTACCAGCAGATTGTGTCTAAAATGACACAGTGTGTTCTTGTTTATTAAGCTCTGTTAGTAAGTTCACAGCTCTGAACTTCTCATTAGAAGTTAAGCTTTGTATTTGATGTTATTTGAATGGAATGAAAACTTTTTAGAGCACTCAAACTGTATTTACCCGAGTGTGAAGTCTACATAAATACAGTATTTTTTGTGTGCTGTATATAAAGTAAAGCACAGATTTTCTTGTTAAATTTATGCAAACAGTTAAATTTGCAGAGATGACATAAGAATGTAGTGGCATTTGTCATACAGCTGTCAGTGTGCTGTCTTTGAGAAGCAGTGTTCTGTGTCATAATTGAGACTATGTAAATTAAATTCCATGCTCCTTAATTAATTTAATTAATATCTGTAAAATCTTTTGTTTTCTAAAAAGTAAAAGAATTAAGAATGTGTAGAAGATAGAATATCCTGTTTTGTTTCTTAAACATTTTATTTAATTTGCTTTTGGTTTTGAAATGTCTTAACAAGCTGTTCACTGCATTTATACAGACTATAAGTGTTTCAGGTTTCTTTATAATACGGCTTTGGCCCAGAAAAGTTTACAAATATTTCTCTTTTGAGAATGTTCAGCTGTCTTTACTTTCTAACATTTTATAGAAAAATAGAAACTTGGTGAGGTGTAGGCTGAAAGCTTTTCTTTGGAAGGATTTAGAAAGCTGAAGCCTAACTCACAAAGCTGAGAATAGATGCAGTATATATTCCTGTATTTTTAAAATGTGGAGGATGTTATGAAAAATGATTGAAGCAGTGTTGTGGGGGTTTTAATGACATTGTTAAATTGTACTTTGAGAGTAGATGGTAGATCTTTGAGATACTGACTGAAGAGAAGACTGTTGATCAAAACCTAAATTTTGTGCTTTGCAAGAAATGTACACGATTTAATGGTTGGGAGACAGTAACGAGAGAATGAAGCTCTAACATACCTTCCACCGTCCAAAGACAAACTGGAGAATGTTGGACACATGCTCTATGATTCTCTGTTAATTGTTCAGTTTTTGTTTAAAGTATACAGTGTTGTGACTGCCATGCAGGAGTACTGGAGAGAATAATTAGACCAGTTTGACATATTAAATGCAACTTTCTCAAAAGCAAACAGGTTTTGCTTAATTTTATATGCAATTTGCAATTTCTTGTAGTATCACTACACTGGAAAATTGGCAAAGGTCACACTGTATATCCATTAGTAATGCTTGATAATTCTCAAACAGAAAATTCAGATTTGCAAATTCTTTGAGATTTGTTTAGTGAAGATAATAAATTTGCTTTACTATTCAGACTTTTGTACTGAACAGTAAACTCTGGTTTTGCCAAGCTAAAGTGAAAATTCAGATACTTTCTGCAGATGTCTGTTCCATGCAAGAAGCTACATTTGACTTGGTTTTCTTACATTCTTTTGCATCCTTCTCTCTTAGGAGTGGATGAAAGCTCTGCAGGTGTTTTGCAGTTTAAGAAAAACCAGTCCAGGAACATCAAATAAACGTCTGCGTCAGGTGAAGCTGATATTGTGGGGCTAGAGGTGCTTGTGGAGGAGGAGTATTTTCTCTTCTCTGTGCAAAATGATATTCATAAATCTCAGAATTTTCATTTCAACGGTAGCAAATCCTGAATAAAAGTCTAAAGAAGTCAGCAGCTTTTTGAATATTCCTCATGTGGGAAACTTCAAAAATCAATATGACATCGGAAAAAAAATACAAAAATTTATATGACACATAAATAAAATACTCATTATTTACATTTTATTTACATTTAAATACATGTTAGTTAACTAATTATATTCTTTTTATGTAACAAATACATGCTGAGCCATGCTTGTGTTTTAATTTCTCTTGGCCTCTTGAAAGTGCCATGTATGCCAGAATTTCTTCAGAGAGAGAGAGAGCAGTCAGTCTTAAATAGCTATGTCTGTAATGATTGGAGAACAACAGGGAAATACTTCAGGAATTCCTGATATGATTTAATCTGGGTAACACTGCACGTAGTTATTTGTTACAGGCAGTAGAGAAGGGAATAAAATGGTGAATAAAAAGTAATAACTGCAACTGTTTGGTTGTGAACATTAAAGAAGTTTGGATACTTCTGAATAAATGAACTGAATTAGGTGAATTTACAGATAAAGTGACAGGTGCAATTGGGAGCTTCAAGGTGCAAAAGCAAAGCAAAAAGGGAATTCTTTTCTTCAAAAAGCAAAGACAGTGCTTATCTACATAAATGAATACAATGTAATGTGTTGCACAAGAGAATTTTACATAATCTGTTAGGAAAGCACCAAACAATAAACCACTATATTTGGAATTGTTCATGGCTCTTACTCGAAGTGCTGGTCTTCTGTTGCAGTAAAATTTTCTGGCTGGAAAAGTTATTTGCAAATCCTAATGCCTCAAAAATGATTTTAAAGATGCCTTAAAAACATGGGTCTGGATATTTGTTTTCAGTAATAATTTGAGTTACTCTTACTTTGTTCCTTGTGCTTCTTAAAATGTTCCAACTCCTTTGGTCTTTGCTCTTCTAATAAGGAGTTTTGTATTCAGTATTCACATATTAAGCTTCTGTATAGAGGATTAAAAATAATTCATTCATGTGCTTTGTATTTTAGCAACAAAAAATAAACTGTGTTGGTTTGTTTTTTTTTTTTTTTCAGGTCAGCAGTCTCATTTTACATGTAGAAGAAGCTCATACGCTCCCAGTAAAGCATTTTACAAATCCATATTGTAACATCTACCTGAACAGTGTCCAGGTAGCAAAAACACACATCAGGGAAGGACAGAACCCTGTGTGGTCTGAAGAATTTGTCTTTGAGTAAGTCTTAATTATCTTGAATTAGTGAATTTCACTTCTAATTTGTATTCAATTTAAGAATCTTAACACTTGTTTATTGTTTTACAGTATTTTAAAAAATACTGTATATTTGTTTATACATCAGCAACCTTTCAGACAGATTCTGCATGGACAGAATTTTCTGTAGGCACCTATCTTTGCTAATTAATAGGTGGCTGATAATGGTAACTCAGTATTGAAATGAAATTAGGAAAAGCTGAAATGCTAGCCATGTATAGTATTAATTGAGGCTCTCTGTCTTTTCTCCTAGTGATCTGTCATCTGATATTAATAGATTTGAGATAAGTCTTAGTAACAAAACGAAGAAAAGTAAAGATCCAGATATATGTAAGTATTTTTCTGTAAAAGATGCTTATACATTACAGCAGTGGATACTTTGTATGGTTACAATTGTTTTGTCAAGGATTGTCACAAGAGAATTAATTAAGTAGGTTTTTAGGTTCACCATACTGCCTATGTATATTTTTGATGTCTGGTACTGGCTTTCCATTAATGTTTTTATAATGAGAACTTTCCCTGATTTCAGTGATAAAATCACTGTACTCCAGTCCTGTAGGTCTGACATAGCTCTGCTTTACGGTAACTGTTGCTAGACAATGACTGTGCTTATCAAAAAGCAAGAACAAAGAGAAATTTTCCGTATTGGTCTGCTCCATAAAATGTTAAGTTCCATGGAATCTGACTACATGGAATTTCTTTTCAGGTTTTTGGTTGCTTCCAGTGAGATAGAGAAAGGTGTAGTTCTTTATTAAAAAAAAATAATCTTGACAGTCTCTGAAGAAAATTTCCCTTTTTTTTCTTTCCATTTTATCTCATCTGTCTTCTTCCCTTACTACCACTCTTTGGCTTAAATCTGAAGTTAGCTCAATATCACTTAGAATGGGAAAGGATCTGTGTTTTTTCTTCTCCTTGTGTTAGCCAGACAGGTGGTTCTTTAATGTGGTTTTCTGTTCCAGAAAATGAACAGAAAGGTGGTAGAATCCGTCAGCTTCCTAGAAAAGAGTTTGAAGAATGTAAATTTGAAGCTGTTAAGTACAAAAAAACTTTTTTAAGGTCAAGTCTCTTCCCACACAATACTTTCAGTTTTGTTTTGTTTTGTGGATTTTTTTTTTTTGGTGGGGTTTTTTTTTTGTGTTCTTCAAGATATCTTGTTTCCCAATACTTGTTCTGGAGCAGCTTCAGCCCTATGCCTCCTCTTTGCTGCTCTCCCTGCTCTTTTCAAATTTATTCTAAGATTTTTTTTTTCCATTATGTTCTGAGCTGTCTGTTCCAAGGCAGTCAGAGTATATATAATCTAGTGCAGTTGTTTTCAATTTGCATATATTGTTTTACTGGCCTGTAATTTATGCCAGTGCTAATTCATTGATTTTTGGTTTTCCGGGGTTTTAAAGATCTGTTGGGAAACCTTAGCCAAAGTCGGTATTTGCAACCCATTTTAAATGGTCTTGCAGAACTTGATTCAATTTCACATCTCCTTCTTTCACTAGAAATGTTTCTGCATAGCAGGAGGAATGAAGATAGATTCTCTCTGGCAGATTAAAGGGCTGTAATTGCAGTTGTGACCTTGGTCTTGAATTCATTTGAGCTGGAAAACTGATCAGCTATCTTCATCAAAGCTTTGGTTAGGAAAAGAATCTTAAAAGGGTAATTTCTTGAGTGGGATACTTCAGCAGCTTCTTTGAAAGTATTTTTGTAGTTTCTTCCCCTCTGTCCAGGTGAAGGAGGTGATGTTAGTTTTGTGCATTCAGGTGACGGAAGGCTTCCATCTAGGGAGTGGCAGGATTGGCTGAATTTCTTTACTGCAGTTGTCTACATTCTTACATCATAAGCATAATCCAGCATAACGCCTTTTCAGCTAAAGATTACACTAAATCAGCTTGAATGAACGTACATCTCTGCTTACATTCCCAGCCCCATGAAGTATGTGAAGTTCACAAGGGTAAAATGACCTAAACCACATCTTCTCTGATGTATGTTGTGTTGCACTGCCAGATAAAACCCATGACTCTTCAAAAGGAAGATCACATTTCAGCCACAGATGTTACCTGTGGAATGCTATGAATTGGCAGTCCTATACAGCTGGTGCTAATCATCTTGCCAGTTATTAATTGGGTTAACTCACCGTTTCTGCTTGCTTTTCCTTCCGTGTAATGCAGATTGAAGGTCCAAAATTTAATTGTTGGATTCACTGCTTTGTTTCTTTCCTCATAATATGCAGAACTTAAATACCAAAATGATACATGAATGAAGGTTATCTTTTCAGTATTTTAAAATATTTCCTGAATTTTCAGGTCTTTGCATTGAAGTTTGCCTACTATGAATGTTCCATAGAGTTACTTTGGAGTTTTTTAAGTATTCCAGATAGTCAGAAATAATACCAAACAGTTCAGCATAAATTCCATTCACTTTTTTTTTGTTTCTCTAACTGTAAATTGCATAAGGACTTACTCAAATAATATATAATACGGCTTGAAAAATCCAAAGTCCTAGAATTTATTAGCAGAATTCCATCTGCTACTACTGACAGTTTAATTTGTAGGTCTTGAAGGACAACATCACAAAGCGTTGATCTGGAGATTCTGGTTTGGTTTTGAACTATGGTAATTAATTTCAAATTAACTCATGTTGAGTAGAATTTGCTTAGTGAAAGGAGCCTTCAATGTAACATTATAAGCAGGAAAAAGGTCTTACTACTTTAAAGTCTTACTACTTTAGTATAAATTATGATAACTACTATTTTGTAGACTTTGCAACTTGTACAGATTATTTGGTATGATTTTTAAAAAAATCAAAGTCATATTATTTATATTATAGCTATAAAGTGCTACTGTAAACACAGGGAAAAACTAAATCATCACTTTATTCTAGGTCCTTTATTATATTCCCATTCCTCTCACTGTGGTACACATACCTGACATCATGTGCAAGCAAATAAGAACAAAAGTACATTGCTTAGTTGTGGATACTGAGCTTTGATGCCAGGGACAAGTATGCTATGAAAGTCAATTTATTACATAGTCTAATGACATTCCATCCAAACTGGTGATAAATAGCAGGTGGTGATAGATTGATTTTCATGCTGTTTGACTGATGTGAATGCATTAACTTTTATCGGTTCATCAACTCCAAAGAATGTGGAATAGTCAGCAGGATTATCCTGAATAAGGCATTGTAAATATGATCTTTTTCTGTTCCAACATCAAATTATATCTTGCTGTGTATTGCAACACTGGGGCAATGAGAAATCTGCTGGAACTGTTGACAATTTCTGCAAGGCAGATTGGTGTATTGGCTTTGCAGAGCTGTAAAAAAAAAATAAGGTCTTGGTTTTATGGGCATTTTTGTTTTTCATGTGAGGAAAGTAAAAGCAAATACTTTGTTATGGAAAGAGAGGGTGCTTGACTGAGAGATGCAGACTGATAGGCTAAATGTAAAAACTAATTGTGGATTCCTCTTGGAGCATGGTGGGTGTTTCGCAGGCACAATGTTGCCTCTGAAAGTGCCTGGGCCTTTCTTTTGGGGAAAAAAGGCCCCTCCACTCAGGAGCACATGTTCCTGCTCTGGGTGGACCTGTGTTCCCTCCCAGCTGCTGTAGCTGGTTAGCCAGCTGCTGCACCAGGCTTCAACTGCAGTCTGGGTCATTGCTTGGCAATTTCAGGGTACCATCATCACCATTTAATGATTTGTCTATTCTTGAGCTGACTTTCATTATCTAGTCAGCAACTGCTTGGGAACACTTTTTAACCTTATACACATAAACTGTTTAGACTGGAGTTACTACAAAGGTAATACGTATGTCAGTGTTTGGGAATACCAAAGGAACACAGTAATAATTAATAGGAGCAGACCCTGATGGTAGTGTCAGCCCAAGACTGGAAAGGGTGTAGTGAATTCTAAAGATTTAACCTGTTGTTTAGTTTCTGACGGCTACCTGGATTTGCACTGGTAGCACTGTTTTCCCTAGTTTCTTGGGTGTTCCAAGGAAAGCCATGTTAATATTCATGTGGCATTTTTGAATTTATATGTATACATTTTTTCTACAGATTTCCATATATTTCTTCTTCAGTTACCAGACAGAGTTAAACCATTGAAGAGAGAATTAATCCATTAATATATTGATGAAAAACTCTTTGTTTACTCTTACTGGTATTTTTTCCCTAAAATAAGATGATGTGCTGAAAATAAAACCATTTTTTTATTTTTCAATAGCAGCACAGTTTTGGTGGAGATAACGTACCTGAACAGTGCTTTTTTTTCTTTAAGTGTTTATGCGTTGCCAATTAAGCCGATTACAAAAAGGACATGCAACAGATGAGTGGTTTCAACTCAGTTCCCATGTACCATTAAAGGGTATTGAGCCAGGATCTTTGCGTGTTCGAGCACGATATTCCATGGAGAAGATCATGCCAGAAGAAGAGTACAATGAGTTTAAAGAGGTATGAACTTAAGTTTAACCATCCATGGTTTTATCTGTCAAAACCAGTTCTTTTTCATTGGTTGAGAGGGATCTCAGTAACACTGGTTGATGTAATCAAGTAATATTTTTAAGTGGCAGCTATATATATAGATATGTAATACCATATTTTTCCAAAGCTGTTATATGTAAGGAGAAGCTTCTGAATATATTAAAATTGTTTTTCTTTCAGCTTATACTTCAGAAAGAACTTCATGTAGTCTATGCCTTATCACATGTTTGTGGACAGGATAGAACATTGTTGGCTGGCATTTTACTGAAGATTTTTCTTCATGAAAGGCTTGAGTCCTTGTTGTTACGAACACTAAATGACAGGGAGATAAGTATGGAAGGTACTGCACTAAAGCACACAAAAGTTTACTGGAATTCTGGGCAGGTGGGGAGGAAAGGGTTCTGGTGCCATTTTTTTCCCCTCCTCCTTTAGTTGCAGCTTATGTCAAAGAGTAACCATGTTCTTCCTTTCTTTTTGATGTCTCCTTTTCTTAGTTTTTCCAATTTCTTTTTTCAGATGAAGCTACTACCTTGTTCCGTGCCACCACTTTAGCAAGCACACTTATGGAGCAGTACATGAAAGCCACAGCAACAAATTTTGTTCATCACGCCCTCAAAGACTCCATATTAAAGATAATGGAGAGCAAGCAGTCCTGTGAGGTGATGCCTTAAACGATGTTTTTAAACATTTTGGTTTGTTGACACAATAATCCACTGGTTGTTAAGTGTTGTGTTTACATTCACTATTAGTTGTAGAGACGTTTAATATTAAATCTCTTAGAACTAGACTTCATTTTCATCAGAAATACAGGAACTGAATTCATTAAGAGATGTTTTAATATTCTTTTGCCTGAATTTTGGCTTCAAACGTTATTCATAGTAGAACTTACTAAGTTTTTTATTCAAAATTTCTTTTAATAATTTAGCAGGCATTCTGTTGCTGTTACTGATTGTCCTAATCTAGGTAACTCTTGCTAAACCCAAGATATTGTTGAAGTCAAGGTCTGAACTTCTGTTTTAATTGTAAAATTCCTGATGCTAAATGGTTGTTACTGATCCGGAAACTCTTTTTAAAATGGCCCTCCTAACTCCTTGTGTTTCACTTCATTGTGGAAAAGATGGGAGTCATCAGAAATTTGGACTGAGAGAGACAAAAAGGTCACACAGATGAAAAGAGCTGAATATACAGCCTGATAAAAGCCAGATAGATACATATATTAGAACTTAAAATTGCTTCACATTTCCTGACAAAGCCACTGAAACATGCTTGAGTTCTGTAAGAGACTCGTACAAAAGCAGAATATTTAATTTCTTTGAAATTTGGTGTGTAATATTCAAAAACTATATATATATAATTTGTAGTTCTAGATAGAAGAACCTAATCTTTTTCTGTTTTAGTTAAATCCCTCGAAGTTAGAAAAAAATGAAGATGTAAACACTAATTTGGCACATCTACTCAGTATACTTTCAGAATTGGTGGAGAAGATATTCATGGCTGCAGAGATACTGCCCCCGTAAGTTTTCACTTTCTGTTCAGATTTATATTTGAAAATTCCCTTTTCTGTTAATTACATTGCACTTTAAAATTACGTTCTTACTGATTTATCTTAGTGCTGCTGTATAGACACAGAGAAAAATAGATAGGGGGGAAAATAACACTTCTGGTAATTAATAGTGTTTTACAATAGCCTGTGGTTGGCACATTTGGTTTTCTTTTAAAGCAGAAGCTACTAGACTCAAGAGATCAGGGACAAAATAGTAATAAAGTAATTAATCTCATATTTTTACAAAAAGGTCGAAGACAATGGTAGTTGGCAGACAATGACATGTATTTGTCAGTCTTTCTCCTCTGAGAAAGAGATGGAATTATTAACAGCATATTAAAAATACAGGTAGGTAGTTCTAGTTATACCATGCTATGCCTGTTTTTGTCTGCTAGGGGAATGCAGGGGCTGCTTTTTCCCCTGTTTCTTTTAATTGATAAAGTAACTTGGTTTCATACCTCAGATTTGAGTGATCTAATAAAAAGTGGATAGTACAGAATTTCCTTTCATGGTGTCATTAGCTTTTAAAGTATATGAAACACTCAATTTTGAGTCATTTGAGTAGCATGGAATTTTCTTTCGTGTTAGGGATGGCAAGGTTAGTACTGAAAATTGCAGTCTTTTAAGTATATGATGCAGTAATCAACATTTTCTGAAATTCACCACAAATGTCCAGTTTTTTTTAAATGGGAGAGGACTGTTGCTGTGGTGCTTAACTTTTTTAGCTTTTTTCACTATGTGTCGTGTATAGAAAGAATAGTTTTTGTTTAGTTAAGAGAGAAACTAAAAGAAAAATCAGCCATGAAAATGGTCTTTTTTGCAAAAACTGAATACTGCTTAAGGAAACAGTTAAAAAACATTTAATGCACATCTGAATGATCACAGAATTGCACAAAATGGGTTTTCCTTGTCATTTATAAATTTATTTTTTAAAACAAACTTTTAAAGTAGAATTTTTATAAATTTGTTAACTTTAACTGAGATTATAATTTATAATTTAAAATTTTGTCTAAGTCATTAATGTAAAGCTGATAATAGTTCAGCATCAAGTAGGAGGTTGGTCTAGGTCCTTTCTGACCAGCTTTTTTGATTCTGTAAGTTTAATGGAATAAGTAATTAGCAACTATTTCTACAGGACGTTGAGGTATATTTATGGGTGCCTACAGAAGTCTGTTCAAAACAAATGGCCAGCTAATACTACCATGAGAACCAGAGTTGTTAGGTAAGTTACTCGTCAGCCTTATTCTGGAAATACTTCTTTCAAGCCTTGTTGAAGACATACTTCAGTGTGCTTATCTATGTTTCTTTCAGTGACAAAGCTGTATGAACTTACACAGGTTACTGTAGTGTTTAAGATATTTATGATGATGAAGCACAGTGTCCCAATTAAAGATAGAGCTTGCAGGATTTTTGATTTGTTCTTAGAGCCTTGCCAGAATTGATGTAGTGTAGAGGTCAGTATAAAGCCATTTACTTAATGGCTTTAACTTCCAATTTACAGTACTGCAGCCCAGTCATGTTGAAATATTCTGGAGCTCCTCTGAAAATGTTGTTAGAGGTTACAGAACCTGGCTGTTCTGAACTCACACCAGCCACCAAAACTCCCAGCACAATACAAAACTTCAAACTCTGTTCATTGCCAGGGCAGGTTAAACAAAAATGTTTGACAAAGCTGTGGTCTTGACACTTCTAAACATGGCAGGGATTTTAAGGGTATTGATTTGCGAAAATCAGGACTTTACAACCGAAATTGTAAGTAGTATGTTTTATTTCCAGCTGAGATGCATGAGGGTATAGCTCCTCCAAACTGTGCGCACCTGGTCAAGGCAAGGCCCAGGTTTAAATACACATTGATCCCACAAACCCACACCTCCCCACCCACCCATTCCCCGCCTTCTCTCCCTTAGTGTTCTAATTGGTTGTCATGCCTCCTGGTTGTCGTGAGCTGGGGTCTTGGGAGGAAGGCAGATTTGTCCCTCAGATGTTCTCTGGTTGACCTTTGCTTCTGGGCAGGTGCAGTGGAGGCTTGGCTGTTTTTCAGGTCACTTTGTTCTTGCCAAAAATTAGAATCCCGATTTTGCTGGATTCAAACCATAGCTTTCTGCTTTATTGATTTTTCACAGTATCTAAGTCTTATATTATTGAATTTTCCCAGTACACATCTTAATAATTTTTACTAGCAATTAAATTCCTTTGTGCTCTGCTACCAGTTCTTTTTGCATAACAAGTTACCTTCTATATGCTGTACAAGTTGTTGTTCTACTTTTGCAAAAATCATTACACAAACCATATTTATTTCTGTTTCCCCTTCCGCTCCTTAAGCCTATTATGTTTCTAAAATTCTGAATTTTCATAGCCATGTATGTTCCCTGTCTCAGTATCAGAGCCACAGCTTTTTTTTTTTTTTTTGTGGTGTCGGGCAGTCGTATGGTTAGCAGAGGTTAATATCCCACGGAGGGGTCTTTCATAGCATTTGTATTTGGCTTGTATTTATCATTTTGACACCAGAAGCCTTATGTGTTTCATACCGTAAAGCAGCATTGCCTTCAAATAGAGACTGTTCCTACTCTGAGAGCTCCTTTTACTCTGATGGGCTAAACTGCTGGAAGGATGTAAAGGTTAGTAGTGAATTCCATATCTCTGACTGTTCCTCCCCAGCTCCAAAGAGGACCATGTGGCTTTCCTTGGTGGACACAACAGCTCACTTTCAGAGTTTTCCCGGTGATCTCCATTGAATGCTAAAAATGCTTTATCAGTTGGTTTTGTGGTATTCCATTTTCACAAGTGGATACTAGGTATTTTTCTCTGGAGTGCAGTTTCACAGCCTTCAGTGATGTTTATTACCTTTCATTGCACTGTTTCTGGTTTAAGAATGATTCAATATTCAGAGCCAGATGGATAATTTTTTGATATCTGGGTATCTTCTCTATCATATCAGTCAGAATGTGCTACCATTTCTCTCTGGTTTAAAACTCCCATATAAGTATTTGTTCATTCCTAATTTAGGTAGGTTGACAAAGATAAGGAGCATCAGATCTTCTCTGTCAGCAGGGTCTCTGCTACATATGTACCTTGTTGGCCTTCAAGTTTGGGCACTTTAAAAGAGTGATTGGTATATGTGCCATGACTTCAAAATTAATTACTGACTCATAGGTTTGAATTCTCAACCACTGAAAGTATTTTAGCCGAACTTCTGGCCAAGAACTGTTTTCTTACCAGCCCATACCTTGTGTTTCTTAGAGAGATAAGATACATTTATAGAGAACATACTAGGTGTCTTGGACTTAGAGAAGGTACATCAACCTCACTAACTGTTTGTCACTGTCATGGGTTGGTGCTGGCCAAATGCCAGTGCACCTATGAGTGTATGTTTTCCCTAATGAGCTGCTGTGAGATGTGGTCAAGAACAGAGCAGAGTAGGCCTAAAACTTGAAATAGGAAAAAGAAAATTTATTAACCCACATTACAACAGACAATAGACATGAAAAGAAAACCCAAACACCCAAAAGCAGAAAAGAAAACCTCCCAGAACACTTCTTCTCCTCCCCCCAATTTCCATCCCTTACATGCTCAACAGTTAACACTAGCACATTACCCTCATCTACTTGCTTAAACCTTCCACAACCCTGGGTTCCCAATCCAAGTCATCATCCCTTAAAAAACAATCTTCAATCTATCCAGAGAGAGAGGAGTCTCTCTCGCACCACAGACCCCCCCACAGGAAACACAAGTCCATCCTCCCGTGTTCCCATGTCACCCATGGCACCACCCAGAGAATCCTACCAGGGTGACACTCTCTTTTCCATGTCCAGTGCTCTCACCACCATCCATGGACCAAAACCACATATAGGGCTCTTTTAAGGATGTTTGGCCAAGTACCAAAAACCAGCCATCTTCTCATATTGGGACTAGCAGTCCCCCCCACATTTACCCCTGGGGCCGAGGGTTCCAAAAATAGGCCACAAAGTCTTTGGCTTTGAACCAAAAAAGCATCCACCCAAATACAGTCTTATTTATATTCAGGAGAGTCAGGGTCTGTCTATGGCTAACATTACGCAAGAAAAGTCCAGCCCAAAAGGCCACTCCTCTTCATCTCTTGCAATCGAGAGGGGTTCTTTTCATCTTCCTTTATCATCTTGGTCCCAGGCTGTCCTCTCTCTTCTGAAACCACCAGCTATGAGAAATCAATGTCTGGGAACAGTTCTCCTCTGCCTTAGAAAGAGTTAAAAGCTTCTGTCTCCCAGCAAGGCCACAGGCTCAGGCACTTGCAGACTCCGGTAGTTCCCACAGTAGCTCCCACACACCGCTCGAAGCGCACCTTCTCCCTGGGGGCAGGGGAGACTGGCCGAGAGGGGGGGAGGTAGGGGACAGGGACTGGGACAGAAGGCACCACCGAAGTTCTCCACCCCTCCATCCTGGGTGGGGCTAACCCAGCTCCCGTCCAGTTCTCTCTCTTTTCCTCCCCCTCTGGGGCCCGGGCCTACCTCAGCCAGGCCCACCTGGCTCCCCTCCCCTGCCCAGCTTGGCCAGGCTGGGCAGGGAAGAGGGGAAGGATGCTCCTCTGCTGAAAGCAGAGACAGGAAAGAGGAAGTCCCTCTGGGAGTCCTTGCTTTTAACGCCTTGTGTCCTCAGAGGCATGTCCAACCTCTCAGTGGCCACCAAAGGTGCCAACATCCAAACCTGGCCACTGATTGGTTTGACCTCAGCTTCCTGAAAAAACTCATTTCCCCTCAAACCAGGACAGTCACTTTAAAGAAATGTGGAAATTTCCCTAACTGTGTACTTTACAACAGGCAAGGTTCCCTTCCTCCTTTCATTAGGAGTGAGGCTCTGATATTACTGTGGTGAAATCCAGCCCGCTGGTGGTGTCCAAGGCCAAAATTACAGATATTTTAGATCAGTTTAATTGGTCTGTATGTCACTTCATTGTACAGCAATTAGCTGGAGGTGAGGTTAACCTGAGGGATGATTTTTACCTCTCATATTAACAGGAAGACAGATTTTTCTCATGCTGGTGAAGCCTATTCTGGGTTCCTCTTGAATGAATTCCTAGTTCTGCAGTTATAACAGAGCACTCTTTCTCCAGCTTTTAAAATGGCAGCAATTCTTTCATGGTGAAAAGTAGCAGACCCCTTATTTTTCTACTGATATATACTATCAGGATAATGTAACAGCTGAAGCTGACCGAAAGGTGTGTTCTGTCAAGAACGATCTTTTTCCCCATCCACTCCTGCGCTCTAGCTTACAATGGCTTGGGAAAATGGGTGCCTGTGGGATAGATGACTTGCAGTAGCAGACAGCAGAGAATTTTTGGGAGGTCAGAGACCAAGGCCACCTCCTTTTTGAGGCAAGCATGGTCTGGGATTGGCTTCACTATTACTTGGCAATAATTTCTTCCTACACGATTTCAACAGTTGTTCTTTATTGGGAAATCAATGTGCCTCTTTCAGATTTCATTGCAGTTCACAACATGATGAACTTAATTTATATTTTTACAGAGCACAGGCTAATTTTTTGGTGTTTGTCTCAATAAGACCCCACATTAACTTTATTCCTGAAAGACCACACAATTTTACATCAATTTTCTAATGGTTTTGAACAAAATACAATTTTATTTCATTTCAGTGGCTTTGTTTTTCTTCGACTGATTTGTCCGGCTATCCTGAACCCAAGGATGTTTAATATCATCTCAGGTGACTATGTGCTTCAGATCAAATCTATACTTTATGCAGCAGAGGCATGAAATCACTGTAGTATCTAATGTAGCAAAATAGGAAATTCTTTTGAATGCCATGTTTCAAGTCAAGTTATCCATGTCATTTGGCTGACTACTTCTTAGGGTATATGCTTTCCACCCTCAAAGGCTTCATTCTGGATATCCTCAATGTAATTTTAAGGTCCAAGAAAACATCCATTGTGATATTTAATAATATTTTGAGTCAAGTCTAGCATTGTTTAATGTATTTTAGCAGTGTGAAAAATGTACTTATGGGAACTTCAGATGTCACTTTCAATACAGTGCAATGCCACAGTTAACAGCTGAATGCAGTGGTATCTCTGAAATGTACAAGATTTATAAAGTTGGTATGTGTTTACAAAGCTTGGAATACATTTGTGCACCTAGAAATTATTCTTGAACAACTTTTTTGAATATCTTGCTTAGATGGCTTCCAGCCATTAGAATGGTGTTTTGACTCATTAGATACAGTTGGTATTAGATGCAGAATCTTAAAGATGAGAGAACGATGGCCTTCAGAAAGGGTGAAAAACAAGAAATAGAGGAGAAAATAAAAAAATCTGGTTCAGAAAAGCTTTTTTCTTTATTCAAAGACAGTTTTTAAGACAATGTGGCATGTTTTCTACCGTCAGTCTTTAAACTGTACTAAATGAGAAGGACCATCTCAAAGAAAGTTCTTTTCTGTTTTCTGTCTCAAAGTAACCATTTATTTCTGTACATGCTTTGGAGAAAGCATTTAAGAAACATGGCCTGGAACAAGTGATAATTTCTTTGGCATTTTATTATCTTTGGGCAGTTTGCAAGTTGGGTACCTCCTAACTTGGGTTGCACTATGCCTGCAGGTGTAAAGGACTACTTACAAATTGGAGTAATGCCTTTTGAGCTTGTCCATTACAATCCTGCTGAGTTACCTCCAGCTAGTATTCTTGACTACTGTTATGGGACACATACAGACCATGTAACACTAAACCCCTGTCAACAGAATGCTTTCAGCTGAGCCATTTACCTTAACTGGAGAGAAAAGTAATTTTGTGGGATACTGCTGGGATGTAGTGTTTATAGTCACAGTGATTACAGACTAGAGATTCATGGAAATACAGGCCACCATGGCACGTAACATTCACTCTGTTTTCCTGCTCCCAGTAACTTAAAAGTGTAACTTGTCAGTGCCCACTTATGTGGGTATAAGCAGATCAGTAAACTTCCTTCTTTTTTTTAATTTCAAAGGTAAATGTTTTAACAAGTAATCCTTCGTTCAAAACTCCTCAAGTTTTGAGCAAATGGTTATCATTTCACTTTACTCATAATAACATTTATTTTGCTTTCTTGTTCTGTGTGCTACTGTTACAGAAAATAAAATTATCAGATTAACATGGCTTTTGGACATTACAAAAGCAATATATTTTATCAGATTACATCTTTCACATGCAGTTGTTTTATATTAAAAACAATCTGTAAGAACATGAATGGGAAAACAATTTATTTCCATGTGACTGCTGTTAATTTTAAATGTCATGTGACTCTCTACTTCGCATTCCTGCCAGATTCTCCTTCCCCCACTGCTGCAAGAACACTGACGCTGGTCGCCAAGTCTGTGCAGAACTTAGCAAATCTGGTTGAATTTGGAGCTAAGGTGAATATTATTGTACCTACTGAGAACAACTTAGAACTGTGTTTCCAGTACACTTTTCACATGTCCTGTTGAATGCCTGTAAAAAATTTGCTATTTTCTCATGCAGAACATATGACTTTCTTTTCCTCCACTTCGACCCTGTATTTATCACCTGCTAGATTGGTGTTTTCTGTGGTACAGCATTTCAAAGCTCTCCTGCTTGTACTGTCATATTGCTAGACATAATGAAAGCTGTAAGTCAGGTGTACCTATTGCACTTTTAGGCCCAAGATTTCAATAAAGTTTCTATTAAAACACTAAGAGAATGCCAGCAGTGACTGGTCTCAATTTCCATGCTGAAACACTGATAAAAAATCTGCTGATTAAGCATAATTAACGTGACTTCAGGCTGGCATGAGAAAGTTGTTTCTCTGATACACAGAACTTGGAATGTAAGAGTTAATGACTAAACAGGAAAGAAGGCATTTGGTCCTGATGATACCTCTGAACACAGAGCATCTGTTCACTTCAAACAGGTATTTAGAGACTCACCTTGATGCAAATTTGTATCTGTATGCATGTGTAAGAAAAATTCTGTATCACTGGTTCTCAGTCTTCTAAATACAAGAAAATACCAAATTCTGTACTCTTTTGACTGGCTGCACACCAGACACTAGAAATACACCTGAAAAAAAGATATTATTATTCTAATTTACATACTAGTTTTGCAGTGTCATCTGCCTGACTGCACTGTGTTTGTCTCAGATGTGAGAGTTATCCTGGCACTGATTTGTTAATGAATACTTTTTAAAATTACTAGGAGCCATATATGGAAGGGGTAAATCCATTCATCAAGAGCAACAAACATCGCATGATCATGTTCTTGGATGAACTTGGGGTAAGTTGTTAAAAAAATATTTGCTGAGGTAACATGCAGAATTGGAAATTAAAATTTTCTACACCTCTTATTAACTAGCTCAGCAATGCACCAGCTCCCACGTAAGTTTGAATGGTTTTATCTGAGTACATTTTTTAATACTTATTTAAAAAATGCTGGTCTGTTATATGGAATTAAAATCAAGTATCTTCTTAAGACTTTATTATTTAGTCCCTCTGTAAATGTGAGAAGCAGAAGTAGATTCTATAGCTATGAAATTAGAAATTTCGGGCAAAAATACAAACATGTTTTTAAACCAGAAGTTTTTATATATAACTTGTCACATGGTTTTGACCGGCGACTGAAATTAATTTTTCTTCAAAAAATATTAAGCTGAATTTCAGTGGCAAAAGCTTCACTGTGTGCATTCTACATATTGTAGTTTGAAAGTGAACTGCTGTCACCGTTTTAAAGTGTGACTGTTTTGTCTGTGATAGCTGTACCAGGAGTTACATCCTGATGTTTTATGTATATGTATTTTAAATCCAATAACTATTTTAAAAAGTGAGATGAAAAGAATGTGCTAAACATCCTGAATTAATCCTTTAGAAGTGACCTAGAAGACATCTGAGCATACTTAACAAGTGTGGCATTTGGGTAGGTTCCAGATGTCATCCTTTTCCAATTAAATTGCAACTTCTGCAATGATGATACATCAGTTTTCTTAAAATGACAGATTTTACATGAGGTCTCTGATAACTGTTGGTTTGAAAATACTTGTCGGATTATTCTGCTGTTTTAACTGTAGCACTATTGGTTTTTTGTCAGTTTCATGAATTACATGACAGGTAAAAGCATATTTTGCTGCATTTTGTTGCTCTTCTCTCATTTAGATTAAAAAAAGTTCCTAATTGATGGATTCCCCCTTCATTTAGAGGGTTTGAGTCTCTACATGCTGTAGATTTCTAATCAGCTCAAAGGTAGAGCAATACCAGATCTTGTAACAAGAATCCTGCTAGTGCTGCAAATTGCAGTATACTCACAAAACATGCCTGTGAAGAAGAGAAAATAAACAGATAGTACATATAGAAAGATGGACTGAAGGTTTAGCTGGAAAGAGCAAAATTGGTCTTGGCACCCTAAATCTGGTGTCTTCTGTTTTGTTGAAGAATGTTCCTGAGCTTCCAGACACTGCAGAGCACTCTCGAACTGACCTCTCCCGTGACCTGGCGGCCTTGCACGAGATCTGTGTGGCACACTCAGATGAGCTCCGGACACTCAGCAATGAGCGAGGGGTGATGCAGGTGAGTTAACACAAACAAATCAGCAGGCAGGGTGCTGTGTCCCGAGTTAGTCCTCAATACTGGGATTCTTTTGTGGCATTTCTGTAGCAGTATGACTGATGTTGTGTTTCACCAGGTTATTAGCTGTGAAGGAAATACTTGATCTGTGTAATATATGGAACCCATGTTCCTTCATGCAATTGAGTTTGGGTGGTTTAAGTTTCTAGGGGAAGCCTTAAACCCACAAAATTACTGTCCTACTGACAGACTCTATGGGTATTAGCTTTCAGATCTGGATTTTTTTTTCAGTTGAGAACCAAATTCACTTTCTTCAACTTTCTATTAATACCTCACTTCTGCTTCCTAGTTTGCCAGTAGACTTAAATGCTTGGCAAACTCTGCTGACAAACTGTAACAGTTTGTTAGCCCTATATTTCCTCCACCTTCCTATAAAACACAAAGAAGCAAGAAGATCCATGGGAGGAGAGTCAAAGTCCGTAACATTGTTTTAAGACTACCCTTATTGGCTAGGGAATCAGACATTTAATCTTTTTAGTACTATATTTAAACTATTGTGTCACAGGTCTGATGGGCTGGTGCTGAAAATGCTGCAGGAGCTAACATGTAGTTTTACTGACACACTCTCTTTTACAGCACGTTCTTAAGAAGCTTTTGGCCATTACTGAACTGCTACAACAAAAACAAAATCAGTATTCAGTGTCTAACAACATCAGGTAGCAGCCCTCTACCTGAATCCTGCATGGATCCAGCACGCCCAACATGGCAACTCTCACCAGTATCACCTTCTTCTTGCTCTTGCCAAAAATAGCACACCCTGTCACATTCCCAGTGATGTGCGAACTATGCAAAAAGAAAACAAAGATCCTGTTGGTGAATGATTGTACCAGCAGCTTTTTTTAAGCTATCTGTGCAGGACATTTGCACTTTTTTTTTTCCACTTGGAAACATTTTTCACAACCTCTGAGCCTTGGTGTACAGTTCACCTTCCACAGAGAACATGCTCTGACTGTGTCTAGGACTTTGAAATTTTCAGCACCTCTGATTGCCAAAGTTTTTGTTGTCTGAATGGAAAAGAATTTATCAACTGACATGAGAAGAAAGGCGTTGTTCTGACAACCACCTATAACTGGATAACATTTCTTACTGTAATTTCCGACTGGTTACAATAATTATGACTTTTGACTGTTTCAACCACTTTTAACTTGTATTTACAGTTTCCAGAACTTGATGTTATGGTAGGAACAACCTTTACTGTACATTTTTTATACCATGCTGTTTCTCTTGCTAGAACGATGTTGAAAGAGAATATGCAGGATGGGTCTTGTCAGCTTTATTTTTTTGATGTGCCACTGATTCAGTCTGAATAGTTCTTCCATCAAGAACTGTATATCCAGATAAATCACAATGCTTTTGTAAAATGTTTACAACAGTAAATAATTTGAATTCAGTAAATTTATTGATCATTATATCAGACATGCATGCATTCATTAAACCATTTTATAAAATAGGTATTGTTTGGTCTTTTTTTGAACTGTAAGTCTAGCATAAATACTATTTTTATAAGTGAAAAGTGAGTTTTTAAAATAAATCAAGCTGCATATCTCTATCTCTATGGAAACTGGCTAACTGGCTGCTGTGGAAATTTTTTTAGTGTCTGCACTGGTGGTGTATTTTGCAGTGTTCACACTGTGTCACTTTTTGAGCATAAGTCCTCAGACAGCATTACCTTGTCCGTATACCTTAATTTGTACAGCACTGGGTGAGAAAGTAGGTGTTAAAACACCTTGGGTAGGTTGAGATTTAATAAAAAGAAAGTCTTCCCTGTCACTGGGATGAGGCACTGGCAGAGTGCCAGAGAAGCCAGCGATGCCCCTGGGAACTGTTGAAGGTCAGGCTCAATGAAGTCTGGAGCAGCCTTGTCTAGTGGAAGGTGTCCCTGCCCATGGCATTGCCATGAAGTGTTTAAAAATTTGAAAAGTAAAATGTGTTGTTGATTCAGAGGGTATGCCATCATCACCATGTTTTACATTCGAGGCAGTAATACAACAGGAGAGAATAAAATATTCACTGTCAAGACTAATGAGATAACCATTTAAATAATTTTATCATATGAACACTGTTGTAAACCTTTTCAACATCTACAGTGTTTTTCCTGTTTATGAGAACTGCCAAATCACTGTCACATAAAATCAGAGTTTGCTTTTGCACCTTGGCTGTAGTATTATAGTGGTTCTTGCTGTTGCCCTGGTCTCCAGCTGAGAGCTCCCAAATGCCACATGTATGGCACTGGGAAGACACATACGATGCTCTTCCATAGTGACAATACACCTGCTTGCAAGCCCTTGGTACTAGAGAAGTCTTTTCTTAGATTGTCCCATAATCCTGTCAAGCCTATATTAAACTGCATCTCGGAGGAGTAAGTAATTAACCTTTCTTTCTGCCCTACTTAGATCTTTAACAGAGTGTATAAAAGGGATTATTTTGTGAATTTAGTTGCTTTGGTGTAGGCACTCTTAACACGGTAAAAATACAAACTGGAACACAGAGCTGCTTACCTAATTTACCTCTTATGCACAAAATGCATCAAAGAGAATGAAACTGGGAAACACCCAAAGCTCATGTAGGTGTGTGTATTGTATAACATTGTGTGTATGAAAAGGAAATAAATCACCTGGTGCTCTAACAGTACACTGCAGGCACATTGAACTTTTTCAGAACTAAAAATAAGGGCCAGATTTCTTGAAGCAAATCTTCCTAGTGTTGTTACCTGTAATGGATGAGGGTTTAATGGAACCACAACTTATTTTAGGGAAGTAAAAGCTTTACTGAAAAGGTAAAAACTAACAGTACAAAGACCTTATGACACATAAGAAGGAACCTGTGGCAGGCACAATCACACCTGACACTTGAGAGAGTTCCTGCAGTGGTAGGAGTCCATCTTCCTTCAAAGTAATGCTGAATCCCCAAGATCATCATCAGTCCACTCTTCCTAATGGACGGAAAAAACACAACACCTTGAGTGACATCTGTGTGTGGTGTGCTCCTTCTGTTCTGGATTTAAAAACTTACAGAGAGATTCCAGGAGACTAAAAAATATTTTAACTTGGGGTAAGTCAGGCCTTAAACCTTAAAGCTAATTATCCATAGCTATGCTTACAGTTATGGAAACACAGTCATGTTAGCAGCCCCTTTTCAACACCTCTCTGAGATGAAGAAGCACGAGCTTTATGTTGGATAACTATGTAGAGATTTCCAAAACAGCTCATACTGCACCTTCTGATAATGTCTTGTGCTTTTCATGGCTTTGTCACCTTGCTCAACCATTTATTGTATGTTTTTTCTATTATTTCAAACTGATGAGCTTACCATACCACTTCTGGCTTTCCTACTGAAAATAACCTTCAGCTGCAGTTAAATCCAAAAACATCTTAGATCAGAACTGACTGTGCACTTGTAGACTACAGTCTAGTTAGCTACAATATGAGCTAACTGCAGGATTAATTAAGCTATTAATAAGGTATGAGCAGTCTGCACACTCTAAGATTTCAAAAAGTTAAGCACACTTTCTCCTGTATGTCCTGGCCAGCTGAGATTTGCTCTTTCATGTGAAAATTACTCAGAAATGAAATGACACAAGTAGAAACCCAGTTTCAGATACATCAGTAATGAAAAATCCTGAGTTTCAGGATCTTTCAAACTGTACAAGAGCCTATCATGAAGTGCTGTAGGCTATATGAATATTCTGTTGGGTTATTCCTTTGGAAAATAATTACAGATATGAATTAAAAGAAGCTCAAAGTCAAAACTGCCTCAAACCATAGCAGAGTAACTAATACAAATTAAACTGGGGCATGGAACAAGTAAAACCCCCAAAGCTGCTATGAAGCTGTTTTCTAAGTTATGCTGTCATAAAGTAAAAAATTTTCCAAGTGCCTGTTTTATGGAGTTGGCAGTTTCAGTGTACTTTTGAAGACTGGCATTTGGAATAAAAACTAATCACAAGGTTTGCGACAATAAAATCATTACAAAATAAGTTAAAGGTCCCACATTTTGTCAGAACATACCTTCAATGCCAGTTTTATTATACTCTTGTTGGAATAATTTTTCAGATTCTACTTTGACACTACAGCCTCTCCCTCCTATCTCAACCTCTAATAGCAAGATACAAATCTTATCTTCTATCTTCAGATTTAGATAGGTGACCCTCTTCAGATGTTAGCATGTGTTTCTCAATGTCATACTTAGTGTGTCTTAGACTATCAGTATCCAGTGTCTTTAGCATCAAGATGAGTCCAGTTAAAAGGGTTCTTCACCTCTGCCAGCATGGAGACTGTCCAATTTACTGTCCATGTTACAAACAAAAACTCTGGAAGATGTTCATCTCAGATGTGAAGGACAACCTTAATACTGTTTTTATTTGTTGAGTCACCCTTATCAGTTTATCTCCATCTTATATGCAAAGTACTAGCTACCCATCTGTAATTCATGCGCCCTTGTTAACAAATTGTCTGACATAAATTTCATCCAACACTACACTGCTTTTAGCAAGAAACCGAATAAAGTAAATAAAAACTTTGAAAGCACAAGAAACAGCAGGAAGCATGATCTGCATGTTCATTCCCCTCTCCACGAAAGACAGGGGTGTTCAAGAACACTTTCAAGCAGAGGCGAGTATGAAATCTGGCTCATTTGAATTGAAAAAAGGGTTGAAAAAGGTTCAGTCTGAGCAACAAGTAAAATTTTATTACAGATGGGTAAATATATCTCACTAGCTGTGTCACTTTCGTCTTGGCATTAAGAGTGAAAAAAACAGGAAAAATTTTTACAATGGATTTACTGACCTCATCCATTTTACATTTCTTTGTGACATATTCATCATCTTCATAACCTTTTCTCTTCTTCCTAACCCAGAAGAAAAGTGAAATGTTTAGGTATTTTTATAGGGTAAGACTCTCTTTATTTGACTCCAGAATTACATTATGGACATACCAGTTCCATAAAAAAACTACCAAAGCCTCGGCATGCAGCTTGCTGGAAGTTCAGGGTGCATATTGAAGTGAAATGGGCAGAGTAGAAAAATCAGCAAGTCCTTTGCCATCCACATAATTTTTAAGAAAACATTAAGCCTTTACAACATTCTTGTTTTAATCATCTGATTTCAAAGTCCTTAGTTCTCATTACATACAACATCAAGTGGCCACACCTAAGCCACCCAGTATTCCAGTTTTGTGTTACAAATAATCAGCTTGCTCTGAAAATCAGCACAAAAGAACCTATTTATGTATTACTGAAAGCACTTGAGTCTTGGATCTCAGCTTCCAGTAGAAACAGCAGGAGGGCAAACACTGTGTGAAGATTTAAAGTTTTTAAAGTTTTTCATTTTCCATCATTCACACAGGCAAGAAAATATTAATGTTCCTATGCCAATAAAAAAGGCCAAAGTTTAGCACATCCAAGATATACTTACAGGCTTGTATTAAATGGAAGGTCCAAACTGTGACACTTCTCTAACTTCTGTTTTAGAGCAGCAACCTCTTCAGGCCTTGGCAGTTCGTATTTTTTTATGAGATTTTTCATGCCTAAAATGACAATAACACAGCTGTAAGCACACAGATAATTTCTGCTCTGCCTTCTTGTGTTGGGTCTGCACGGCAAGATACTGGTAGTGGGAGCCTACAGGGGTGGCTTCTGTGAGAAGCTGCAGAGGCTCCCCCCACGCACAACAGAGGCAATGCCAGAGGGCTCCGAGATGTATCCACCGCTGGCCAAGGCCAAGCCTGGTAAGTGACACTGGATGTGCATCTGTGATAACAGATTTAAAGGAAAAAACCCGAACGCCAGTGCAACACAAAGTGCTACTGGAAAGAGGAATAAGAATATATGAGAACAGCGCCCTACATCTACCAGGGTCAGTGAGGAAGGCAAGGAAGGAGGTGTTTCCAGGCACTGAAACAGATTCCACTGCAGCTCCTGGTGCAGACCATGGTGAAACAGCTGAGCCCTGCACGGAGGTCAACAGGAGCGTGGAGTGTGCAGATGCATCTGCAGCCTATAGAGGCAGCAACTTTGGAGCAGGTGGATGTGCCTGAAGGAGGCTGTGACCCCTTGGGAATACCATGGTCTATACCATACCATGTAGGGAAGAGAAACCTACACTACAGAAGGTCTGCTGGCAAGATTTGTAACCCCATGGGAGACCTGCACTGAAGCAGCCTATTCCTGAAGGGCTACATCCCGTGCAATGGACCCACATTAGAGAAGTTCATGAAGAACTATAGTATGTGGGAAGGACTCATGTAAAAATCTGTAGAGGACTGCCTCTGTGGGAGGGACCCCCCACTGCAGCAGGGGAAGAATGTGAGGAGGAAGGAGCAACAGAAACATACGGTAAGCTGGCCAATTACAGTGCCCCTGCACTGGAGGGAGAGAATTCAGGAGTGAAACTGAATCCAGGAAGAAGGGAGGGGTTGAGGTTTTCACTTCTCATTACCCCTCTCTGATTGGTGGTTAATTAATTTTCCCCAGTTGTGCCTGTGACAGTGACTGGCGAGTGACCTCTCCCTGCCCTTATCTTGGCCTTGTGAACTTGTTATTTTCTTTTGCCTCCCCTGCCCAGCTAGGGAGGTCAATGATAGGGTGGCTTAGGTGGTCACCTGGCATAGAGCTGGGGTCAACCCACTGTACTAGTGAATCACACAACCCTATCCAGTCTCCAGTGTAGCTGAGTATTGCTTATGTCTCATAGTCAGCCTTGAGCCAACAGTTCATCCTTCCTTCCCTCACTGTAACTACACTGAAACAACTCCCCAGCATCACCGACTCTGGATTGCCTTAAGGCAGAGTTCACATTACTCTGCTAACAAGCCTCAAAATACACAGGTATTTTTTGCAATCAACATTGTACTGGCTGTCCTAAAAAAATACCAGTTCCAGTCTTTTTAATAAAGCAAATTAAATTTACAAGTTTTTTTCTTTACTACCAGTACTCTGGAGAAGTCATTTACAAATGCTTGAAAAATTTCCTTCGAACCATCTTATATTTACAGAAGAGCTGCCTTTGGGCTAAAGCAACTATCCACAATAACTGAAGTGAAAAGTAAGTGATCCCAGCATTCCCTTCCATCTCAGCAATGGAAGTCTGAAGACTCAATTTGTTAGAAGACCAGAAAGTAAAGGACACCTTAAGTTTTATAAATTAAAGGTAAATTGAATTTGTAGACCCTGGTTACTTGTATGGTGCATTCACTGCTCATGTTAGCCAGCCTAGTTTCACTTGCACCACTCTCATTTGAAATGTGTGCATTAGCTTTATGCATTCAGTAACTGATTACTTACTGGGAATTGCCTATCACAGCCTTTTCATTTAAATACAGAAAAGTAATAACCAGCATTCTACACTTCCTTTTAGCTTAGCTAAACCATGGTAGCATTAATATTTGTAGAATATGTACGCACACACATATTTCTCACACTAGGAAGCTAAGCGTCTTCTGAAACAGCTGCAAAACAGATGTGCAATATATATATCAGTATATCATAATAATCATTTAGCTTACAAAAGGTACTTTCTGGTGGTAGTAGTTGTTATATGCAGGCTTTGCCTGAAGCTGTAATGTTTAAGACACAGTGACTTAAAAAGCAATCTAGTTCTGTCCTACAGAAACCATTATCTAGTTCTCAAAATAGATTTCTCACTTTTGAATTTACTGGCTCTAGCAGTTATGTTCTGAAAGCATCAGGCAGGTCCTCTACCTGTTAATTTATTTAATTTGTTCATAATAATTTGTTTAATTTATTTGTTCATGTTGTCTGTCTTTTTTTTCCCCTTCCACCCACATGCTGGGTAGTTCATTCTGCAGTTTACTTACGAATGCCTTAAGGTGAAGAGAACCATTTGAAGCACACCTTTCTATCTAAAGCTTTCGTAATTTGGCAAAAGATGGTTCTTCCTTCTTTTGAGATACTCTTTATCATACTTTTCCAATGTTTACTTACATTTCATGTCATCTAGTAATGTGGATAAGGTTGATCTGTTTTCTTTCAGCATAAGACTTTCTGATAAATAGCTGCAAAGAGACACGGAAGAAGAAATTTTCAAGTGTCATAATCATTTGTGGCAACTACTGTGAGTTAATAAAAAGTGTATTATTTATTACTAACATGTCCTAGAGCTTTATAATTACATAACTAAGAACACTGTGTTTACTTAAGTGCTATAAAGTGATAAAAAAGTGAATCTGTCACTGTAAGAAGGTGACAAATACTCCCCCAGCCACGTAGAAATAACACTGCCAAATCAGACATTTCTAACCCTCATGGACCTAAGTCAAATTAAGATTCTGTGACATCCCACTGTTGTACAGTACGCCCACACAACAAGCAAATACTTACAGTGGTTTTCAGACTGACCAACAGTAGACTTTGCAAGACAGGCCTGAATCTTTTGGCAGCTGAAATCTATTACTAAACCCTGTCATGCATGAGCCTGTGTGTCCCTTCCTCTTCCCAATGAGATCAAATTTCTCTTCAGTAAGAACACTAATGCACACTGCACGGACAGAACAGATATGAGCAATGTTCCTCACCAACACCCACAACAACCAAGGAGTTCTATCCCTTCCCCCAAGAGAGCAACAGGTTTTCCAATTCCCACATGTTCTGTAGCACCTCTGCAGCTGCACCTGACGACAGCTCCACACACCATCAGCTTCTCTCTCTGGCAGCAAAAACTCACATCAAACAGTAAATACAAAGGTTACGACAACTCTATGGTGCAGACAAGTTACGAAGACTTGAATTCTTCCTGAACATACAAACCAAGTTCAGATACCTTGAATCATGCACTATCTACAAATTACTTGTTTTTGCAAGCATGGTTTTCTGAATTTTGGCACAAGCAGTACAGAATACAGATCTAGGAATGTTGCAGCTCAAGTTCCAAGTTAAAGTAAGCACCTGAAGGTTTTTACAGAATTCTGAGAAGACAGTGAATCCTGTAGAGCATACTCCCAATACTTTCTTTTAGAACTAGAGAGATTTGAGATACATTTAGAACAGGTGGAAGTTTTTATTTTAAAATAACTTTTTGGATTTCGAGTAGGTGTTACACTCCACATGCAAAATGCTCACAGGCAGTGGCATAGTATTAAAACATGCCAGGTACAGCTCCTTACAGCAACCACCTCAGCTGTTCGTCTGAAGAAAAGTGTATGTTTTGTCCATAAGAAAACTAAATTAAACAAACTACACATTTCAGCAAAGGTACAAAGTGTATGATAATGCCTCTGCAAACACCAATGGCAAGGACACAGAAGGGAAAGAAAACATTGATTTAAAGCAACCCCTTAGCACTGATTCGTATCCATGGAAACCGAACAGTTGCAGCAGCCAAACATGGCTCGTTGCAGCATGCCCATTAGCTGTCACTTCAGTGTAATTTCAGTTGATTCTCAGTTTCTACCGTATTTCCACTTTTTTCCCTGTGTAACCCTCAAACTGAGTCTGAAAATTCTATGTTGTTCAGGGTTTTTTTTTAAATTTCTTCCAAAGTAATATAAAAACCAGACAGAAACTAACTGCTTTCATCACCTATTAGTGAAAATGATCAGTTACCACTGCCATTCTAAAACATAAACAACAGACAACTGCTATCAATCATTAAATACACAATTCCAGTACTTAAGAATGTCTAGAACAAAACAATTTGTTTATACAAGAAGCAAATAAATTGTTTAAATCACACATGTAAGAAAGAAAATACTACCTTTCCATATTAATTCCTGCTCTTGAGCCACTAGATAATATGGCAGTGAGAGCAATCTGTGAGGGAGTAAAGAGCAGATAGGCATCCGTCAGAGCCACTCGGTTAAGGAAGTCATCAGCTGTTTTCCTCAAAACTTCAGGATTTTCCAGCACTGGATAGCGAGTCTAAAAAGTAATGATTTAGGAAAATAAGCAGCTGTTTGTCATTCCTGTTCATGAGCTCAAAACACTCAGTATTTTATTCAACAGTATTTCTTAAAGCTAAAAAGCAGCAGACCATATTTTTATTCCAAAAATGTCCTAAATAACTTAAAGACCACAAGTAAAACAACTGTCTTCCAGGTATTTGTCTATCACTACAGAAATTAGATTTTTTAAATCACAGGCACAAAAGGAGACAGTTTTTTAAAACAATGCATGACAGACTTGTATTACTTTACTATAGAGAGCATATGGCATATCAGAGAGTATTACCTTAATATCAATTAGAAATCCCTCAAATGGCCTGTATGGATTGTGGATGATGAGATGGAAGTTCAGTTGCTGAATAAGTAGCAGTTCATATTCCAGTATTTGTTCAAGAGCTTTTTCCTGTCCAAGAGGACTTTCTCGAAGGTTACCAACAAACTGTGCACTGGACACATTAAATTCATCTACTTTACAGGCCAAAAATGCACATGTTAACCTTGAGGAGGGAAAAAACCCAAAAAATCAAACACTTGACATATGCAACATCCAGTCTCCTACCAAGAGTTGTGCATCTTTAAAACAATATGTTCTGAAGCAAAAGGATAGTGAAACTGACCATGTTTTGTCTTTACTCCTACTTAAGCGCTCAGATTTTCTTTCTTGGTTTTTTTTCAGGTATTTACAAATATAAAGATCATACCTCTAATATTCCATTTGATAAGAGTAACTAGGAAGTGTTGATAACTCACATTATTATCCGAGGATGATATTCCATCACCGAGTTATTGAGGTAAAAACGTTTGAAATACATGCAAGCTGTTCCCTAATCAAAAAAAATGGGGAGGGAAAAAATAAAAATGGATTAAGAAAAAAATATATAAGTACATAAAAAGAAAAAACCACAAAATGGGCAAGTTTGGATATATACTACAGGCACACAGGATACACTGCAGCACTAAGACACATACAGCCATTATATGTCATTAAGTATTTCAAAGTCTTTATTTTTGCCTGCAAGAACTTTACACTACAACTGCCATACAAAATAATTTTCTTTATTTTTAGACATGTTTTGGAAGGCAATGCCAAAAAAGCCAACAATATATTTATGAAAAAAAAATTGGTATTAAAATTAAATTTAAAAATCAAAGGCTGAAAAAAACCATCCTGAAAGTTGCGAGCAATCCCATTTGACTTTTTACATCAGTAGATTTAGCAGCATGTTTATCAGCATGAAGGCAAATGCTTTCCAAAATGAGACTCTACGGGGGCTACTTCTCACGCACCAGTCTGGCTTCACAGAACATGCCATGGCAGCGACTGTCATCTTTCAAAGATATCCTCAAGCATGCACTCTTCACCACAACGGCTGAAAAAGGGAGGACTAGCAGGGGACAACATAAATCACTCATCTTAATGCTTCAGTGAGAGAGAGGCACAATTTCACACCGTTCTAAAGCTCTTAAAGCCCCAGTTCTCCCTTCTGAAATATGCTCTTCAGCATTCAAAACAAGTAAGTTCAAGGTAATTTTGTTTTTCCTTTGTAGGCTGATATTTTGCCAGTACATGATCCAGCTTATTTTGTTGTCAGAGAAGCATTAATGCTGGAAAACAACTGAATGACAGCCCAAATTTGGGACCATCTCCTTTAGCTACTGGGAGATTGTTTCTTTGTATCACCAAACATTGCTATCAGCCATTTCCGACTATTTTGTTTCTACTCTTTGCTAAAGGGAAACAAAACAATTTAGTCACCCAAGCAAGTTTAAGAGCCACAAAGAAAAGATCACGTTGAAAAACACCAGTTTTTTAAATGGCTCCACGTATCAGAAAACGAAACAAAAAAGATAAAAAGCGGCCAGACTGTAGTGCTAGCAGAGAGAAAAAAGGCTTTAAAGATACCCGCGCTCTCAAGAACAAGCCAAGCAGGCAGCCAGCGAAGGAATAAGGGGGGCCGAGACCACGGCTCCGTCCTCGCCTCGCTCACCACAACGGACCGCGGCATCGCGGGCTTGAATGCGGCGCAGAAGTCCAGCAGCCTCTTCTCGTAGTACTTGCATAGCGCCAGCTCCTCGTGAGGCTCCAGCAGCACCGGGTCGCCCTGCGGCACCTTGGGAGAGGCAAAGCCGCGCCTGAGTCCGCCGCAGTCTCACCCCGCCGTGCCGCGCCGCGCCCACAACCCCTGCGGCCCCGCGCACCTTCCCGCTGGCCGCCGCCCTGGCCCGGGCCCGGCGGTTCCCCTCAGCGCGGCGCCGCGCCAGCTCCTCCTCGCCGCGGAAGGTCCAGTGCCGGCGCTGCGTGCTGCTGTGGAACATGGCTCCGCAACATGGCCGCGCCCGCGCGCGGCACGCCGGGAGCCGCCTCAGCGCGGGGGGCGCGGCGGGGCGGGCCTGGGACGCTCTCTCGTGGGAGGGGGGCGTCTCCCTTCCCTTTTCCAAAATTTCCGTTTTATGGACAAGTCTGGCAACGCAGCATGTCGTAAATTTTTTGCAGAATAGCAGCATTTTCGTGTTTCTCTTTTCGTTTTTTTTTTCATGTAAACTTGTAAGTTTATATTGCACTTGTGTAACCTCACCTCTAGTGCTGGGGGCAGTTTTCGGCGCCGCATTATAAGACAGACATTTAGCTGTTAGAGAGCATCGAAAGGAGGGCCACGAGGGTGATGAAGGGTCTGGTGGGGAAGCTGTATGAGGAGTAGCTGAGGTCACTTGCTCTCTTCAGCAAGAGGAGACTGAGGGGAGACCTCATTGCAGTCTGCAACTTCCTCATGAGGGAAGAGGAAGGACAGACGCCGATCTCTTCCCTGTGGTGACAGTGACAGGACTCGAGTAAATTAATAAAGTTAAGTCAGGAGAGGTTTAGGTTGGGTATGAGGAAAAGGCTTTTGACCCACAGGGTGATTGGGCACTGGGACAGACTCCCCAGGGAAGTGGTCACATCAGCAAGCCCGATGGATTCAGGAAGTGTCTGGACAATGCTCTCTGGTCCGTGGTGTGACTCTTGGGGTCTTCTGTGCAGGCCCAGGAAGCGGACTCGATGATCGTGGTGGGTCTCTGTGAAGCCAGCATATTCTGTGATTCCACTCCCTTAGGTTCTTTTTAGTGGTCTCCTGCTCTCCCCAGATAACCATTATGTATAAAATCCAGTTATGCTTTTAGGGAAGCAGCCTTTCTTACCCTCCCTGCTTCAGCCAGAAATTTTAGATGTGACTTTGTAGAATCTAATATTTGTATTTGAAATATGTAGGAAAGTATGTAAAATATACTTTTGTGGACAGTCACAGGACTTGTAGTTAGAAGTGTTACCCAACAAGTTATGTTCTTTTAGAAGGAGTTTATGTGGCAGTGTGGGAAAATTCTTTTAACCTTAATACCATAGCGTTTGATCCCTATCTAGGATTAATGCTTTGTTTTGTATCAACAGTGCTTGCTACAAATGCCAGGGATTAATGTGGCTTTGTGTTAACCCTCTACATCTGTGACTAACAAGCCTTGTGCCAACTAGTGTGGGAAATTATATAAGTTTCCTCATATTTTTTCTAATTAATTCTTTTAATTATCTCTTCTAATTAATTATTTTAATTATTCTGAAGCAGTGTAATTTTCCACTCTGTCATATGCCCCTGTAGCCAGCATTTAGCAAGGTTGTCATAAGCTGATATTGTGGGAACATGGTTTGGAAAAATTGCTGAAATTTTACGTTTTCCTACAATAAGTATAATCAACACTTTGATATGTTTCAATGATCTCAGACCTAGCAGGACATTAACAAAGCCTTGGAGAGAGATCTGTTGTTGAAAATGGACACAAGTAATGCAGAATTCATGAACGATGAGGGCATTTTGCAGAAACTCAAGATAAAGAAAAAACTAACAAAGTCAGTTCAGCAATTTTACTGAAACCTTCTCTGTTTGGGAAAAAGATCATAGAAAGACTGAAGAACTGGGCTAATTAGCATGAGAAGTGAGAAAACAAATAGGAGATAGAATACTAATTAATAAAGAGAATTATGGAACTTATAGCCAATGGACATTAATTTCTTCATTTGCTGCAGTGTACAAATACCGAAAAGTTTTGAAAGTGGATGTGCGTATTAGGTGAAGCTATCCCTCTGCACCTAAGATGTTGAATAGATATCAGCTTTCTAATATAAACTGGTTGGAGAATTTGTTTCCTGGTTTTTATTGACAAAGTGGTTCCTTGTGAGCAGACACGATAAAGGTCCTTTCCCTAAACTACACAAAAAATAATTCTGTTATCTACACAGTCTGAATCCAAGAATACTTTGCCTTAAATTACAGCAATCCAGCACATCCAACAATTGCAGTTTGAAATCTGACCAAATCTGAGTTTCAAGAGACTTATGTACAAAAAAAATACCAAAAGGGTGTTGTTGCCATCTAATTGTGACAGCTCTATCACAAATTAGAGACTCATAAATAGTGGATATTCTAATATTCAGTTTACTGAGGGACAGCATGTTATTTCACATCATTGCTAAAATGTAAGAATAGGAATGAAAATTTCTGAAAAGAGCAGTACAGAGGATAAAGCAGATTTTTTTTTTTTTTTTTAATACTTCATTTCTTTTATACCTTTCACTTTTCAGAATCTGTACTTCAAAGGTGTGCGAGTTTAAGGATGCCAGACAGCTATGGACTTCCTTCACTAACTGGTATCATGAATTACATGTGATTCTAAAATTCAGTCTGAAAGTGGACAAAGGCAGATTTAGATAAGACATTTGGAAATGTAATCATAAAATACTCAGAAAAACCTTTGGTAAGTCTGTAACCAAGCTATGAACAGAACTAAGAATTTGTTGTTTCTAGACCTCTGATGTTTTTTTCACAATAGCACTTTTCACAACTTCATTACTCACAATACAATTTAAATATATTATCATGTAGCCAAAGAGGATAATAAAAAGTAGAAATGTTGCAGTGTGATTTTTGTGCAAGTAATAAGGTCTACAAAGAATGCTATAGAATGCACTAATAAAGTGCAGAGTGAATATAATTTTTTTCACTAAATTCAGGAGGATAATTACAAGAACTGAAAGGTTTTTTGGAAACTGAAATCTAAAGATTTAACACACATCAATTTTATTGTGAAATACAGAACCATATTGAGCCAAGTATGTATGAGCAGCTGTGAAATTAGAGATATAGTCTGAATTATCATAAGTAGTTGTATGAGTTATTAATCAGTTGCTCAACTCAGTCAAATGTAAATATTTGAGATCTGTCCTTGATGCTGGTTTTAAACATGTCATATGCAGGGATATTTGTTCAGAATTATGCCAGAAGCAAGGTAACCAGGCGAAACTTACGAGTTAATAAAAGCTCTCCAGTAGCCTAGGCATTTTAATGTGTTCAGCAATTTCTCAGAAAAATTGCCTGAAGATGTAAATAAATATCTACCACCTAAATACAGAACACAGCACAATTTGCCTGCTTGTATCAACAAATACTACTGAGGTATTTCTCCTGATGTTTTTATGACAGCCATGGCTGCTCTAAGTGTTATTTTTCTGTTTGCGGGGATGTAGCAAGTCAGAATCTCTTGGAAGATCTAGAGGGGACCAAAAAACCAAGAGGCACCACACGCATCATCTAAGAAGGGAAAGATACCTGAAGGACAGAGACTCAGTCTGTAGAGTTTACGAAAGTGTTTATGAAAATAAACATTCATAAAACCATTCAACTTTGATGCTGGTAGTATCTTATATGTGAGGAAGGGGATTGTGAACACGAGAGTACAGCCCTTCAGCTGAGTCATAATTAATACAACTAAATTAACATAATAAATTTCCTGATTTTTATTATCATTATTGTGATTATTATTAAGCCTAATTGCAGATGCTCAGTAGCCTAAAACTTTCAAAGAAAGGGTTAACCTTCTGATGCTACTGAGAATTAAAAGCTTTAGAGGTGAAAACACGTTGATTTATTCTCATATGATGTTAATATTTGCTATATTTAATGCTGCTGAGGATTTATCAATAGAACTAAATTTGATGTTTTAAATACTATGTTTTACTTCTCACTATTTGCATATATTAATATCCCAGGGACTTCTTGATTTTGCAGTGTTTGGCTACCAGTTGTCCTAGCACAGAAGCTAGTTAAAATCAGATTACCTGTCTTGCTTTTGCTAAGTAGTTTTTTACTTTTATTTGATCTCATTGATATGGGCAAGATTATTTAATTGAAGGAGCTTTATTCTATATTCTTAAAATGTCCTTGTCATTCAAAGCATTACAAAGTACGTATATATAGCTATATATAGCTATCACTCCTTATATTGAATATGCAATACAGGGACACAAACTTTACAATCCTCAGCAGAAGCACAGACTTTGAACAAGCAAAAAAAGGACTAGAAGCAGCAATTTGGAATTCGTGACCTTTGGATTTTTAAATACTAAGGAAAGCCTTTTGCATCTAATAATGTACAACTTCAAAAATACATTAAGTTTACAGTCTCAAAGAAATCACAAAACATGGTAGCAAAACTGAAATACATTGAAGGAGAGATGTTTGTTTATTCTTCAATTTGGAGCATTCCATTCATGCAGCAGGGAAGGCTGAGTTCCGACGAGGCAATCTGAATTGGATATTCCTTTTGAGACCATGCAGAACACCTGTTGGAGCCAGCAGAAGATTTGCCTAAGAGCCAAAGCTGGCTTTTGTGAAGAAGAGTGGTTATTTTTGCCATTCTCCAATGATGTGTCTTCAGTCATTCATGGAGAAAGTTCTATTGCTTCTGTCCCTTGTTACTTATTTTTCCTTCTCTGTTTGTCCCATACTGAATTCACCTTGATGTTCTTGCCCTTTGTTTTTAATTTCTTCATTCTTCCCACCCACTTCACTCCCAATATGTCACCTCATAAGGATACAATATAATTATTGATACTGATGCTAAACAGTCATCACTGGATTTCTGGATGGGTTAAGAAACTGAGAACTCCCTGGAGGTAAGAAACTGAGAACATGGACTTTTGGACTAAGTCATGCAACTGTATGCATATTCAGGAAGTGCAGCTGTGGCACGTTTGCCCAGATTTCTTTAGAACAACGTGTCCCTGAAATGTGATTTAAAAGGGAGAGCCACCCCTTTAGCAACATCCCACACTCTTTCCCTCCCTCCCCCATTGCCGCTACACAAACCTGGCCACGCGAACCCAATACATAAGCAAGCAACTTCCAATACAAAGTGGGTGAATGAATTAGGATTATCTCCTTGAGCACCTAGATGCAGCGTCTCTCAGCTTAAGGACACGATGAGAGCAGCTCTCTGAGGGATATGGGCAGCTCGGACAACCATCACCTGACAGAAATTAGATGCCAAAAAAAAAAAAAAATTAACGAAGTCAGATATTCCTCCTGGTTCCCTGAGGGGAGCAGCTGGGGACCGATCCGACCCGCAGCGGCGGGGCAGATCTCGGGTCTCGGGACTTCTCTTGCGGCAGGGCAGCTCCAGGGCAAGGGAACCCGCGGGGATCTGGCAGCTCTGGGAGGAGCCCCTGAAGAACAATCGGGTCTACAACAAAAATGTCAGTGACAGCAGAGGCAGGGACAGCCGGCTCAGAAGCCTCCCGAATCGCAAGGAGCGGTCCCTGCCCGGCCACGAGAGGAGCTGGCGGCACCTGCGGGCATCAAGTGCGGTGGTTGAACAGGCAGCCGCTGTGCAGCTGCCTGCTCCTGGCAGTGACTCTGTGTTGGCTTCCCTACTAAGAGGACTGCCGTGCTACAGAAACTCAAGTCATGCTGCAGCGCACGGAGTGTTTTACACCTGTGTGCTTTGTCCTGGAACACATAGTGTCTAGAACACACAGTTTCCGCAGAAGCGGGTCTCATCTGTTAGAAACAGCAGTGGATGCTAAAACCTCTCACACTCATTGGTGCAATATGATGCTGAGTTTTCCCCACAGGGATTAATTTTAAGAAAAATCTAATAGTGAGAAAAGATACGTGGTCTGAACTTACAGTTCCCATGTAAGTTCCCCCAACTTATCATGACTTCAGGGCATTTTGTCTTAAAACACTTAGATTCCGTCTGAATCAGGTATTCTAGAAAAGGATGTTCCACATAATCCAGAGACACTTCTCTTCTAGGTTTATCGAGTTCATGTTCTACATCCTCATACTGAGGCAGAATTCCTGATCTGAGACTCTGAGAAAACTTTTATGAAAAATTCTCTCTAAGTATTTCAAATGACGGATGTTGTCTCTTCATTTTCTCTGGTGTAGGTACATCAGTCAAGTGGAGATGATTTCAGAAACACCAAAAATTTTAAACCATTATTATTATTTTATTTAGTGAATAATTAATTTATTGCTTTGACCTCCAGTAAAGGTCTAGATGAATTTGGATTAAAACAATGGATTAGAGGTACAGAGATCTAAATTTCAGTAATTTCTGGTGCAGAAGTCCAGTTCTGACATATTTTAGTTTTTTCAACTGTGAATCTCAGTTCCTACTTGTTTGCCTTTAGAAAAATGAAGAATGAGGGTATGAGATATTATGTTATTACAGAAATGAGTGCCACAAAAAAACCTAGAATAAATATTGGAAAAATATGCAGCCATCACCTTATCATCTCCTCGATAAATCCTACCTTTACCACCCCATATAATTTGGCATTAGTATGTTAAGGAAAGATATACACACTTCAAGTGATGAGCCTTATATAAGACAACCCCATCATACATAAACACAAGGAACATAAAGAATTTGTGCATTCTATAGAATATGTCAATATGCCTTACTCTGATACAGATACAGCAATATGCAAGCATATTAATTATCCAGATACAACCTTTTTTTTTCTGAGGAAGACAAATAAATCATTATTTTCAAAATCTACCTCAATTTTTGCTAATTCCTGTGCATTCAAATGGATTGTTCAAGCTAAGTAAATTCCCTGTTTTTCTTAGATTGTTTTAGCATGGCTCTGTGCACTGAGGTTCATTGGAGTAAGGAAATATCCATGTGTGATTTTCAGTTTCTGTATGGTAACAGTGGCCAATGATTGCAGTAAACCATGTCTGAAGTCAAGGCTTGGACATGGCACTAGCAAGCAGCTCTTCCTACTGCTAACCTTCCTGCCATGTGTACTAACACATATGGGCTTTTCAATTAAACCTGTGCTTTAGAGATTAATACAAAGTGAATACTACTGCATTTTTAAATGAAAATAGTGGTTAAATTGCATCAGTTGCTACTGGTATCTACCTATTTGCTAAGGTAATCAGAGTGAATTAAGCTACAGCCATCTCAGGTAGCATGGCAACGGACACAGAACAGCAGCTCAGCTTTTTGAACAACACAAAACATTCAGTGGTTCTCTGGTTCTCAAGTGTTAAAGGTGTATCCTAAAGTCACAACAGTATTGTTTGAATCTAGTTGAATAAAATAATTATTTAATGACCTTTCTGTGTTTCCAGTGATAGGTAACTAAGTATACATTTATACAACCATAAGATAGGAGAATAATTGATCAATAAAAACTTGGAGAAGAGTTATGAATATTCTAAAGTACAATGTTTACCAAAAAGCTTTATGTACCAAAAAAAGGAAAAAAAAAAAATTTAAATTAGTGCTGGACATTTCTCCGTCATGTCCTTCTACTATGTCCAGAACTGGTAAAAAATTGGAGAAATAATTAAAAGTGCATCTACAGCTTCTCTGGGGTTAGATCTATGGTTAGCATTTGAAGAGCTGCAGCCATTTAGTATTTTATACAATACAGTCTGGATATATATAGATCCCTAGTAAAAAATATTTTTTATTTCATAATGCAAAAAGAAAAAGAAAAAGAAAAAGAAAAAGAAAAAGAAAAAGAAAAAGAAAAAGAAAAAGAAAAAGAAAAAGAAAAAGAAAAAGAAAAAGAAAAAGAAAAAGAAAAAGAAA